>OZ024716.1:6226301-6298247 GCA_964016945.1 Microplitis deprimator | reverse complement strand
GAGATAGTAATATCACGCATCATATAACTATCTCGCTCTATCTTCAATTGATTACAAATTAAAAAAAAAAAATAATAATAATAACTAAGAAAATTTGTTTTTTCTTCTTTAATTGTTTGTCATCGGTCACTATCATCTTTTCTCTTATTCCGTTATACAAAGATTAAATAACTATTAATATAATAATATAAAAAAAAAAAAGACTTAGTTTTTTATTTAATTATTACTTGACTCAAAAATTAGTTTACAATTAAAATTCTTAATAATAAAGTTAAAATACATATTTTTATATATATGGCATGCATCTTAGTCAGTTTTAAAAAAAATTTTTTAATTTATTACTCATTTTTTTTTTTTTTTTATAAAAAAGTTTTTTTTAATGTCAATTTTTATTAATTTTAGTCATTTGTCACTAACATCATCAGAGTTGATCAGAAAATATCTTACGCAGTGAATCAACAATAACCACTCAATCATATGCTGAAGAACTCGTGCTGACATTTATTTACGACGTAAATTATGTTAACCTTTTTTATTTGTTATTATTTAGTTATAGAACTAAATAATAAAATTTAGACAATCACGGTCAGCATATACGCAATGTACCATAAAATTATATTATTTCTACATTATAATTTTTTAACCGTGATCAAAATTATTAGTCCCTACGCCTTCAAATGTGTTTACTCATTTACAAGCATAACGATTGGCTGGGCCTGCCAGACCAATTTACAGAGCTTTTGGTATATGTAGATAATCTACACTGTGAAAAATTTCCAACAAATTTTACTATGGGTGCATTGTAACCCCGGACCATAAGAAAACATAAAAAATTTACAAGTGTACCATAGTAAACGTATGCGCATAGGTCCCAATCGTGTCGTCTGTGCATACCGTTTACTATGGGACACTTGTAAATTTTGTACCAGTTTTCTTATGGTCCAGTGTTACAAAGCACCCATAGTAAAATTTGTTGGAAATTTTTCACAGTGTATATATACCAAGAGCAGAGTGCGAAAAGTCTAGATCAGATCTTCTTTTAGTGGGAAGTGCCTGCCGTGGATGTTCACTCGTTGTCATTAATGCCTGGCCCCCTGTCAGATCAAGATTCTATAGTCCGGGGGACCAGGTATTAATGACAATGAGTGTTCACATTGAACTGAGGGCTCATATAACCCTTCGTCCGTCGCACTATGAGCGCAGCACAGCAATTTTTATTAAAAGATTTAAAAAAAAAAAAAAATTTCCTAGTCTTTTGAAATTTTAAGAGTTCTTCTATTATACTTTTTAGTACCGAATTAATCAATGATAATTATTTTTCCGATATTTTAAATATTAAAAAAATGATTTTTTTTGTTGGAAAACCAGAGAAACGTAGCGATTTGCCGCTGACGCGAGTGAACTCGGGCGTTGAATTTGTTCGAATCTTCTGTGCAGTGTTGCTAGTTACCACTAGCGACTTATTTCCAGCTCATTTAATTCATCTCTTTTTTTTTATATTTTTATTTAGTACAAAATTTTTATTTTAATAAAAAAATTCTAAAAGCAACTACAATTGTATAGTCGTAACAGCTTGTGTGGTTTGAATTTTGAAAAATCATAATTATGATACTTGGCAACACCGCAATATTAAATACATTGCGGCGGAACGCCGCAGCGCGATGACCGAAGGGTGGCGAGATCGCGCGACGGACAGAGGGATATCTACGTTATTTGAGAGGATGCGAGGATTTTAACAAGGGCCAATGGCTAGAAATATATGTTTGTTCCCATTCACATGCATGAGCGAGTGTAGGTACTCGTTCGTACAAGTCGCAGGTGGAAACCGGTCATGAACATAGAGAATACAAGACATAGATCGTCTGCCGTAATCATATAATAAATTATTATCATGAAATCATAAGCCAAATTAAATTATTAAAACAAAAAGGCTATTCGGCATCCAAAATGGAAGTAGATTTCTCATTATTCACTTATTTTTAAGTTTCAAGATAAAATTAAAATAAAAATAATTTTTTTTTGACATTTTTAATAAATGTCGAGCTTAAAAACCGCTAGAAACTAAATGATTTTAAAATTTAAGTTCCACTTCTTCCTATAAGTACTCAACTGACTTTTTACATTTTTTAATTTGATCAAGATGATTGCCTAAAGAATAAGTATACAAAATTTCATAATCATCTGATAAAAACTTTCAAAGATACAATAATTAAATTTTTATCATAACACAAAAATTAATCATGTAACTTTGGACCTTTGTGAAAATTCTAAAAATTATCGTAAAATAAAAAAAGGCCATTCGGCAGCCGAAATGGAAGGTAGATTTGTCAATTAATTGATATAAAAAAATAGTTTTATACATACATATCTTGTTAGTGTATAGTCATGATATGAAATTAGACTCGTTTTCTAGGAGTGAGGGTAAAAAAAGACAACGATTATTATTGATAGAGAACTTCAGATAGTTGATTTGACATAACATTATACAGGTAATGTACCAAACTAACCTTCACATAAATAAAGTATTGAAAATTTAATTAGTATGAGATCATAATTGTAATCGCTGTTACCATGACAAGCCCAGTTAAAATAAAAATAATTCTTTCAAAGTATAAAATAGCTGTGAAATTAACAGGTTATTTTGTTAACAATAAAATACACGTGACAAAATTGTATTATAATGGGAAATTCATAAGTTATGTGGAATGAAAACCATATTTTCAACATTTTTGATTTCATTAAAAAGTTCAAGAGTATCAAATTATTGGAAGAAATAGTCAAAACATAAAGCTTAAGGTCATTAATGCGAGATTATTAGTCAAGCTTTTAGATACTTTTTACGGAATTTGTGTATGAATATTAGTTTTGAAGTTATATGAGCTTTAGCGTTGATTAAAAACTGATTTTTACGAAAAATCATGAAAATTTCAAACAGCCATAATTTCAAAACTATTCGAGGGGTTCAGCCCATCTTCGAACCTGATCAAGGTAATCGCCTATAGAATAAGTGTAAAAAATTTCATCAAGATCCGATAAGAACTGTGGGTGCTATCGTAATGACAAGACAAGTGATAATCATGGGGAGTAGAGGTACGTTTGATACACCATAAGTAATAAAAGAAATACTTTTAATATATAAAATAGCAGTGAAATTTATAGGTTATTTTGTGCACAATGAAATACAACTGACGAAACTGGATTATAATGGGACAAGCATAAGTTATGTGGAATGAAAACCATATTTTCAACATTTTTTGATTCCATTAAAATTTTCAAGGCTATGAAATTATTGGAAGAAATGGTCAAAATATAAAGTTTGAGGTCATAAATTAAAGCTCATTAGTCACGCTTTAAAATACTTTTTGCAGAAATTATCTATGAGTTGTAGTTTTAAAGTTATATGGACTTTAAAGTGATTAAAAATTGATTTTTTCGAAAAATCGTTGAAATTTCAGCCATAACTTCTAAACTAATCGACCGAATCAGCCCATCTTCGAACTTAACCGTGGTAATCACACATAGAATAAGTGTAGGACATTTCATTAAGATCGGATAAGAATTGTAGACGCAATCGTGTCCTCAAAAGTCGGTTCTATTACATAAATATATATATATATATATATATATATATATATATATATATATATATATATATACATACATACATATATAAATTTTTCAACGAGTGGTATTTTTGAACTCTACTCAACTAATTATGATAGTTTATGACGAAATCCCTTGTAAAATCGACCATGAGGACAAATACAATAGTTAGATTTTTAAAAAAATCTACCTAAAAAAAGGAAAATATACCTCATTTTATCAGCTATGACATCCTTTTTACCCAATAAGGCTAAATGCTTCCGTTACGAAGTTATTTAAGAAAAAAAGCGCCCGAAGTAGCGTTTTTCGTTAATTAGAAAATTACAAATCGTCACCATTTCTAAACTAATTGGGCGATTTTGCTTATCTTTGAATTTAACCAAGCTAATAATTCATAGAACAGGTGTGCCTTGTTTCATTAAGATCCGTTTAGAATTGTAGGCGCTATCGCTGCAACAAGGCGCGTCATATTATATATATATATATATACATTTTTTAACGAGAGGTATTTTTGGAACCTACGCGACGAAATATGATAGACTATGGCGAAATCCTTTACAAATTCCACCATGAGGACAAATGCAATAGATAGATTTCTATTAAATCTACTATTATAATATAATATTACTATATATAATAAACAAAAATTTCATAAATTTTTATAATCTTTATTAATTAAACCATAAGATTTAAGAATACATAAGATACCTGTAACGACAATGATCTTAATTTTAATCAATAAACTAAACTTAAAACTCGCCTTGTTTTATTTCTAACTTTCTCAAGCAAGTTGATTATTACTCATCAATCATCTCAGACAATTATAATTATAATTATAATAAACAATTCAAATTACTACATTTATTACATAAATAATCATAAAAGATTCTCTCCTTCGTTAGTAAATCATTTTAAAAAAACTTTTAGTTTATTTGCGGACTTTCCGTATTTACGTACTTGATTAAAATTATTTTATTATTATTTAGTAATTATTAAATATTTATTACTAAACACACGTGCACAAGATTCAATACTACTATATTTTTTTTATCAATCAATTAATTAAGTCCATTAATATATTTATGAATAATTTATTTTTTTTACTTTTGATCATTCTTAACAGTATGACTACAAATTGACAATGTCTTTTTAAATAAAAACTTCTAATATTAAATATCAGCAATTTTTTCATTAAATTCAAATATCGCCTCGTAAATACGCGTCTATACGGAAATTTTTTCTCCACACAAAAAATGCAACTGTTTTTTTTTCTATTTTTCTAATCAAATTGATATATTGTTAATAAATAATATATTTATTTAAAGTCAATTTTCCAAAAGTGAAACGTTAAATTTCAATTAATAAATTAATTGTTGGCGAGTTAAGTTAATTGATAGTAAACATATTAAATGATTTATTTACTTTTAATATTTATTATTATTATTGTTATTAAATTAGTGTATTTTAATGAATTATCGTACTTAAGTAATAAATTACTTAGAATCTGTTTCCATTTTAGTTTCTTCGGCTTTTTTATCTTTTTTCGAAGCCTCACAGTCGTTACCTTCACCGTTACTGTTGTCACGTCTACGTTTTCGAGGAAAACGTCCTTTATGTTTTGGTGGCGGTAATTGCTCCATACCAAGTACTTTGTGAATTTGACGGAATGCAACTAAACGTAACGCGTGTTGAGCTGAGGCTGTTATATCTTCACGTTGTTGAGCTGTCATGTTGCCTATTGCATCCGTTGGTTCCTTTTCACACGGATCTGCTATTCCTATAATACAATAAATTTCATATAAAAAATAGTATTATAAATAATTTGTTAATTGATTAGAATTGATAAAGATTTTAATTGTCTGTAAAATGAGTACCAACAAGCTTATATTCGACATTCGAAGTTTTTTTGAAAATTTCAATATAGGTTTGTGGATACTCATTCCATAAAAAATAAAATTTTATATCAATTCCATGTAATAAAATAATTTTTTTTTATCCTTATCAAAAAATTAATTCATTTTCATTTTTTCAACTTTACAATTTCTAAAATAGATAAACTATCTAAATTACCTGGAGAACCCGGTAGTAAAATACCACCAGCGACACATTCAAGTAAACGACGTAAAGCTTCTCCAAGACTTAATGGACAACCAGCTGTATTGATAACTTTCTCAGTGAGCAGTTCTAGTGCCTAAAAAATAATAACGAGTTTTTTATTTATTTATTTTTTTTTTTTATTTAAATTAAAATTTTTAAAAACTTCATAAAAAAAATCAGGCTACCAGTTCATCGACGTAGTGTCTTAATATTGTTACCAATAACAATAAAAATCAAAAAACTTGATTAATATATCAATTGTTAACTACTGAAACACACTCAGACTCGTCATCGGTTTCATCATATTTGTTAATTATTTGGGGTTTATGATATGGGGGAGGGGGGGGGGGGTATCGAGATCAGTGGAAATTTACCGTTAATATAACAAACAATGATCTTTGGCTCAAAAATATTATAGATAAAAAAATTAAGTAATTTAAATTAGAACTTAGCGCAAAATTTAAAAACAAAAATGTTAAAATTTTTCAATAACTTATTTAATTATCAACAAGTAGCACAAAAATATCTTTTTGTAATACCAACCGCGAAAGTTAGATTTTCGAGCTATACTTTGCCTGGGTAAAGTATGTGATTCCCGACCAACTATAATTTAGTCACTTTTCCTCGCACACGTTAGGATAAGTAACTTCTCACTCTCTATATGTCTCTACATTTCTACAAGGTTACTAGAATCCTAGTAACCTTGCATTTCCACACATCCATTTACGACTCGGCGAAAATGTGCTACGCTTAAAACTACATTTCCCCTAGGCGGCCGTAGCACATTTTCGCCGAGCCTCATTTACAAATGCTACTGTTCATGAAAATTTATTTCACTTTTACAATCACTGGCTAGGTGGCATGAAAATCGGATAAGCGTTAGCAGTTGATTCAACCGGTGATCATGGCCGAGCGGTCTAAGGCGTAAGACCTAGGCTTCTCGATCACTGACCAGGGGTGGGTTCGAATCCCAGCGGTTACCGAAAGAATTTTTCACACAAAGAGTGTGAGGTCTTTCGGCCCTGAGGTTCGTCCCGTCACCGATCCATGAATTTGATCGGTCAAAAAAAAAAATAAATTTGATTTGGTATTAAAAAGATTGAATTTGACTAAGTTGACCGGATATGGGACTACCCGAGGCCTTAGAATATATAAGTATATACTTGGGAAAAAAAAAAAAAAAAAAAAAAAAAAGCAGTTGATTCATATAAACGTCCCAATCCTGATTTTATTTAATTAAATTTTTAATAATGAAAATTCTAAGATAGTTTTTCTTTCAAATTTAACTTTCGCCGTTGATATTACTAAAAATTTTGTTCGATACGTTATGTTCAACGGTAGGAATTCCGAAAAACTAGGAGTATTCTAACTCGTTTGAAATTGTGATACGTTCTCAACAGACCTCGGACGTAATATACGGTCTCGCTGCGCTCGCCCGTATAACGACGTCCTCAGTCTGTTGAAAATGCACCACAATATTAGACTCGTGACGTCACTTTTAGTCTGTCGAAACTCCTACCTTTGCACATGAGTATCTAAAATAACTATTAAAATGTCATAAAAGCGTATTAAAAATAGCAGCATATTTCATTTTGCTTTAAAGTAAACTTTTACATACCTCAAGCGCAAAAGCGCTGAGGTTGTTTTATGATCGATCTATTATATTCGACTCATTCACTCACATTAAATTATCTCTACACTATTTTGATTACTGTGAAATGGGCTCAATTGTATACTAATACAAAGACAATTTATTAGAGAATTATTTCGACCCAATATTAAGTCGATTGATTATTCCATTAATCTAAATCTATAAAATGATGGTTGTTTTTTTCGAACGCCCATCACGCAAAAACTACTGAATAATTTTGATACGAAATTTGCACCATAAACTTCTGCGTATTTCAAAAAAAGGTTTTTAGCTATATATTATAATTTTTATAATAAAAACAATATTTTTTTTCAAATTTCATTTCAATAAATTTGATCGATTATCGATCGCTCTTTCTTTTCAAATTAAACAAAAGAACATTATATATGAGGCATTCCACACCAAATCGACCACTTGGGAACCCGACCCCTTTCGTTCTGGCGAAAAATTTGTTCTCTTTTTCTACTTGATCAAAAACATTTCTCAGAATTTTGTCAAATTTGTTTACCAAACCAAAATAAAAAAATCCCGAATGTAAAATACAAGGCATTTTTTTTTCAATATTCTATAACTTTCAAAAATTGACTTGTCAGGTTTTTTTTTTTTTTTTTTTTCAAAATTGTCGTTTTCAAATGTAGTAGAATAAAATTAGAAAAAAATTATTCAATTATTTAAAAAAAAATTTCCCGTTAATATAAAGTACATATTTTATACTATCAATAATTTTATAGTAATTAATCCCGTGAAGTGAGCGGGATCTGCTAGTTGAATACAAATTATTTCAATCCTAGAGACACTTGTAAATTGTCGTGGATGGAACATAGTAAACACGATAACTCCCGATATACACAATTAATCGGCCTAACTTTTTAACTTTCCGCTAAGAAAATTGAAAATTTTCAAAAATTTGGGAAGGTATTGGTTTCGGTCCAATTTTCAAAAACGGAATTTCTATCTGATCTTGACGTTTTGAGGTTCTAGGAAGCTATTCTGACTAATTTTAAGATGATGTCCGAGTGTATGTATGTATGTTTGTATGTATGTATGTACGTACGTACGTATGTAAATATCTGTAACTTTTAAACGGATGAACCGATTTCGATCGTCAAGGTGGCATTCGACGCAGCTTGTCAATATCTAGAAGCTGTGACAAAATAGAATTGATAGGACTCGTCCAGAGATATTCCAAAAATAAAATTTTTTCAAAAATGTATTTTTTTTGGATACCTTGTAATGTGCTCGATGGATTGAAAGAATTTTTTAAAATATCGAAGTGGATTTAAAAAATTGCTTTGCAATTGCAACAGATGGTGGGTCTAATCTTTGTGGTCGCAGTCACTCACTCTTTACACTTATGAAGCAAGACAATGAAAATTTGGTCTTGGTAAAATGCGTGAGCCATTCATTACATTTGGCATGTTCTCATGCATCAGCAGAACTACCATCTCATTTTGATTACATGCTGCTCAAAACGCATAATTGGTTTAAAAGATCATCTCTACGAAGGCATGCATTTTTAAAAATCTACAAGTTAATCAACGATGGCGAAGAACCACTAAAACTTATAAAATTATCTAAAACAAGATGGTTAGCAAGAAGCAAAGCGGTTAAAAGAATTTTACATCAGTCGTGGGCAATTAGATTGCAATTTCAAATTTTGAATGGAGTTAGAAATTCCGGATTCGTGTCAAAATTAGATGCTTTTAATTATCCAAAAGTTAATGGTATTACTGAATTAAATATCGATAATACTAGTGAAAATACGGATAACGTTGAAAATGTTATACTTGATCGGTACGTTGTACGAGAGCTGTGGAAAATGTATGAAGACCCAGCTTATCTCTTATATTATACGTTTATGAGTTCAATTTTCGTAGGATTCGAGGAAATAAACATTAAATTCCAAAAAGATCAAGCTGATCATGCTTGCTTACTTAATGAATTGGAAAAATTCGCGTAAAGTTTATTTGGAAGATTATCTTTTTTAAGTTCATTATTATTTTATTTTATTTTATCATTATTTTTTTTTTAATATTATTATTATTATTATTATCGTTTTTATTATTAATATTATTATTACATTATTTTAAATTTTATTATTACTATTATTACTGTTATTATTATTTTTAAAATTATTTATCTACTCCGAAATTATTGAATAAACCGCGGCATGGACACTATAGGTCACGTGGTCTAGCGAGAGCCAATCACGTCGTAGTGGCCTTGAGCGAGAGGCACAGCCGATATACGCTCTCTCTCGCATTTTAAGCGTCACATAGAGCTGTTCATACGCACTTACGCGAAGCTTTCACGACGATCTGGCAGATGGAAAGTTCTATCAAAATGATCTGGCTTTTTGGGATTTTTTATCTTTAATTACCTATTTTACCGTCCCAAAATTTCAAAGTGCCTCAAAAACATTTGAATTTTTGAATTTGTTTAATAAACCATTTTTCACTAATCTGGTATCTAAACATGAACTAGTGATTTTTTACTAATTTCAATTGCATATTCACTTTTTGTCAATGCTACAATCGTACCACGCAAAAATTAGTTAATGTTCACTATATGAATATGTGAATATTAGAATTCACTGATTTGATAAGTGAATATGGGAATCCAATGAACTGATAAGTAAATATGAGAATCCACTGATTTGATTGGTGAAAAAAAATATTATATTGCGAAAAAAAAAAAATAAGACACTTTTAATTAGATTCGAAATGTGATCTACTGTAATAGAATCATTACTTAGAAGAAGTATACACGATTTTGATTGATGAAAAAATCCCGGTGCCTGCTGAGCTTGAACCTGGATCCTTCAGATTCAAAGTCTTTGATGCTATTAGTCTAAGATCCGAACTAAAATCGACCTTCACCGAGCTAATAATAGAATAAAACTTATAATAAATTTAGTATGTAAAAAAATATATTAAAAATGGGTTGGCTAAAAAAATCCTGGACAGAATATTTTTAATTATTTGTTGAAAAATGATTTTTTATAAGATTTTGCAACATCAAGATAATAAAAAAAACTTTTTTCTGACTTAAAGTATGAAACATATAGAATGTGCAGACGTTGGGTTGTCTATTATTTACCTGGACAAACTACTGGGTTGGCAAGTTCCAACAGGTTTGTCGATGTTAGTTACTTTCACTCGTTAGGATAATAGAAAAAATCTTATATCAATATAAGAGCTGTTTTATTGCGGACACGTTGATATAGGGTTGTCTGAAAAAAATTTGGTCCTAATGGAGGTTGGCGAATTTTAAAGATGTAATTTTTAATGCGTGTGGACATGAATGACAGAGAGATCCGAGGTAAGTATACTGTGTAATAATAAAGGACCCAAGATTGCTGCTTGTTTACTATATGGAGGGTAGTAGAGGTACCTCTACCCTCCATAGTTTACGTACCGAGCATGCACACTTTCTTATATTCAGGGTCCCATCAGACATGACTGCAATGTTGTGTCCTTTATTACTACACAGTATACTTACCTCGGATCTCTCTGTCACTCATGTCCACACGCGTTAAAATTTAAATCTTTAAAATTTGCCAACCTCAATTAGGACCAAATTTTTTGCAGACAACCCTATATCAACGTGTTCGCAATAAAACAGCGCTTATATTGATATAAGATTTTTTCTATTATCCTAACGATTGAAAGTAACTAGCATCGACATACCTGTTTATACCTGCCAACCCAGTAGTTTGTCCAGGTAAATAATAGACATCTCAACGTCTGCACATTCTATATGTTTCATACTTTAAGTCAGGAAAAATTTTTTTATATCATCTTGATGTTGCAAAATCTTATAAAAAGTCATTTTTCAAAAAATAATTAAAAATATTTTGTCCAGGATTTTTTTAGTCAACCCATTTTTAATATATTTTTTAAGATACTAAATTCATTATTATAAAATAAGTTTTATTCTATTATCAGCTCGGTGAAGGTCGATTTTAGTTCTGATCTTCTACTATATCCACTGTGCTGGCCTACGTATGTGATCGCGTAAGTGTAAATAGTATATTCATTATGATACCAAAGAATAACTGATGAATAAATAAAAAATCCGTGATGTAATGATTGACGTACTCTTCGTATAAATATATTATTGTTTTTTACTTTAATTTTTTTTTATTTTGAAATTTTTTTATTAAAATTGTTAAAGATAACACCATAATTATATTTATATCTATTACAATATTTAATTATTAGTTTTTCACAGAAGTCAATGGAATAAATACTGACTCACGTGAATAGCGACATACACCCATGTAAGACCGTACCTGATCAAGTATATATATATATATATATATATATATGATGATTTATGGTCAACGCTAAAAGTCATTTGATATCAAATACGAAAGACAAAAAGTCACGGATGATCATGAATTACCATTCATGATTATGCATGACCGTGTATTAATAATGCGAATACTCTTGCATCAATCATGAACGTTCAGGCAGGGATTGTAAGTTACTACGTATGATTAAGCATGATAAGCCATGACCAGGGTGTTTGACAATTTCACTAATTTATTAGTGAAAATCATTAATTTGCTAAGGAAAATTGTAGCATCAAATAGATTAGTGGAATTTGACTAGTGAAATTATGAAATTCACAAATTAAGAAGTGAGTAACTGCTTCATTTGTAGAAATTATGAAAATATCGCTAGTGAAAATCATGAAATTGGTAGTAAAAATTATAGTACTAAATTTGTTAATGAGAATTCACTAATTCATTGTTTACATACACTGATTATAAAGTGAATATGGCTTCACTAACGTAATTAATGATATTTTCACTGATTCATGTTAAGAGAGTGGCTAACATTTAGTGCCGACTAATTGATCTGGCATTTTATATATATATCAATTTTTTAAATATCTAACTTCAAGATATAAAAAAATCAAAATGCCTCAAAAAAATTTTTTGAATAAGGAAATTTCCCTTCTTCGAAAATTCAAGGGTTGCTGGGGGGCCGCTACCCTCCAGCCAGACCTCGACTTTCTTTTTTAGGGGTCTTTTAGGGGCACTCACAAAATTTTGCTAAGTGCCACAAGAACCTACCCAAAATTTCTCACCAGCTCTCAGACTATAATTTTAATTCTAAGTGCTCGCTAAATGAATTTGAAATTTTCCTATTCAATTAAGGGTGTAGTCTAGTTGATCATTTTTGAAAAATCGTTTTTGTTTTTTTTACATTTTTTTAGTGTATGTGTATCCAAGCATATTGTGCCAAATTTTTATGTAGATCCGAGCAGCGTAAGTGTATTTTTCTGAATCTCAAGGTCGACAAACATGATTTTACGCGTATCAAATATATGAACCGACACAGCTTGGACACATCAAGAGAGAGCAGAGCGGAAAAAAAGAAGGCCAAATTCGAAGCAAACGAAAGTTTTGAACAAGAAAAAAGCACTTCGTACGGTGCAGGCATCGCAGATTAAATTTTGGTAATGTTTTTTTTTTTTTTATTTAAAAAAAACTTTAAACGAGCATTAAACAGCATTATCAAAATTTTTTTTTACAAATAACAGCGAAAAAAAAACACTTTTTTTCATTTTTTAAAATTTATGTTAATTAAAATTAGTAAAAATGGGCCAAAATTAATATCGCTAGTATGTCTCGTAGCTACTGTCATACCAAATCTAAAACACTTCGATTTTTTAGTTTTAGATAAGCCGTCGCTTAAATATCGTGATTGCGCCGACCTGCCTTTAAATTATGGCACTTCGTTAGAGTACACTTTTTGTATGAACATACTTACAAAAATGAATAAAAAAATTTTTTTTTTATAATTCAAGACTTCATTTATCATCCCTAACAGTATTTGTATACTTATCTCTCATAGCAAACTTGCAAGAAATTCTCAAAAATAGACTATTTTTCTGGCCCACGAACTAGGCATTTCCCTTAACATGGAAATTTTGATTTTTTTTTTTCAGTTATCTATAGCTACGCGGCATTGCAAGATATTAAGTCGCGTTTAGGCGGAAATAACAGAGGAATTCTTCCTCTTTAAAAGTGCTTGTAGCTAATTTACGCTTTGTGACCGGCCTCACCGGTAAAAAATCTTCAAGCCAATTTTTTCTCAAAATTCACGGTTTCTTCTATTTTACTCGCAAACCACTAACTTTACAACCAAATTATATAGGACTTCTTTTATAGTAAATTTAATTTTCTACAAAAAAAGTTTCTTCAAGCCGTTGCCGTAGAGCTAATAGTTTCCGAGATAAATCAAATTAAAAATCTCAAAATTTGAAAAATCGCTGTTTCATCCGATATTCCAGTACTTTTTTATGAAATTATTGCCGTAGAAAATTATCATGTATAATAATAAAATATGTAAATACATATTACACATTTATAAACAAAGACATTTGGGTTAAGTTAAGAAAAGATGAAGGTAAGTGTAGTAGTAGACAATTTCGTATTACATGACATATTAATGATGATATATTTACCTGCATATATCATGTATTTCTTCGGCCATATTTTTATAAAGAAGTACTGAAATCTCGGATGAAACAGCGATTTTGCAAATTTTGAGATATTTCATTAGATTTATCTCGGAAACTACTTGCTCGACGGTATTGGCTTAAACAACCTTTTTTGTAGGATATCAAATTTTCTAAAAAAAAATCCTGTACAATTTTGTTCTAAAGTCAGTGATTTGCGAGTAAATTAAAAAAAAACCATAAAATTTGAGAAAAAATTGGCTTTAAGATTTTTTACCAGTGAGGCCGGTTACAAAACGTAAATTAGCTACAAGCACTTTTAAAGAGGAAGGCTTCCTCTGTTATTACCGCCTGAACGCGACTTAATATCTTGCAATGCCGCGTAGTTATAGATAATTGAAAAGAAAAAAAAAAAATTCAAAATTTACATGTCGATTAAATGGGAAAATTTCAAATTTGGTGAGAATTTTTTCTTTCATGTTTAGAACATTATTCCGTCGATGGACCAGAAAAATAAAGTAGTCGTTTAGAACGAAGCACCCTAATATATATATATTTGAGTAGTGTATTAAGTAATAGGGACGATCGCAGCGATTTTAAACACGAAATATTTACTTAATACACTACTTAAATAAGAATCAACAACAGTAGCATAAAAAAATTTCAACTAGGTATTGATAACAAACTTAAAAACAAATAAATAATTCATTAGATATATGAAAACTTATTCGCAAAAATTATTTTAATCAAAGCAATTTTCTGGATGTTTGAAAATTTATAACTCGGATCCAAGCCCGATACCAAAGTTGAAATATTCAGGGCTTTTTAGAGATATAACAAAGCAACTTTCCTAAAAAATTGAAGTAAATCGAAGTTCCGAGAAAAAAGTAATAGCTATCTGAAAATAGTGATTTTTGAAAAATTGATCGAATTTAGATGGCCGTATATAAACGAAATCGAAGCAAAAGGGAAATTACGATAGATACACTGATAGAAGGATTTATTACTGAGTACTAAATGGATTTAGTAACAAAATTTTTAGTCACTTATTTGGGAGAAAAAAATATTTTGTGCCCATCAACATAATTTATTATAATTTAATAAATTATTTTTTTATCTCAATTAAATCTTATTATGGTAAAATAAATATTTGTTTCCACCAAAAAAATATTTGGTTATCGGTACTAAATATTTTTTTGGTAAGTTTTGTCGGTAGATGGCTCGTTTAGGATTAAAAATTACGTATGCATTTGTGGGAAATATCAGTGTAGCGTATGTGTGTGAATATATCGCCGCTTTCACAGTATCGTGCGTTTCGTCACAATCGGAGTTAACGTTGTGATTTCCAAATCAATTTGTGTGATAAATTTATACATGATAAAGGTTTTAAAAATATTGTTGAACTTGGAAAAAGTACAACTGCTACGTTACTGATTAATAATAATTTAAAAACTTTTTAATCCATTAAAATTAACATAATTTTATATCGGTCATCATACGCTTTCTACGAATCTAATGATTCCGAAAATAGTCTTGTGCTCGGCATTATCACTACTATTTTATCTGACTATAAATCTGTATACTTTTTTTTATAAAAAATGTGTAACTATTGGGCTCAATAGTCATATTAAACGATATCTATTAACGTTACCAAAACAAAATGACCCAGATTATTTTATTCAGGTCGATTTTGTGAGATTTATCAAACCTTTAAAAACTTATTTACTACCAAATAGCTTATATGTCATTTCTCAACGGAGTTTAATTTAAAATTTTCAACTTATATATATTAAACTTATGTGTATTATTTGTATAATTAAAACTTATTTAACTAAAAATTTGTTATTTATCTTAAATAAAAAATTATAATAAAATGAGGTTATTTTCTTTATAATACTATATATTTTTACTTAAAATTATTTACTACTCTCATTTTAATTTATTTTAAGTGGAACAATTAGGTTATGCGCTAAAATAAGTTAAAAGAATTAGTTCTTTAATCCTAATGAATGATTTATTGTGCCCCAATAAATCATTTCTTAAATACTACTAAATATTTATTGGGTGGAAATAAATGAGCTTTACTAAATGATTTAGTACCTGTAACCAAATATTGAGTATTGGAAATTCGTTACCAAATCATCTAGTAAATACAACCAAATCTTATTAAATACAACTAAATCCTTCTATTCTATCAGTGTATCAACAGAATACACCTACACAAAAAATATCAGCTGTTATTTGTCCTTCTACTGTGAAAACTGTAGATTTGAGAGAATGTTAAGAAAAAGGAAAATTTTGCGAGTTCAGTGGATTAGTTGGAAACTCCCAACTTAGCCAGATATTAGTTTAGAGCAAATATCTATTTTTTTCTTGTAAATAGAGTGTACGCAGAGAAAAATGCCGCCGAAAAAGTCTCTCTAAGTTATATAGAAGCTGAGATATAAATTTTTAAATATAACCAAAAAGTTAACCTTTCAATTTTTAAAAAATTCTTAAGTGGCCGGATTCAGGGGTATGGAGCTCAAATTTTCAGGATCACCTTTTTGTCTGACCTTCTTTCAAGAAAAAAATCGGCGTCCAAATCGGTGATCCACGCGCGCATACTCTTGTCGAAAAGTAATGGATCTACCCATATATATATATATATATATATACACATACATATGTAATTGTTAAACGAGTGGTATTTTTGATTCCTATTTAATTAATTATGATAGGTTATGACGAAATTCCTTGAAAAATTGACCCTGAGGACAAATACAATAGTTAATTTTAAAAAAAAATGTATCTAAAAATATTACACTTTGACCTATTTTCTGTACTAATACGTAAGTGAAATTTTTTCCGACAGCGTTAACTGCAAAGACTAATATATATTTTATGTACGAAGATTTGGCTATATAAATAAAAAATTTTAAGAATTAGTTAATTCATTTATTAAAGATTTTTCTAACTTCTCATTATGAAAATTGACAATTTCAAAAAAGAAAAAAAAAAAAAAAGAAGTAATTGGTTCCGGTACGATTTTTGAAAATCTCGTTTCCATCTGATCTCGACGTTTTGAGGTGCTAGAAAGCTATTCTGACTATTTTCGAATGGACGTCCGTCCACCCGCTCATGGGTGTGAGTGTGTGTGCTTGTGTAAACTAATTTTTGTCGCACGATATCTTTGGAACGAATCAACCGATTCGAACATATCTGACATCAATCGAAAGGGCTTATCAACACTTAAGTCTGATTAAATTTTGAAGTCGATGGTAGAGTAGTTTTTACTAGTTATATGAAAAATAAAAATTAAAAAATTATTTAATTTTTTTAAAGTTTTCTTCGTATAACTCATAAATTAATTGCTCAATTTGCTTAAAAATGTGATCAGTTCTAATGTCTTCATGATCCCTTTCGATTGCCGCTAAGTAAGTTCAAATCGATTGATTCGTTGTAAAGATATCGTACGACGAAAATTAAATTATTTCTAACTAAATGTTTTTTTTAGTCTCAACGAATATAAGCTCAAGGGACTCATGAGTGTTGTGCACAAATTACTAATAATAAAATTTTCGAGTTCTTTGGGCTTGGAAACAGCAAGAAACTTTAGGGTTGGCCCGCAGAGTCTACCGGTTTTAAGATTCTTCAACTTGTTTTATTATTATTCAGTTTTCGGAAAAAAAATTATTCCTATCATAAAAAAAAAGTTATAGTGCTGGATATCAAATAACGCTCAGGACAGCCGGCGTTGAAATTCCTAGTTAATAATAAAAAAGATAGTAATAATAACTTTAATTACCCATGGATTAAGTGGTCCCCATGTCGGTACACGATTACAAAGATCGCGCATAATACGTATAATAATAACGCAGTTCTGCAGTGATGATGCTCGAGCCTGTTTATAACACATATAAAATTATTAATAAATAAATAAACAGCAATTAATAATTAAAATAAATAACAAATAATAATTGAAATTCAAATAATAAATAAATAAAATTAATTCCTTCATAACCTCATAATAATTAAACGTCATTAAATATTTGCTTTGTGGTGGGCTTTAGCTGTCCTTCCAGCCTCGTTATCTTTTTAATAGTTTTATTTACAACCATTATTATTATTTGTAGCCCATGATATCAAATTATTACCGGGTGTTTATATTTTTCATATAATTTCTCAGATTTGAAATTGAGTAATAAACTAACCCTACAAGGTAATTAGTAATAATCATTTTAAAAAAACAAAAATAAAAAAAAAAAAACACCCGATATTTTTTATGACTGTGTTTGTGCTTGTCTGTCTTTGAATGCTTAATAAGTGCATTTATTTATCAAAATAAGATTGATTATTAATTAATTAAGTAATAAACTTATAAAATTTAAAAAAAATTTCTCAATTTAAATTTAATTTTGCACTAAATTCATTTTTAGACAGACGTAGAACAGACGTAGGCTGTTTATACATATTTATATATATTTTTGTCTGTAGTAATAAATCCAGAATAATTAATTAATATCATCGTTTATAATTCTTGTAAATCAAAAAAAAATTTTTTGTCATTTCTTTTCATTTCAGCTAACTGATTTACTGAAATTAAAACTTTTTTTTTCTACATATCTATTATTCTGGATATAAAGCAGAAAGCTAGCAGATGTAAAAATATAATTGATGGAAAAATTTTATTAAAAAAATTTTTGTAATAAATGAAAGTTTTTTTCTACTAATTTAAAAACTTATTACTACTGAATTTGACTAGTCTTAGGTGAAACGAGTACCAATAATAGTTTAATTAAATTACCAATTATAATTAAGTGGCAATAGTAACAAAATGCTATTTTTTGTTGTTTTATTTTTTTGAGGTTTGAAATTATGATAAAAAAATTCGCGGGGGTCATTTAGAAATTAAATTTTCTAAAAAATGAGTACCCACAACCCTATATTCAAAATTATAAAAAAAAAAAAGTTGGAAAATCTAAACGTGCACAACTAACTTGCTCATTCTAAAAAAATGTAAATAATAAAGAAAAGCTTTCGTATTTTCGTTAATAATAATAATAATAATTTTTAAAATATTGGAGTGTAAAAAAGTGATCAATAGTTGTCGCCCCTTCAAAAGATGGCAAATAAATTTTTTTCATGAATTGCCACTAGTCCTTCGGCTGAAGAGGAGAGCCTGTATACATTTTGTTGGCACCGGGTACACTCAACGGTTTCTTACGTATTTTGAGCCGGGGATCACGAAAATCGGGTCCATTTTGTTCAAAAGTGGTGCAAACAATTGTTTATAACAATTTAATTGTTTAAATCGGAATAACTCCCGAACGGCTGGTTTGTTGGGGCAGTGTAGAAGAAACAAAATGTTCAGAATGAAAAAATACACAAAAAAGGTATCATAGTTGTTTTTCGTATCTCAGATATTTTGCGAGATATGACTAAAAAACAAGCGACGCGCTCGGACCTCTCACTCTCGCACAAGCGGCTGCCTATGCGCGAGCTCTCTCTCGCGCCAAATCGCGTCAGATGCTTGATAGGCCGAAATTTTTCTAAGTTTTTTACACTAAAAATGAGAGAGAAAATGAAAAAAATCAATAAAATGTCGATACCACCAATCGACTGCATTTTTTCTGAAACGAATTTCTATCGTATCGTCCGGAGACGTTTTTTTTTTTTAACAAATGTTATAAACAAATGGATTTTTTCAAAGTCCACATTGGATTTAAAAAATCGATAAAATGGGGATACTATCAATCGAAATTTATTGTTTTTGAGACAAATTTTTATCGGATTCATTTTTTGAATCCAATCTGGACTAAGAAAAATTTCATTTGTTTATAACATTTGTTAAAAAAAAAAAAAAAGTCTCCGGACGATACGATAGAAATTCGTTTCAGAAAAAATGCAGTCGATTGGTGGTATCGACATTTTTTCGATTTTTTGAATCCAATGTGGACTTTGAAAAAATCCATTTGTTTATAACATTTGTTAACAAAAAAAAAAAACGTCTCCGGACGATTCGATAGAAATTCGTTTCAGAAAAAATGCAGTCGATTGGTGGTATCGACATTTTATTGATTTTTTTAATTTTTTCTCTCATTTTTAGTGTAAAAAACAGAAAAATTTCGGCCTATCAAGCATCTGACGCGATTTGGCGCGAGAGAGAGCTCGCGCATAGGCAGCCGCTTGTGCGAGTGAGAGGTCCGAGCGCGTCGCTCGTTTTTTGGTCATATCTCGCAAAATATTTGAGATACGAAAAACCACTATGATACCTTTTTTGTGTATTTTTTCATTCTGAACATTTTGTTTCCTCTACACTGCCCCAACAAACCAGCCGTTCGGGAGTTATTCCGATTTAAACAATTAAATTATTATAAACAATTGTTTGCACCACTTTTGAACAAAATGGACCCGATTTTCGTGATCCCGGGCTCAAAATACGTAAGAAACCGTTGAGTGTACCCGGTGCCAACAAAATGTATACGGGCTCTCCTCTTCAGCCGAAGGACTACACAGAAAAAAATAAATAGAACTGGCTACTATGTCAAATAGCATGGCGCTGAGTACAATTTAGAGAGTAGCCAGTACTACGTACATAGATAGGACTCACTGCTATCTCTATTTTTTTTTTTCTACAGATGGCACTGACTACTATCTGACACAGTAGCCAGTTCTATTTATTTTTTTCCGTGCAGTTTCAAGTTTTTATGAATTACAATTAAACAAAAAGGATTTGGATAGTGATTTTTGGAGGGATTTTTCTATTTAAGAATTCAAGTGTTAAAAAAAAAATTTTTTTATCAATCGGTTGTATATTTTTGAAGTTACTGTGTTTATCAACATCCGTACATACTAAGGTACATCTGAGGTTTTTTTCACTATTTTTTTTTTTTTTTTCAATCATTATTATTGAATAATTTGATTTAAAATTGTCTTCTTTTTATTTATCAATTAATGATCTTCCAAATAATATGAATTTTGATCTACACGAAAAAAAAAAAAGATAGGAATGGTTACTGTGCTACACAACAATAATCGTAAAGTATGTCAAGTTTGGTAAATCTAAAAGTGCACGACTCTTAATGCTCATTTGCAAAAAAAAAAAAAAATAAATAAAAGTGTACGATGAAAGTTTCAAGGGCAATTTATTTTTTTTCCTTTCTATTACACTAAAAAATTTAAATTTCGCTCCAAAAAATAGTCAGCTGTATTTCTTCGCGCAGGCGCGACTGGTGTGACGAAAGTATACGTAAAAACATATATAGATATACAAAAAATTAGTCGAGTTTTTCTTATTAATTATAATTAACCGGGGCCGAATTTAATGGCCATTTATGACACACTTCTTCTTTGGCCCTAAAATAATC
The DNA here is from genome assembly GCA_964016945.1 of Microplitis deprimator. Classification (NCBI taxonomy): domain Eukaryota; kingdom Metazoa; phylum Arthropoda; class Insecta; order Hymenoptera; family Braconidae; genus Microplitis; species Microplitis deprimator. The sequence continues at coordinate 6,277,073 of OZ024716.1, read as the reverse complement.
TTTTAAAAAATACAGTGATCCAAATAATGGCTTTTTTCTCGAGTTTTTGTGTTTATGGGTTACGGACACATTTTTTACTGCTTGACGTGAAAATTTTATTTTACATTTTGATGTTTTTTTAGTTATTTAATACATCAAATTGCTCTTTATAAGTAATAAAATTAATCCTTTTTAAATTCTCTATCCGATGATGTGTACCTTGATTGAACTCTGTGGACTAGCAAGAGTAAAAAAACAGGATAAACAATCGCGAAAAAGAGGCAAACTGAATTTTTCGATCTTAAAGCACACTCTAATGCTTCGCATTAAGAGTCGTGCAAAAAATTAACCTTAGCACATTACTAGTTCTCGTTATAATAGGAATGGGTCGTTTTTACATACGACTCGAACGCATTTGTCCGGGAAGTCTTTCGCATCTCCACACAGGGCCCATACCTATTTTATATAGTAACACATCGACTGCTGAAAGGAACCTGTATTATCTGGAAAGCGAATGGTGAATGTGAACATGATAACCAGTCATGTTTTCGACATAATGTGTAACATAGTAATGGTTGCTATGTTTTATCGTACTCAGTCATATGTAAAAACGTCCCATTCCTATTATAACGAGAACTAGTAATGTGCTAAGATTAATTTTTACATACTTTACGACCATTCTTGTGTGGCATAGTAACCATTCCTATCTATTTTTTTCCGTGTAGTTGAGTATATTTGAATAAGCGTAACAATATTTTTTACGTGAGTGAATCAGCTGGGACCGAGTAAGCGTTAGTAGAACACATCTCGTTGCTCCGTAATTGAGTTGCACAATATCGAAATAAATGAAAAAAGTTTTAGAAATTTATTTTCAATTTTAAATATAATGTTGTGGATACTTGTTTCAGAAAAGATTTAATTATTTACGCGATAGTCATTTTTGATTTATTAAAAAATTGAATGTAAGTTATATAAAGATATTATGAATTATGATATTTAATCATTTTTTCTTCCACAGAAATAGTGAGTTGGTACTCATTAGACGGTAAAATTTTCTATAAAATATTAAACTATCATATTTATATTGTATGCATACTGCTGCTTGACATGCTGATTAAAATGAATTATAATTAATTAATAAAAATTATATATTTAATTCTAATCCAAGGCTGGAAGTTCTAAGACTGCTCATAAAACTTAACTCTTGTCTATGCTTCATATTAATTAAACTATTGTATTTTCTTTTTTAATTTTTAAATACGGAACTTTATAATAAATTAATAAAAAAAAAAAAAAAATAATAAATTTATCAAACCGTGATTTTAAATTTTTTCTTTCTTTTTTAAAGACTGATGAGTTTAGTTTTAGAATCGTTCAAACCTGAAACCACTTGGCATGCCTGAGTTGAGCTAAAGCCTCCAAACACTTAGCCTTGGGAAGTACATCTGGTGGGTCTGGTTTCGTCACTGCGGGCATCGCGGGCGTTGTTTGCGGTTGAGCAGCTCCCTGCTGCTGTCCAGCATTATCTGAGATCCCAACAAAGAAAGCACAACACGCTTAGACAACACTCAGAGTGTTTGATCATGCTCAACGGGCTAGTTTTTTAAATTTTTCAAACCCTCTCTTAAAATTATTTTGTAATTCAATAATAAAAAAAAAAAAAAAAAAACATTAGAGAATTTCCAAAATTAAACATACTTTTGATGTATATATTGTTATAAATTATTAAGAAAAAATTTTAATTTGAAATTTTACAAAACTTTTTTTTTCAGCTTAAAATGAAAATTTATTGATGAACTTTTTTTTTAATTATAAGGTAAAAAAAAAGACTTAATATCCGATCAGGGGCTAGTACCGAAATAATCCATGTATTTGTATATTTGTATTTATAAAGTCTCTGATCGGGTATTAGGTCTTTTACCTAGTAAAAAGTCTAAAAAATAAAACAGCAACTGAATTATTGATCAGAATTATTTTCTCGAGTTATGATTAAAGACATGGAAAATCTTAATTTGAACTGGCCATAAAAAAATTGTTTTTTCGATTTTTTACATTATATTACGAAGCTGTGATATAATATTTTACGAGGATCGTTAGATAATTGAATTTCTTTAAAAGTAAGTATCTACAAGGAAAAAACAAGATGGTACTGGCTACCATCCCGGATTATACTCAGTTACATCCGACGTAAAAAAAATTTCAGATAGTACCCAGTATAATCTAGATTATACTGAGTTGCATCTACATTATACTCAGTTCCATCCAGGATGTTACTCAGCAACATCTCAGATTATACAGCGCTAGAGTATACTGGTTGCCATCCTAGATGATAACTACATACATCTGGATTTTATTCAGTACCATCTCAGACTATACTCATTACTATCTGAGATTTAACTCAGTTACATCTCAGTCATTTTTTTTTTGTAGCACACGCGCGTTTAGTATACTAGATGCATATGCGCTACAAAAAAAATGGCTGAGATGTAACTGAGTTAAATCTCAGATAGTAATGAGTATAGTCTGAGATGGTACTGAATAAAATCCAGATGTTAGTAGTTATCATCTAGGATGGCAAGTAGTATATTCAAGCGCTGTATAATCTGAGATGTTGCTGAGTAACATCCTGGATGGAACTAAGTACAACGTAGATGCAACTCAGTATAATCTAGATAATACTGGGTACTATCTGAAATTTTTTTTACGTCGGATGTAACTGAGTATAATCCGGGATGGTAGCCAGTACCATCTTGTTTTTTCCGTGTACAACCCTGTATTTAAAATTTAAAATATTAATCAAAATTTATAACTAAGAATTTTCAAAATTTTTTTTTTCAATTATAAATAGAAGATTGTGGGTACTTGTTTTAAACAAAAATCAATTCTTAACACAATATGCTCACATTCTAAAAATTACTAAAATGTATAATTAAAAACTACAAAATCAGGAAATAAAAAATTAATTTTTGTTGTTTAAAATAACAAAATACATTTTTTTAAACTCAACTTTGAAAAAAAAAAAAAAAAAAAGTTACAGTATTTTGTCTTAATAATTAATAATAATAATTTTAATCTGAAAATTATTAAAACTAACATTTGATTCATTTTACAAATTCATAAAAATAATTTATAAAATGAGTATAGCATACTAATTATAGTAATAAATAAGTAAATAAACAAATAATTATCAATTTAATAAAAATAAGAATAAATTGAGGGTACGCATGATCAAAAAGTCTTTAGTTATCAGATTGCCTCAGCGTTGTTTCCTTTCAACTACTGCTGCGTTCAATAACGCTATGTATCTTTTAGTTCTGATATGATACAACAAATCACTCTCAAGACTCTAACAACTTTAACACACATTTTAAATATTTAAAACCTTACAAATTTTTAAGTTAAATAATAAAAATACTTTTTATACTCTCGTTTCCCGTTCTTCCATTAACATTTCTCTCACCGATGCGACAGTGTTAAAACAGTCCTCCAGGTACAAGGTCTTTATGCTAAATAAAAAAGTCGTCATTTTTTTTTTCATATTTGGAGATAAGTATTCCTTGTTGGTGGTACTCATTTAAATTGAAATTGTATTTTCTAAAATTTACTAATTAATTAAATTTTCCAAAACTTCAATAGTTGCTGATATAACACTGAAAAAATCTTTTTTTTTATTTATTTATTTATTTTTTTCGTTATTTATAAAAAAATATTGACATAAGAAAAAAAATACTGATCTCATTTCAGATATTAAAAAAAATGACAACATCGTATTTTAAAAAATTCATTAGTAATGTAAGAGAAAAAAAAATGTAAAATATTCAAACCGTTTAAATCCATGGTACTGTAATATCCTGGTGCTTAAAAAATATTTCAATAGATTGAAAAAGGCCATGAAAAGAACAAAATTTAAGTAGGATTTAAAATCATAATTTGAAAATAATACATGAAATAAAAAATTGATTATTAATAATTAATAATTATTATTTAATTTGTTGTTGTTGTTTATCCTTTTCTTGGCCGTTGTATTTATTATAGTTATATAAATTACCTGCTGTTACTGGTGGTTTAGCTGTTTCACGCATCAGCGGACTTGTTAATGTGACACTGACTGTTACAGTACCACCGGAAACTGTTAGCGCCGCAGATTCTGGATGTTTACCGACGTTGTAAGTTTCTTCTGGTGCAACTATTTTTAATTGTGATGGCAAAATTTCAGCAACTTTATTTAATAAGGTCCTGAAAAAAAAAAAAAAAAAATTTTTAAACCTAATCAATTTATAATTGTTTTCACTTAGTTATTTAATTTATTTAAATTACTTTGTAGGTTTCTCAGCACATAAAACAACGAGACAGACATGATTGTCGCCAGATAATAATAATCCTTTAGCTAGACTACCGACGCGCATGACATCGCGAATAACACGTGAGTCTTCTTTTTCTTTTGGAGATGAAAATGTGTTAGTTGTATCATTATCTTTTTTCTTATCACCGTCCTCTTTTTTCACTTCAGTAGTTACTGCAGGTGTTGGTATATTCCCTGCTGGCAGCATTTTTTTATCTGTAAAAAAAAAAATTTTTATGAAGATCTAATTTTTTTTATTGTAAGATTAAAATTTTTTTAAATTCAATTGAAAAAAATCAGACTACCAATTCATCGACGTAATGTCTGAATGTTGTTACCAATAACGATAAAAATCAAAAAACTTGATTGATATGTTAATTAATAACTATTGCGACACACTCAGGCTCGTCATCGATTTCATCATATTTATTTTAGGATTTATCAACTATTTTTAGTTTATAATTTTTTTTTTTTTTGGGATGAAAGAATTTTCACTGGGATCAGCATTAAATTTCCATTAAAATGACTACCTAAAACCCATACCAGATTACCATGATAGAACTCTAATATTTTATATAAAAAAAAAGTTTGGTAAATCCAAAAGTGCACGACTCTTAATGCTCATTTGCAAAAAAAAAAAAAAAAAAAAAAAAATTGTACGATCAAAGTTTCAAGGACAATTTTTGCACACCTCGAGCGCGAAAACGCTGAGGGTGCTTTATGGACGGTTTTTTTTCTTTGACTATTTTACTCACACAAAACTATTTCCACATTCTTTTAATTACACCAAAATAACTCAAATTGTATACTAGCATATAGAAAATTTAATAAGGAATAATTTGAACCTAATATCAAGTCCATTCGTTATTTTATTAGTTTAAAATAAATTATTTTAACTAAAGACATCAGTGCTGTCAATTGTTACGTATGAAACTTCGTAAACACGATAAATCTTGAAAGATAAATCAATCGGCGTAATTTTAGATTTATTAGCTTCGTAATTTTTTTTGCAAGAACCCTTATGAATATCACGACCTAAATCTGTCTCGTTTAATTACAATCATTTAAAATTCTAATCCGATAATTCAACATTGACAGCATGTATACAAAAAAAAAAATGTTATTAATGTCTTCTCTTTCTAACATTCGTTCATTTCTATATCTATTTCTCTTTCTATTTCCTTATACCTATCTATTTATCTGACTAGAACTGACAATAAAAATTGGCGTGACAGTCGTTAAAAAAGTGGTGACATCTACGAAAAAGGCGGCCTATTAAAAAAAAAAAATTATTTTTCTTTTTTTTAAATTTAATTTTGTAATTTTATTTATTTATTTTCATTTTAAATTACTAAAAACATAAAGAAAAGAAAAAAACGAAGATAAAAAAGAATAGTTAAATAAAGAAACAATAATAAAATTTTAAAAAATAAAATAAAAAAAAACCAAGAATAAAAAAAAAAAAATTAAATCGCAATAAGTCAATAAAAATTAAAAATTCGTTGATAACAATAATAATTAAAACAATAGTAAATAAAATAAAAAAAAAAATATTAAAATAAAAAAAAAACGGAATAATGAAAAAAAAATTTGGAAAATCCAAAAGTGCACGACTCATAATGCTCATTTATTATAAAATAATAAAATAATAATAAAAAAATGGCGGGATGCACGAATAAATTTAAAATATATATAATTTTCTTTCATTAATTTTTTTTTTTTTATGTTTACTGTTGTTATTATTGTTTTATTTTCTTCTCTCCATTGACTACTGGCAGAAGCACTAGCGTAACAGTATAGGTTTGAAAAGACAGAGTAACATCTAAGACAAAGAGGCGGAATATTTAAAAAAAATAAAAAAAAAAACAAAATTAATATTGTAAAATAAAAGTAATGATTAAACATGAAATGAGCGATTGAGGTGTGCATTTTTGGATTTTCCAACATTTTTTGTTTTTCCTTCCTTTCTATTACACTAGAAATTCAAATTTCGCTCCGAAAAATAATCAACTGTATTTCCTCGCGCAGGCGCGACTGGTGTGACGAAAGTATACGTAAAAACATATATAGATATACAAAAAATTAGTCGAGTTTTTCTTATTAATTATAATTAACCGGGGCCGAATTTAATGGCCATTTATGACACACTTCTTCTTTGGCCCTAAAATAATCTTTTAAAAAATACAGTGATCCAAATAATGGCTTTTTTCTCGAGTTTTTGTGTTTATGGGTTACGGACACATTTTTTACTGCTTGACGTGAAAATTTTATTTTACATTTTGATGTTTTTTTAGTTATTTAATACATCAAATTGCTCTTTATAAGTAATAAAATTAATCCTTTTTAAATTCTCTATCCGATGATGTGTACCTTGATTGAACTCTGTGGACTAGCAAGAGTAAAAAAACAGGATAAACAGTCGCGAAAAAGAGGCAAACTGAATTTTTCGATCTTAAAGCACACTCTAATGCTTCGCATTAAGAGTCGTGCAATAACAACTTTGATTTTATTCCTGATAATCAATAACGCAGTAGTAAAATAAAAATTTTTAAATAAACTTCCATTTCAAAATTAACGCGCTCTAATTTTTATTGTCGTTACTTATCATTTTACAAGTTTATAAGTGAATAACGCGATTCTAATTAATCTCAAGTGACTGATAGTTTTACAAAAATAAACTTGACAAAATCGCAGAAAATTCGTATGAAAAAACTTGGAAAATCAAAATTCGTAGTTTGGAAGTTGAACATTTTTTTTGGGTCATGATTATTTTTATTGTGCTCAGCATCATGAGTTATCGAATTTAAAACTTGATAAATACAGCAAACGAGTTCCAATTTTCAGGTCACTAATTTTAAGTTGATTCCTTTTAAACTAACTTATAATACCCAATTATTTAAAAAAATAAATAACAACTTACTAGCTTCAGCGAGGACATCAGAAACTAATTTCAAAGCTTTCTCAGTATGTGAAACAATTTTTTTAACGGCCTGCAGTTCTTCTTCTTTTGGATAAATACTTGAGTGATGAGCATCAACGTGTTTGTCATCAGATCTGCGAGGTACAACAGAGAACATCATGCCAGGTGGACCGGGAAATGGACGTGGTGGCATTGGAGGTGCACCTGGACCACGTCCGCAACGACGGTACCACTCGTAGTACTCACACTCTTCCTCATAACGACGACGCTCTTCCCAGTAAATCATTTCCTCATCCATCATTGGGCCCATCATGCCCATCGGACCCATCTGATTCATTTCTTCGCGACGTCGCGAAAATTCTTCACGTGCTTGCTGACGGCGATGCTTTTCTTCTAACATCTTACGTTGCTTTAAACTCGGTTTTATATCAACGACCAAGTCTGGGTTTACTTTTTTCTTGTAAGCGAATCGATGGCGTCGGCCCTTCATATGCATGTCTTTGGCATTAGGATCATTAAATCGACACTCGCATAACTTACAGTTGAAACTTATTATTTTTCCATCCTCAGATTTGTTCTCTTCAATATATTCTTGTCCCACTGGCTGAATATCTTTTTCTTCAATTATCGATTCTTCAACAGCTTCTTCTACAGCAGCTTCCTCTGTTTTAACTTCTGCTGCTGGATTTGGATTCACTGTACCAAGATTTCCAGCTATAATATTTTAATTTTTAATAAATATTCCAGCTAAACTATTTCATTATTAATTAAATTTTTTTAAATAATTTATTGATTTAAAAATTTTTTAATATTGAATTTGTATAATTTTAACTAAAACGCATACCAACGATTGTATAATTGAATTACAAAATATATTTTAATGGAAATAATAATTAAAAACTATGATGTTTCCATTATATTGATTATGGTACAAGGTCGTAATGACAAAATATACAGAAATCGTTTAGAAATAAAATTTTCTTTAAAATGAGTACCCACAAGATTGTGCTGGAAATTTCTAAAAATTATTAAATTTTATGACGACAAATTTTTGAAATTTTGTTTTAATTTTAAATACAGGGTTGTGGATTCTCATTTTAGAGGAAATTAAACTCTGAACCAATAGTGAACTTTCGTTTTACTCTGAAATTGAACATATTAAAAAAAAATCAACAAATAAATATTTTTAAAAAAATTTTTCAATTCATAAATTATTTTTATACCAATTAAGCTTGTACCAATTGACTTTAAAATATTAACATATTTTTTTTAGTAATAAGTAAAATATACTCACATGCAACAAAATTAATTTTAGGAGTAGCAGTAACCGTCGATTTTTTAGCAGCGGCACCAGCGGTAGCAGCACCACCACCAGCAGCAGCTTTAGCAGCAGCAGGTTTTGGATTGAGTACAGTTGGATCAGCACTGGGAATGGGCTTACCAAGTTTAGTGTGAAGTTTAACGACTTTCTGGTGCTTTGCCCCACGAATATGTGCAGCGTAAGCGTCATTACCAGTACAAGTAACATCACACAATTCACATCTGAGTGAATTACCAGCGCCCCGCGCCGGGGGTTGTTGTGGAACCTTCATCGACGCCTCTTTCTTCTTATGTTTTTGACCCTCCAAGTGCTCGCGATAAGTCTGGGGCCCAGCGCAGCTGATTTTACACACATCGCAATAGTGTAACTGCTGGGGTTTTGGTGGCGGCTTGGCTCTCATACTCTTCATTCCACTTCCACCGGCTCCAAATCCTTTACGTCCGTAGCCCTGCCAACCTCCAGTCTTCTGGTTAGTTGTATTGTTGCTGTTTGCACTCTGTTGGGCTACGTACATTGTCGCAGCGCTGTAAAGCGCTGCGTCATACCCGGAATATGCTGTACTTGCCGTTTCTAAAGAATAAATTTAATACCCATATTCACAAGATAACTAAACCCCCATACTAAATTATTATTTTTTTTTTTATGACTGTTTTTATTTTAATTCTTCAATAATTTTTTTTTCTTTTTAATTTAATTTTGATTTGAATTATCATTTTCTTTCTTTATGGGAAAAGACAAATTTATTTCTTTTGAAACGGCGTTATTTTTTTTTTTTTCTATGAATGTTTATTAATATTTTTTTTTTTTTTTTTATAAAATAATAAACTGAATAAAAAGAGTTTAATTTTTAACAAAATTACTATTTATTTTGCTATAATTGATAACGTCAATATATTTGACAAGGTGTTTTTTAATTAAATATTCTTTAAAAATGTCACTAACAAAATATCCTTAGAGGAGAGTAGCGTTATTCTAAGCCCGGATCAATTACCAAGATAGCGATTGTAATACTTTGAAAGATAAAAATGATTTTCTTAATCCTTAGATGAATATTTCTTATGTGTTATACGGTGAGATTTATATTCTTGCGTGAAAAAATGACCAAGGGCTTGCAAAATTTTTCTTTAACCCTTCGACGATCGCTCAATGAGCGCGACGCCACCATTATTAGTCAACAAATAAATTTTCAAGTTGAATAAAAAAATACTGTAATGACAAATGAATAGAAAAGCGTAACCGGTAAATGACCGAATCACCATGTTGCCAAGTTGTACCCAGATTAAATATATTGAAAGTTTAATTCAGTTTATTCTGTATACACAATTTTTTTAAAATATAAGTGACAATAGTCATAAATTAATAACCGAATCAAACACAACATTAGTGAATTATATTCTTCAATCTTATGCTATTAAAAATGAAATTAGAAATTTTTTTTTTATAATTTAAATTTTTATTAAATTTAAAATATATTGTAACTAATTTTCAGTTATATTTCAAATTTTTCGGGTGTGCTGCATCCCTACAGAAGATTTCTCTACATTATAAAATCGCACAAAGTGTTTCCCTACACGACACAACTCTATACAGATAAATTTTTACATCGCAACAACTCTACACGGAAAAAAAAATATAGTTCCTTGAACGATCTTAAGTATAGCAACTCGTAGATTGTTACCACAACAATACGGATACTTATGGTAACAATACCGTAAACATCCATTTTCGCGGCTATTTTGTGTATCGGGTATGATTTTTCAAATATAACAATTCGAATTCATTTTCTTTAAAATTTGTTAACTTTCTATAACCTTACTGATTATTTACCTAATGATCAATCTATTAAAACTGCTATATATTTAAATTGTGTGAAAATTATGTAAAAATCAATTTATATCAATTTAATTAATTAAATTTATATTATATTTAAATATTTATATATATATAACCTCAAAAATTAAAAGATATATTTATATTTATTTTTTAAATTTACTTAGACTACAACTGATAAATCGGGTTTATAAATTATTTTGTTTAATCAAAATTATTATTTTTTTTTTAATTGTTCCAGTGTATAGCCGCTTGCACGGCCTTCTACACTTTTTGCCTTTATGTCGCAACTGCTTCTATTCCTTTTTTCTGCCTTCATTGTGCGGCTGTGGCCCGACTTGTGCTTATACTGTACTTGTACCATTACGGTGATAACCTACCCCCTACCTAGGCTGTGAGAGTATAGGGGCAAGGGAAACCACAGAGAAAACCTTTGCCAGTACAGTTCGGTTTGGGTGAGGCTCTAGTGATTGACAAAATTCCCATTTTACCAATCACTAGATCCTCATCCCGCGCCTAACGCTCAGAGACCTCCGATCGAGCTCAACGCGTGGCTAAGCGGTCACCCAGCCAAGCAACGATCCTGCTCGATGCTGCTTAACTTGGGTGATCGCCCGAGCCACACGAGAACCGCTCGGCTGCCTCTGGCGCTTTATTTAATCAAAATTATTTATTAATGATAAAGATTCTTAAATCAGTCAAATAGGGCTCAGAACGATAGGTCTTAGAGCTATCTACCGTATTGTTGTCAGAACGATACAGTAGATCGTTGCAGTAACAATCTAGTAGTTAACTATTTCGTATTATTACTGTAACTATACAGTATACTTCTCAGAACAATATTTTTTTCCCCGTGTACAGAAGATTATTTTCAAATTGTTCCGTCTCTACATGAGAACATCTCTCATATTGAAAATCTCTACAGAGATCATCTCTACAGTGATAATTTTTACGTGGTGCTAAATTCAAACAGAAGAATTTTTTTTTTTGACATTTTATTAATGAAGTAGTTTAATAATATAAAAGAAAGAATGAATGAAAGTGAAATTAAATTATTTAAATATTACAAAAGTAATGAATCAACCCAATACAAATTTAGAAAATCCAGGAGTTGCTGCTTTTACACTGGTGATCTTGTGTTACCATTTCGTATCAATCCGATAAATTTTTTCTATACTAACTGGGTTTTAACTTAGATCTATACATAGCAACAGGTGCCGTACCTTTACTTATTTGAAATTATTTCTAAACAGTACCACGGGTATCTTATTCGTCAATCAATATTTTATTAGAAATAAAAATATAAAGACAACAAGAAATATTAATAATGATTAAATAAAAATTTGATCCGAAAAGATAACAAGATCACCCATGTAAAAGCAGCAACTCCTGGATTTTCTAAATTTGTGTCGGGATGATTCATTACTTTTGCAATATTCAAATAATTTAATTTCACTTTCATTCATTCTTTTTTTTATATAATTAACCTACTTAATTAATAAAATGTCAAAACAAAAATTCTTCTGTTTGAATTTAGCACCACGTAAAAATTATCACTGTAGAGATGATCTCTGTAGAGATTTTCAATATGAGAGATGTTCTTATGTAGAGATGGAACAATGTGAAAATAATCTTCTGTAGAGTTGTTGCGATGTAAAAACTTATCTGTAGAGTTTAGTCGTCTAGGGAAAAACTTAGTGCGATTTTATAATGTAGGGAAATTCTCTGTAAGGATGCACCACACCCGAATTTTTCTATGAAAAACAGAACGAAAATTTACTCCAAACTTAAGTACGAATAAAACTAATGATTATAATTCTAATTTTTTTTTTTCATTTAAAAATAATTAATTGAATAATAACATCTATTTATACTTGCACTTGGGTTGTCAAATTTGTGACGATCGCTAATTGATTAGGCGAATTATTTAAAAATGGTTATATTAATCACCAGTTTTTTTTTTTTTTTTTTTATTACGAAAATGTATTATGGTTCAATCTATACATGTATTAGTAGTTGAGAAAACTTTTTATGCGTAATTAAATACGGTGACGACAATGGCCATGCCTATTAAAATAGTTGCATGAACTATAGATGATAAATAAACTAAAATAGTTACTGATACTTTTTTTACCGGTTAATATGAAATAAACAAGTAATTATTATTATTATTGCTAAAGCATAAGTTTTGGGAATAAATGTTTAATAGTTTGCACAATGAAACGAAAACTGTTAGTAATGTATAGTAGATACTACAATTTTCAATTAGTTTCTTGAACTTAGATATAGTACAAGTAACTGTAAACATTAGTTGAGATTACTTTACTGCGATTTTCATCCCTTCATAGTTACCACTATCATACACTTTTCTCGCAGTGAATGTTACAATTTTCAAATTTTAATATGGTTACGACAGTTCAAGGTCATTGAGTATTCTAAAAAAGTTGAAGGCATTATCCGAGAATGCCCTTTAAAAAAAAAAGTTATGAAGCGTAAATTGAGGAAAAGCTATCGTAGTTACAATTCACCGAGATATAGATTTGAAAAATAATTACAGTTGTTATCAATTAGTAGTTAAAGCCATACTCAGACAGTGCCCCCGACTTTTTAAAAATTTTGAATGACTTTCAATTGTCATAAGCGTATGAAAATTCAATTAATTAATTTAAAAAAAATTTGAATTTTTAATTGAAAAAAGGACAACGTGGTAGTAATTTTGACAAGAAATAGAATTTAAAAAAAAAATTATTTACAGTTGATATCAATTGGGAGTCGAACGAAATTCTTTGAATAAATTTTAGCCTAAAAAATTCAAAAATTCGAATTATTAAATTGAGATTAAGATTTTACTGAAATTTATTTAATAAATTTTGCTTCACTTCCAATTGATATGAACTGTAAGTAATTTTTTTTTAATTCTATATCTCAGCGAAATTACGACTACGTTGTCCTTTTTTCAATTAAAATTTTAATTTTTTTAAAAGTAATTTATTAAATTTTAAAACGGTTATGACAGTTATAAGTCATTGCCATTCTGAGAATGCCTTTAAACGAAGTTTGATACATAAATTTTAATAAAACCTTGTGTCAAAATTATAATTCGAAATGTCAAATTTTGTAAGCTAAGTTATTTACCATATTTCGTTCAACTCTTAATTGATAACAACGGTAAGTAATTTTTTTAAACTTCCCGCTAAGAAAATTGCAAATTTTCAAAAATTCGGGAAGTTATTGGTTTCACCCCGATTTGTGAAAATCGAAATTCCAATAGATGTCGACGTTTTGAGGTTCTAGGAAGCTATTCTGACTAAATTCAAGATGATGTCCGAGTGTATGCATGTGTGTATGTACGTACGTACAAACCGTAAGATGGACGGTGGAGAAAAAGGTCCTTCATGATAAAATGTAATTTAAGCGGTTTTTATGCTAAAAATTACATTTATCATTAAAATATTGTTAGTATTAGTAAAATAATAATAATAATAATAATAATAATAATTAGTTTTATTTAAAACCGTAAGATGGACGGTAGAGAAAAAGGTCCTTTATGATAAAATGTAATTTAAGCGGGTTTTATGCTAAAAATTACATTTATCATTGAAATATTGTTAGTATTAGTAAAATAATAATAATATTAATGATAATAATAATAATAATTAATTTTTTTTTTTTTTTTTTTTTTACGTACGTACGTACGTATGTAAATATCTATAACTTTTGAACGGATGAACCGATTTTGATCGTCAAGGTGTCATTCGACGCGGTTTGTCAATATCTAAAAGCTGTGAAAAATTGAGCTTGATCGGTAGGGCTCGTTCGGAGATATTCCAAAAATAAACTTTTTTCAAAAATGTTTTTTTCGGATAACTTTTTACGGGCTCGATGGATTGATTCTAAAATCAACTGGGCTCTGAAGCTTCATAAACCGCGTCGAATGCCACCTCAACCATCAAAATCGGTTAATTCTTTCAAGAGATGCCGTTGTCGAAAGAATTAAAAAAAAAAAAATTTTTTTAGTATTTTTGAAATTTCTCAAAAACGATTCGATAAATAAATTTCAAAGTCTGATCAGTTGTAGAACTCAATAAAACGCGTCAATTGCCACCTTAACCATCTCAATCACTTTATTAGTTCGAGAGATATCGTTTGAGAAAAAATGGTAAGAAACGTTTTTTTTCGAAAATAAAGGCATACAAAAGTATTTTCGAGCTCGAAGAGCTCGAAAATGTATCCACAACAAAATTTCGAGCTCAAGGAGCTCGAAAACGGCGGGAAGTTTTGAGGCTGGCCCGCAGGGTCAACTGACAGACTGATTTTTTTTTTTTCAAATCTATATCTCGGCGAAATTGTAACTACGTTGTTCTTTTTTTAATTAATGCTTTGATTTTTGAATAACAATTAATAAAATTTTAATACGGTTATGACCGTTGAAAGTTATTGAATATTTGTTAAACCTGAGGGTAATTTTTGAAAAATTCTAATAATTTTTAATAATAAGATTTATATTTTTTTTTTCGACTAATTTGAAATTGTTAATACAGTCGAGTCGCGTTATAAGTCCTATTAGTGTCTCTCTCATATTAACGCGAGTCCGGTTAAAAGAAAAAGATACAAGCCGGACTTATAACGCGACTCGACTGTAATTTCAAATCGTTTACTTTATTAATCTCAGAAAATTTTTAACAGTGAATAATTGATATTCTAAATTTATCAATCGATAAATTAACTATGCTCCTATTTAATTTTTTTAATATTAACTTTTGTTTGTAGCTACCCCACTCTCCCCTATACGAATATCTCTTACAAAATGTTCTTAAATAAAATATGTTTTATGTATTGGTGCTACTGGTTTAGATAAAAAAAAAATTAATTACAAATTAAAAAAAAATATTAATAAATATTCATCTTGGCATACTTTCTAACTCGAAAATAAATAAAACAACTTACTGTTAGTAGTAGCAGCGGGAGTAGCAGCTGGAGTAGCTGGTGCAGTATAACCAGATGAATAAGTTGCGTTTTGTGTAGGATTTGATTGCTGATAAGCGGTACTTGCTGCTTGATAAGTTTTAGCTTGTCCAGTAGTTGTTGCTTGACGAGCGGTACCGGTGTAAGCACTCGTAGTACTGTAAGCTGGTTTAGCAGCTTGATAGTGAGTCTCAGTAGTTGTGTAAGTTGCAGCAGCTGCCGCGGCAGCTGGTTGTTGATAGTAAGTTTTAGTTGCGTCGTACGTCGCCGCTGGTGCAGCGCGTCCGTATCCGTAGTCGTATGTTTGAGCTACCGTACCAGGGTTTGCTGCTACAGGGGAAACAAAACCTAGTAACGGATCGATCAACATTCTACTTTACTTATTTATCATTACTACTATTATTAAATTAAAATTAAAAATTAATTCAATAATTAATTTATAATCATTGTTACAATATGTTTATAGACAAAGGATTTTAAAATCAGACTACCAATTCATCGACGTAGTGTCTGAATGTTGTTACCAATAACGATAAAAATCAAAAAACTTGATTGATATGTTAATTAATAACTATTGCGACACACTCAGGCTCGTCATCGGTTTCATCATATTTATTTTAGGATTTAACAACTATTTTTAGTTTATAATTTTTTTTTTTTTGGGATGAAAGAATTTTTACTGGGATCAGCATTAAATTTCCATTAAAATGACTACCTATAACCCATACCAGGTTACCATGATATAACTCTAATATTTTATATAAAAAAAATAACAACTTTGATTTTATTCCCGATAATCAATAACGCAGTAGTAAAATAAAAATTTTTAAATAAACTTCTATTTCAAAATTAACGCGCTCTAATTTTTATTGTCGTTACTTATCATTTTTACAAATTAGTAAGTGAATAACGAGACTCTAATTAATCTCAAGTAACTGATAGTTTTACAAAAATAAACTTGACCAAATCGCAGAAAATTCGTATGAAAAAACTTGGAAAATTAAAATTCGTATTTTGGAGGTTGAAAATTTTTTTTGGGTCATGATTATTTTCATTATGCTCAGCATTTAATTTCCATTGAAATAACTACCAATAACCCAGGAGCATCATGAGTAATCTAATTTAAAACTTGATAAATACAGCAAATGGGTTCCAATTTTCAGGTCACTGATTTTAAGTTGATTTCATTTAAACTGACCTACGGTATGCATTTACATTAGAAATAAATATTTACCTGCATAAGTCGTGCCAGTGGCTGCTGCAGCAGCAGCAGCTTGATAAGTTTCGTACCCAGTAGCTGCAGCAGCAGCAGGTCTCTGAGTATAAGATGCAGCGGTAGCTGCTGGTGTCACTGCATATCCAGCTTGCCCAGTTTGATAAGCAGCACTGGTTGCTCTAATTAAAATTAAAAAAATTACCAAATAAGTCAACAATTAATCACCAGTAAGGTCTATTAGGACAAATCAATGCAGCAAATTATAATTTCATAAAAAAATAAAGTTGAACTTTTAGTCGGCAGCCAGTTATCAGTTTTAATTATAGCAATAAATAAAATATAAAAGATATTTAAATAAATAATAATTTAATATTGATATATAATTAATAAATGAAAAAATTCGTTATTATAAAACCAATAAATCATAGCACATCGCGGCAGATATAAAATGGCGGACATTACCGGCATAATGTATCGCATGGTTATGAAATTGTCGGAATGAAAAAAAAATAATAATATGTAATAATAATTATTATTATTCAAATTTAAGAATAATGATTTTAATGTATTTAATTATATTAATTTATTATTTATATTAATAATATAATTATTTTATTAACAACATACCCATATTGAGTACCGCCGTGTGTAAAACCGAAGTAATTATTCTGTGCCATCCTTTTTACTTATTCCCACACACAACACAGAGAGACGCCCGGAAAGAAGGAACGACCAAATTAACAACGGAAGTCATTGGGCGTGTCTCTTGTTTCCGATGAAACTCCTGCTTATGTTTGAATCCTATTGGCTTTTCTGATGATTCCGACTAAAGAAAAGTTTTCATTGGCTGATGGTGACTCAGCTTTAAATTTGACGTAAATAAACGATCTTATCCGATTGTTTAATTATTGCTGCGCATTTCGATGATCAATATGCGCTTTCAATTTGTTGTTAGGCCGCGGGAAAATTTGAATTAAAAATAGATTATAAACTATTATTAATTACCAATTTAATAGTAACATGATATTTTCAACTGTTGTTAGTGAAAATAATTTTCATAAATATGAGGAAGATGAATAACCCAGTAATTGGCCATGGCGGTTTTTGAATTTTTGTTTTTAATTTTAAAATTAAAATTTTATGCTTATCCCAAGTGGCCAAATGTTAACTTTTTTGTATCGAAAGTCAACAAAAAAAAATGTTGCTACTTTTTTTGCGATGTAAAAAGGCAGATTTTTTCCAACAAATATCACCACTAATGTCCAGCAAAAAGTTAACTTTTTTACATTTCAAAAAAATAACTTTATGGTAACAATTTGTCAACTTTTTGTCAATATTTTGGTAACTTTTTGATAACACTTTGTAACGTTTTGTTGACAAATAGCAATTAGCTTTTTGGTACCAAAAAGGTAACAAATTGACAACTTTTTTTATGTTGAGATATAAGATTCAGAATGTTATCTTTATGTTAACAAATTAAACATATTTATGTTGACTTAATGCTAGCAAATTGTTAAATTTTTGAGGGCCCGTGGATAGGATAAATAGTGGTGAAATTCAGAGTACGTAAATAAACAAAAACAAAGTACTTAGCATATTTTATTGTAAACTGAAAAAGTTACTACTTTGATTTAATTTATTTTCTAAATTAAAAAAGCAAAAACGATTTCTCATTCCACAATAAGATATGAAATGCACTAGTGTTTCATTTATTCACTAACTCTTAATTGTCCTATCGGTTTATACAAAGTATCGGTTTATACAAATATATACATTATATAATTTTAATATTTAAATGTATTTTTAATGATTTACTATAAAATTTACATGAAAATAGTCAAAAGTTATTTTAAATCATTTATCGTTTTCTTGAGCGCACTTTGATGTATAACAATTGACATGTTGAACACACGAGTCATAACATTAAAAAAATGGCAACGTAAATAAAATAAAGTTATAAAAAAGTAACATAAAATGATATAAACAATGGCAACATTTTTCAGTTGCCAGTTGTCAATATAAAACTAACATTAAAATATAACAAAATGTTCACCTAAAACAGTTGAAAAAATATTAACAACCCAATGTTATCTTTTAAATAACGTAAAAAAATCGACATTTAGTTAACATTTTCGGAAAACAAATTGTCAGCATTAAAATGGTAACTTTCATTTATCCCCAAATAGTCATAATTTATCATGTCATTTTATGATAACTTTTTACTACACTGTAAAAAGAGCGGTGTTAAAAATGGACACATTTTAACTCCGCCCGGTGTTAAAATGAAATTACACCGGTGTAGGAGGCGTAATTCAGCGGTGTTAAAATACCGGTGTAAAAGCGAAGTAACCGGTGTAAAAACGGAGTAATACCGGTGTAAAAACAGGGTAAACTGCGTCCGCTTGGAGTATTAACTTTAAAGAATATAAAACACAAAAAATGTCAGTTCTTTATGATAATGAATAAAAAATAAATCATTTATTAACAAGTATAGTGATCGAGTAAGTAAAAATATTCACAAAGTAAAATATTTTAACACCGGTAAAGAATATCTACACCAGCGGTGCTGTTATTTTAACACCGGGAAATTTTTTTTAACACCGGCACAAAATATTTACACCGCTTTCGGTGTTGAAATTTAACACCGCCGATTTTAACACCTACAGCGCTTGGACTTACCCCAGTGATTTTTTACAGTGTAACATTTTTTATGTTAAGTTTTGTTAACATTTCATTGGTAACTTTAAGAAAACTTTTAAAAGTTGACTTTTTAAAAATTCTATTTGTCATCATTTTATTACCATTTTGGAATAGCAGAAAGTTGACTTGGAACGGGCAACTAAAAGCTAACAAAAAGCGAGACTGGCCACTTGGGTACTGAGAATTTTGTAATAATGATTGGCATCGGGAATTATTAATGATTGGTTGTTAATAATCACACCAATAAAAGTAATCACTAATATAATAAATAATAATAATTATAATCTTAGTTGACAATATTTATTATTCCAAGTTCTTAAGTTATAGAGGTAAATAAGGGATTAATTAATTTGAGGATAATATATTTAAATTTATTGTCGTAATTCAAGTTGCAATTACGTCAAAATAATTAAAAGTACGTAAATATGTAATCGGATTTTTTTTGTTGAGAATTTAATTAGCAACGAAATTATTGATATACATTTTTGTCATATATGTATTAGTTTAGCCAGAATTTTTATATTTTAACAATAACTTTTAAAAACTAACTTTAAAGTTTTTATTTAAAAAATACACTTATCCAAAAAATTAAAGGAACGAGAAAATTTTATAAATTTTTTAGTGATTTTTGGAAGGCTGTATTTTCGTGAAAAATGATCGTATCGAAAAAATAAAAAAAGCAAATTGAAGCTTGAAATCTCTAGTTTTAAATTTTTTTAGCAAAATAATTTTCTGAGCCACGGTTTTTAAGAAATCATAAGAAATAGGTCGAGAAGAAATTTTTCTAAATTTTTTAGTTTTGTTTTTTAGGTCTACGGAGCCGGGAAATTTTTTTTCGAAAAAACCAATTTATGGCTCGTTTAGGAAATTTATTCAGCTACAATTTGCTTTTTTTGTTTTTCTGTACGACAATTTGTTGCTGAGATATCAGCCTTCAAATGAAAAAGGTTCCTTTTGTCTTTGATTATCGATATCTCAGCAACTAATGGTCGCACAGTAATTTAAATGGCAGTTTGAGAAGCTTCAATAAATTCCCTACACGCTCCATTTTTGATTTTTAAAGAAAAAATTTTTTTTTTATCCTTAATATCAATTTGAAAAACCCACAAAAAATGGCCATTTTCTGGTTTTTTAGTCAACTCATCGCTACTTCGCAAATATTGATGGAAAGGTTATCGTTGCCAGGTGTTTTTACAGCTTAATGTCCCCCCAAAAACCCTGGAAATTTTCAGATTGATCCATCGAACCGTATGTCCGGGCCGATTGCTCAAAGTTTTACAAAACAATTAAAGAAACAAGTTTTGTTCCTTAAATTGTGTAATCATCTTTAAAGTGAGAAAATTAATTTTTTCTTTCATTTTTGCGTTAGTTATTCAGTAAATGTGAGGTAAGGAGAAAAAAAAAATTTTTATTCCAAAAAACGAGATAAAACAAAGATTTTTTAACTTTTTTTTTATGTTTTACGCGGGTTTTTTTTTTTTTTTTTTTTTTTGTTTTTGGGAAAAAATCTTAGAACTAGAGATTTCAAGCTTCAATTTGCTTTTTTTATTTTTTCGATCATTTTTCACGAAAATACAGCCTTCCAAAAATCATTAAAAAATTTATAAAATTTTCTCGTTCCTTTAATTTTTTGGATAAGTGTATATACACCGTAAATAATTATATAAATTACATAGTAATTGGCTATGGTCTCATTTTCGATTTTTTAAACATTTTAAGTTCGATATAATGTAAGTATTCAATTTTTGCACTAAAAAATCGGAAATTAATTTTTAATTTGACTTTACGCCGTTACTCGGAGTTCGGATTTTTTTTTTAAATCATTCTGCGTATGGAGTAAAAAAAATGTTTTTTAGGTAAGATCATGAATAAAAAAAGGCTTACTTAATTATGAATAATCAAATAAAACTTTTTTTTTTTAATTCTAAAATGTTACTATGGTCACTCGTCCAATTCTCTAGATTAGACAGTAGTGCATCAATGTGCAGTCTGCAGTTTGTATATAGAGATCTTGTTTCCCAGGAAAACTCAGCCGAAAATACCTGATAACCCCTGTTAAAATTATAACTAGTAAATTTTGCAAGCGATGAATGTTTATTAATAGCTGCTTACACGTAATAAATTAGACCGTTTCAATAATATCTTGCTTCCAAACAAATTCCGGCTGGTACCCCACTATACTACATGAATTTTTACAAGTAAAAATAATCAGAATTCCCCAATCTATGCTACCAATGTCATTACAATTTAAATAATTCAATAACTGCGGCATTAATTGAAATTCAAATGTACGTTCTCCATTACAATTTTCACAAGCTGGAATTCCTTTCGCTTTATTGTCCTTGGATATATATAGTGGTTGTCCTCCACGATGGTATCTATTTAGATAAATATTTTATTTAATAAAAGAAAAAATAATTTTTAAATTAACGAACAAAAATTATTCTCTGCTTCTCTGGCCCTTTTAGCAGCATTATCTTAAGCAAGTTGCTTGACGAAAGTCCTTTAGTAAGTCTTTCACGGAAGATTCTGACCAGACTTGGAAAAAATGGACTTCATAAGTATAATTTATATTTAAATATACTTATAAGTATACTTTCTGCAGATTTTATCAGGTTTTATTCAAGATTCTGTCACAGACTTACGGAAATCTGTAGAAACAGTCAACAGTAATTCTTAACCGATATTTACTATAACAATATTAGGTGAAAATTGCTTAAGATATAAGTTTTCTTTTTTTTTTAAGGATTGCTCGTTGCTTAAATTCAGTACTGATAGCAAACCCAGCGGTCCTCATTAAAATTTTGAGTGCTGCAAATTAACATTATCATTCAATAAAATAAAATCGAACATCAAGTGAGCACCACTGAATTTACTATACTAATACTGAATACACGGCTCACAAAATAAAAGTAGCCATCTGCAAGTATCTTAAGCAATTCTGCAGCAAGTCTGATCAAATTGATCTTACGCAATTATCTTAGCAAAGTATTGCAACAGATTTACTTAAGATATCTTATGGAAGTATTTTTGCCTTAGATTTACCCAATACTGGTCATGCAGACTTGCCTAAGACTTAAGATACAGATTTATATAAAACTTCTTTAAGAATGCTACTCGGGCCTATCTTTAAATGGGCGTAGATGAGCAATAACGTATCAACTGACATAGAGATTATTCTGAGAAAATAGTGTTTAATGATTTTAAACTTTTTTTATCGACATTATTCGAGCACAAATTGCTTCTACGTGATTTTATTAATCAATGGCAAAAAAAAAAAAAAATTTAATAGTTTGAGGATCTAAATTAAGTACATCCATTAAAAATAAACTTAAATTTTGTATTACGAAATATAAAATAGCCAATCTAATCCTCAAAAACGTTTCATAAGACAATACTCGGTTTTGGAAAATTACTAATAATACATTCGGATTAAATCCAATTAATCTAAAGTAATTTGACACTGTATTGCTGAAGTCATTTCAGCAGAAATGTTGGGACATATAAAGTTAATCATTACAAAAATTTTTAATTTGTGAAAAAAACTTGATTTTGTATTTTTGCAATAACGTATCACGTTACTTTAATTTTTATACTAGTTAATAAATGATTCTCTGCAATTTAGTATTTAAACTCGAGTTACTTAACTCGATTTTACAAAAAGTTTTATCCCATATGATATATTTGTCAACAATTTTTTTGGTTTTATGATTTAAAACAATTTTTTTTTCTTTCTTAATGATAAAGTACTTGAAAATATATTTTAGTTATTAAGTAATGATTTGGTAAAAAAATTCTCAAAAATCGATATTTTGTGGTATGAAACGTTATTGCTTATCTATGTCTAAATAATTTAAATTACCTTAAGATTTGATCAGGATTATTTTTAATTTTTTCTTTAAATTTCATAAATACTTCATCATCATGAGCCTTAACCATTTCTATCAAGTCGTTCTCTCTGATATGTTGTAAGCTACCAGCAGATCCTTCTTCCACCATCTTATTAAACTTATCTAGCTCTATTTTTTCTTTATCATCCCCGTTATCACTATCATCGTCCAGACACTCATCATCATAATCAATCTCATACTCAGGAAATAAAAATCTCTCATAAGTCTCATCAGGTAATTCAATTTTTTCATCATCGGCTAATTTAGCACATACTTTTTTGTGTCCTACTTCCCAATCAAGAATTTGATGTTGTCGGCAACAGTAATTTACTTTCTGACATTTCTTGCAGTGACTAGGTGATTTAATGTTACAAACTCTGCATACTTTTATCCAATAGGAAGCTTCTGAAAATAAAAAAAAAAATATTAATCAATTAATATTATAAATATCAAATGAAACCCTGGTGGAAATTTTTCGGACTTTTCTCTGAAAAACTGAAAAAGTCTTTAGAACTTTGAAAAAGTCTTTAGAATTTTAGAACTGAGTTTTTCAGAGAAAAGTCCGAAAAATTTCCACAAGGGAATAAATACCTAAATTGTCATGAGGATTTTTTTCATCAAAGTCAACAGGTTCAGCTGGATAATATTCATTGTCACGTGGCAACTGACATCTAAATACTTTTAAATTTTTATTACTATTTGGCTTGCAGCACTGAGCTTTCCTACAAATGAATAAAAATAAACTACGATGAAATGCTTCATCATTTTGTTCATCCGGTGCATATATTTGGCATAAAAATATACACGGGTCACTACAAATTTCACATACAACATCTTTAGCACTCGGTATGTTTTTTAAATCCATCCAGGCTGGTTTACCTCCAATTTTCATAGGTAAATAGCAACTTTTTAAACGCCATGGTTCACATTTTTCAGCAAAACCTAGTGAAACACTCATGTTTTTTATTTATTCAATTATTGTGATTATTTATTCACACGAAATTTGATAAAATATTTTAGGTTATAATTATAAAATTGATAGCACGTGCGCTGAGCAGATATCATTGCTTTCGCTTCGCATAAGCGCCACTTTTTGATTCGTCATGGAACCGAAAAGACAAAATCCGCATCGCCATCTATGGAAAACGACTTGAATCCTCCTCGTCAAGTACAGAAAACGAATCGAATCCTCCTCACCCTGATAGCACGAGTTGATCGTGAAAAAGTTGGTCATTCATTAGTTTCCGACCAACTTGACGACAAGTTGTCGACAACTTTAGCTTTTGCAACTTTTGGCTACAAGTTACCGCCATGGCAAGTTACCGCCAGTTGCAACTTTCTCAGAAAGTTGGCGCCAGTATGGAGCTGCAACTGGAATGCAAGTTTCTGAGAAAATCGAAAGGAAACTTACCGTCGACTTATGATTGCCAACTTTTGCAAGCAACTTTCTCAGAAAATGTGTATCAACTTTAGAGGGACCAACTGTTGACGGCCAACTTGGTGTCCAGTTGCGGCTGCAAGTTTCTCGTCAGTTTCTCGCCAACTTGGCTATCAGGGATCGTCATTTCTGGAAAAAAATTTTATCGCCTCCTCCTAGCGGTTGGCTGGAGGTTTATTTTTAAGTTTTTAAATTTATCGACGAAGTCGATTCGCCCGGGAATATTAAAATGGACAGATGCTGGCAATTCAAAAAAATTCCTTCTACACTCATTGTTTTATGGTTAAAAGAATTTTTTTTTGAATTGCCAGCATCTGTCCAAAAATGGACCAAACGAAAACTTTTTTTTTCATTTTCTTCGTTTTTGAATGTAGTGTTCAGAAAAAAATACAAAAAAATTATTCAGGAGGTCCTTCTATTTGTTAACTTGATTTTTCGAACAAAATTCAAATTATTTTGATAATAACCATTTAAATTTATTGTTTTTATTTTTTTTTTTTCCAAATTTAAAAGTTCTCTGAGCAGTCTCAAAAATTTTTTTTTTCAATTGGAAAAAACAATATAAATCGAAAAAACACTACTGAAAAAGTTTGAGGATTTGCAGAAAATGTCAAAGTTTTATATAAAAAAAAAAAAATTAAAAATCAAAAATGGTAAACATCGAAAATTTTTTTATTTTTTCCAAATATCTACAAAAAAAAACAATGAAGATAGGTTGCAATAATTTTTTGTATTTTTTTTCAAAAAGTAAATTTAAAAACAAAAATTTTGAAAAAAAAAAACGTCCCAATCAGTTGAATTTTGAAAAAGTTATAGCTATTTAAAATAAAAAAAGTTATTTTTTTCAAAAATTCATAACTTTTTTTTGGTTCGGTGAAAAAATTTGAAAAAATTATGAGAAACGTTTTTGATCGGGTAGAAAAAGAAAAAAAATTTTCAGCCAAATTTAAAGCGGTCGGTGTCAAAAGTGGTCGATTTGGCGTGGAATATATATGCCCCATAAATAATCTATAGATTATAGTTATAACTATAATTAAGTAAATTTACTAAAAATATGTTATTGCCCTATCCAAAAATTCCCATAGAATCCACTCAACCGCGACAAAAACCACATAGAATCCTATAGACTGTATTGGTTTCTATGCGGTTTTTGTCGCAGTTGAGTGGATTCTATGGGAATTTTTGGATAGGGTGATTGATAATATATATTGTGTAAAAGTGACAAGAATCATAATAATTTTAAAACATACACTGAAAAACCAATATATTTATAGTTAAGATTTTTTCTTTAATACAAAAAAGTGGTAGAGTCACTTATGGAGAATTAGATTTCCGTTCATTATGAATAAACAATATATTCATTTTAAATAATCGAATACTCTTGGCACAACTTTACATATATTAATAGTTAATGTTAGTAACTATTTGAGGAGAACATATATTTAATCATTTCTATTTGATACTGTATATGTGAAGTTGGTATAGATGATGGAGTCGAAACGACTATTATACTAATCGATGTGAGACGAAGTCAACTTTAAATCAATTACACTTGTCATCAATGCGATGTATATTCATATTATAATAAAGTCATTTATATTAGGGAAGGGCAAAAAATATCGATATATCAAAATATCGATATTTTTTTAGAAAATAATCCATAAATATCATCGATATTTTTAATCTCGAATTATCGATATTCGATATTTATTTTCGAATATCGAATTCGATATTTTTTAAACGCCTTATTATATTTTTTATCATTGTAATGTCGTCTATAATTACACGCAGAGTATCCCTCTGTAGATGGTGAACACAACTAAAAAAAAAAATTTCTATACATGGCTCTTTGGTGTCTGTGATAGTGTCAGAGTTGTATGTGTATTGTAACTTATTGTGTATAGTTTAATGGCGGGAACTGGCATTTGGCGGTATGGTTCGTTATATGGTTGTGCTTTGATATGTTGGAACGATTTGTTAGACTGTAGGCCAGTAAATAAAGCACTGAACCTCGCACTAGATTTCTGATCCAATTTTAATTTTTTTTTAGGTTAAGGGTCACTTACTGACCATAAAATCACAAAATGCTGACAGATCCAGGTGGAGCTTCGATCGCAATCTTGAAGAAAAGTTTTTGGCCGATATCTCGGAAACTATGCACTTTGAGGCAAAAGTTAATCAGACCATTATTGTAGAGAATAAAATTTTGCACCTTTTATTTCCTGTAAACTTTTTTTGTAAAACTTACCGTTTACGATTTATGGCCCATTTAATGAACCTGTTTTTCTATTTCGGCCAATAACTCTTAATATATTGGATTAATCAATAAAATGTTTCTTTTCATTTTTAAAGACCACTTTATTCTCTACAACTTTTGTTTTAAACTTTTGTTTCTAATGTTCATACTTTTTGAGTTATAGAACGTCTAATGTTGGAATGCCGGCGCTCGGTGGGTGACGCGGCAGCCTAAAGGTTTTTTCTATAGTAGGTAACCGTTTCTTTTATGTCTCTACACAAAAGAAGGGACGAAGAGGTATAGCGTTGGAAATTATACCTATATATTTGCCTGCTATTTCTAATAATAACTTTTAAATGATATAAATGAATTGGATTTTCGACTTTTCCGAAACGTCAAAAAATTTGATAAAATTTCGATTTTTTTATTGTTTTATGGTTTTTCGGAAAATAACTTTTCAATACATTTTTAAAAAATATTTCCCTTTCCTTTTCTTTCATTTTATTGTAGCATCCGAATATAAAATAACTACTTAATATTTTTTGGTTGTACGAAATAAAATAAAATAAAATATAAAAAAGTTCATTACTATTGCAGGTAAGGAATTGATCTATTAATTTTTAAGAACATAAACTATATCCCGCTAAGAAAATTAAAAATTAAAAAAAAATCGGGAAGTTATTGGTTTCGATCCGATTTTCGAAAATCGAATTTCTAAGAGCTCTTGACATTTTGAGGCTCTAGGAAGCTATTCTGTCTAATTTCAAGATGATGTCCGAGTGTATGTTCGTATATAAATATCTATAACTTTTGAACGGATAAACCGATTTCGATCGTCAAAGTGGCATTCGACGCGATTTCTCAATATCTAAAAGCTGTGAAAAATTGAGCTTGATCGGTAGGACTCATTCAGAGATATTCCAAAAGTAAATTTTTTTCAAGAATGTTTTTTTTGGATAACTTGTAATTCGCTAGGTCGATTGATTCCAAAATCAACTGGGCTCTGAAGCTTTATAAGCCGCGTCGAATGCTACTCCAACCATTAAAATCGGTTCATTCGTTCAAAAGACACCGTTGTCGAAAGAATTATAAAAATAATTTTTTTTTAGTTTTTTTAGAAATTTTTCCAAAACAACTAGATGAATTAATTTCAAAATGTGATCAGCTCTAGAACTCAATAAAACGCGTCGATTGCCATCTCAACCGTCTTAATAGGTTAATTCGTTCGAGAGATATCGTTGGAGAAAAAATGGTAAAAATAATAGGGCGCCACTGGAAGATGGACTCGGCCTTCCAGAACCGGATGTTAATGAACTTTATTGTAATTTAATTACTTACTCAGGGTCGTTGTATATTTCGTGAGAGAGGAGAGGAATAATGGAATAGGCTGAAATAATGTATCGAGCAAAGTTTTATTTAATTTTAATGTATCAAGCACCTTGCTTGAATTTTATTTCCTTAATTGCTTATGACAAACTAGTATTCTTATGACAAACTAAATATTCTTATGACAAACTAAATTTCTATCGTCTCCCGGACGTTTCCACACCCACACACCCACACTAAAATCTCGTCCCCTGGACGGTAAACCTTAATATTTCTGTCTCCTGGACATTAATCTTAACCAAATTAATAACTCGTCCCCTGGACGTTAACTAACAATTAATTATAAAACCATCCCCTGGATGTATATTTATTTAAAACTAATCTGTCCACCGGACTTATCACAGACACAGTTAATCTTACTTAAAATTACTTGACTCGACCTTAATCAATTTTATTCTGTATTGTCAATGACATCACTATCTTTATCCAAATATTCATGACTCTACATTTTCAATATAAAATTCCAATATAAAATTTCCATTAAATTCCACAAGTAATTTATTGACTTATTTTTAACTCACTATATTTATTAACTAATTAATTTGCAGTTTTAATTTAATTATTAATTAATTAATTTTACTGACAATTTTTACTAACATTTTTTCTTAATATTGTATACTTAATTTATTCCTGACAAAGTAATCCGTTTTCTCCATTTACAACTAATTATCGTAATTCCTAGCGTCTTTACAAATTCCAATTTAATTCATTTAGATATTTTATTAATATTTTAAAATTAATTTAAAAATTATTTTTATGTCTAAATTTACGACTAGAATTACGGTTAAAATTGACTAGAATTTTCGGCCAGTGAGTTGGCGTCACGCCCCTTGTGGAAATTTTTCGAACTTTTCTCTGAAAAACTCAGTTCTAAAATTCTAAAGACTTTCTCAAAGTTCTAAAGATTTTTTCAGAGTTTTTCAGAGAAAAGTCCGAAAAATTTCCACCAGGGGCGGGCCTGAATTTACGATTTTACGATACGGAAAATTTGTCTAAAGCGGCCGACAGGCCTGGGATAATTTTACAATTAATATTAAATTTTATTTAATTTATTTACCGGACAATTGACGAGGAAATTTATTTTATTCCAGCCGAGAGGCCTCGAATAGAATGAATTTAGTGTTACAGACAAGATGGCGGATATTCGCGGCAAGAGATTCGACGGAAAGTTCGAGAATACGAAACACGGTTTACACGGCCGACAGGCCTAAGTCTTCAAATTTTAATATACGCGAGACCAACGGAAAGATATTAAGTAAAAAATTATAATTAATTCGGCCCTCTAATATTTAAATTAGAGGCCTTAATTAATTATAAATTTACCTTTATGAACTGTACAGCAGTAGGAATTCAGCTGGTGTCCGGCTATTATGATTCACTCTCGTGGTGGCTGGGTTGTCTCTCGCAACTGTCTTTCCTGCTCTCTCTCTCTCTCGTACCCTCAGCTCGTCAATTTTTGTTTTATTGTAATCTGAATATTTGATCAGTACGTATTAGTATTTTATAATTAATAATTAAATAATTAAATTATCGGCCCAAAGGCCTGATACAAAGTTAATTAATGAAATTAATCGCCTCGTTCCACGTGAAGCGTGAATGGACTTATATATTTACCTGAATTATTTAATTTGCGTCCTGCCACTGTCGTCGTCTGAACAACTCTGCCTTCTTCCACGTTCCGCAGTTCCTTATATCATGTGTCACTTTGGTTCACTTTCCCGTGTCACGGCTGCTACTTTCAAAAATTTTATTTTTTTTCCCTCCCGAAATAAGTACACACTAAGACCTCTTGTACGTAAACCTTTTTATGTATAACGTCGTTTTATTGACGCCAGCAGTCGTACCGGACAAATATACCTACCTGAGCGTTTTCACCGCTTTACAATTAAGTCGTATTGTACTAATGGACCACGTGTATTATAGATTTCTCTTGCTCTATGGATTTCGTCATTTTTACTCAAAGTACTTTTAAAATTTATGTATCCGCTCCCATTTAATAATCTAAGCATAGAACGGTAATCTTTTCTTTGATTTTTCATCTTAAAACTATAGATCACCCAACTCGTGTGCACTTGCATGTGATTCTTGGAAATTAAAGAAAGCTAATGGAAACCACCAAATTTATGGCTTCCTCGGCGGCAGAGTGACGCCAGGTCATCGGCCCACTTAATAGTCAAAATCTATTTCCCAGGGATCACACGTGTGCATGGGCCTAGAACTTTCGGGCGAGTCCGAGTCTTCTCGTATGGGAAACAAGTTACCACCACTTTTCATATGTGAAAACCATATAAAAAGACCATGGACTTTAGCTCATCAGTTCTTTTGGGAATCAAACTCTGAACCATACTGAACTCCGGACACTTGACGGTGTTCGTGGCTAGAGGATTGATATCCCGATTGAGCATTCGGTCACATGAGCCCAGGTCATTGGATCGGTCCTTGATCGTCGTAAGCACTCGTATAATCGGCATATTATTTTCTACTAGCTTCAGAAGCATAATCAACGCGATATTAGCGTATAGCATCCGATCACGTGAGCCCAGATCGTACGATTGGTCCTTGATCGTTGTAAGTCGTGAACTAATATCAACCGTTTAGCACCGGTACAGGATTGATTATCTTCATCTTATTTTTAATCCATTTAATTTCATTTTATTTTGATATTGAAGTATACCACGAGAAACGTGAAGAATCAAAGAATATTTTACCGCGATAAATGCGAAGATTTGAATAATATTTTACCGCGATAAATGCGAAGATTTGAATAATATTTTACCGCGAAAATACGCGAAGATTTTGAAATTATTTTAACGTGCGAATACGCGAAGATTTTATAAACAGATTTATATTTTATTTTACCGCGAAGAATTTGAATACATTGGAATTATTTTATCGCGAGAAGCGCGAAGACATTCATTTTATTTTAATATCCGAAGATTTGGAAACGCATAAACATTTAAATCAATACAACAAAGCATACTAAATAAATAAATAAATAAAACGATAAATTAGAATCATATTAATTAACCGCGAGAACGCGTTGTGAATGTGTCCTGTGTTACTGCTGACAGCCCTGACACCTCACCAAAACCTGTTTGGGGTAAGTTTTAAACATTGTAACCATTATCTGGTATTTTCTAAATTTACTTTGAAATATTTGTAAAACATATGCATGAAGCATTTACTTTTATATTTACTATTTTAAATATTGCCATTTGTAACCCTTTTGTATTTTGAGAATATTTAGTCCTCAATAAATAAATACTCGTTAACATAAAACAATTGAAAAACATTATTTCTCAGACAATTTTACTTTAACAACGAGATACTAGCTTCACGAGGCTTTTCGGCAGCCCACCTTCCTTTATCCCTTATTTTACTACCTGTCTAGCCGCTCAGACCGATAGTTAACAGTAGGGGGTACACAATCTTACGTTTACCGCTCGACGTTTGATTGTGAAAAATAAAGTCACATCATAAATTGGAAATCGTTTTGAGTTATTATCAATATTGTCTTCAACAATATTGTGTAGGCGCGATTTAAATATAGAATAGAATAAACTGAGCATTTGGTCACGTGAGCCCAGATCACAGGATCGGTCCTTGATCAATGTAAGTACCCTTTTATTCAATACTTTTATACGAAATCTCGTACCTACGCCCATCACGATCTCCAATCGTGACACCCGGAAACCTATTCCCACTTTCTTAACTTAAGGAAATGACGAACGGACAGGTCTTAGTGATCCATGCGACACCCGGTGACTAGTCGCATCACTAATTCGCAACTTACGAGGTCGTTGGCCGGTTATCGGCGAAAAAAAAATTCAAATTTAAATTATTTAATTTTACAGGTTTACAAATTTACCTTGTTAAATTAGTTTGTTGAATTTGTACCATTATATTCTATGCGTACCTTGAAATTTTCGACTTTACGCCTGGTATTCCATCATTAAACGTTCTATAACTCAAAAAGTATGAACATTAGAAACAAAAGTTTAAAACAAAAATTGTAGAGAATAAAGTGGTCTTTAAAAATGGAAAGAAACATTTTATTGATTAATCCAATATATTAAGAGTTATTGGCCGAAATAGAAAAACAGGTTCATTAAATGGGCCATAAATCGTAAACGGTAAGTTTTACAAAAAAAGTTTACAGGAAATAAAAGGTGCAAAATTTTATTCTCTACAATAATGGTCTGATTAACTTTTGCCTCAAAGTGCATAGTTTCCGAGATATCGGCCAAAAACTTTTCTTCAAGATTGCGATCGAAGCTCCACCTGGATCTGTCAGCATTTTGTGATTTTATGGTCAGTAAGTGACCCTTAACCTAAAAAAAAATTAAAATTGGATCGGAAATTTAGTGCGAGGTTGACCAATAAAAACGGCTTTATTTACTGGCCTACTGCTCTTGTAGCGAAAATTTTGGCCACAAAAAGTCAAACTAATAAAAAAAACACCTGATATGGTTGCAACTTCGCAGCTTAATGTACACGGAGAGATTGGAACCTGACTGGTCACTGTTCTGCACCCGACTCAGTACGGTGCAGAATAGTAATCAGTCGGGTTCCAATCTTTCCGTGAATTAAGAGACCTTATTGCCCTTCTAGGTCCGTTTAAAGAAGCGACTGAAGAGATAAGTGGGGCAAATTATGTTACGTAAAGCTCAGCAATTCATATTTCAAATTTGCTTCGCCAAGTAACGGATCAAACAAATCCATCGACCATTTTAGGAGAGACTGTTAAGGAGGCTTTACCAAAAAAAATTCAACGAAAAACTCATTCTCTTTCATAACAATACTTCTCTCTTAGCAGCTACAACATTAGACCCGCGGTTCAAACGTCTCCATTTTACGTCTCCATCCCTGGTGGAGGAGCGCGATGTCAAAAACGAGGCGTCGTCAAAACCACTAAAGCGACATCGTTTTTTTAAAGAAACGTGACACGATTGAAAAGTAAATAAATGGTTGAAAAATGAGGGAATCTTGATAACAATGCCAAGAGCTATGATATCCGAGTCGAAAAAAAAAATTTATAATAACAAGTTGTTATTTAGACAAAATAGAACGTAATTAATTATAATAAATGGAGATAGATACTTTGCAAGCGTTTTATAAACAAAAATGTATAATGTGTGTCATATCGATAACGTAGAAAAGTAAAATAATTTTTGTATCAATAATGGTGTGATGAGGAGACAAGTAAAATAGTTATCTTATCGATAATCGTAGGTTCGTAAGAAAAGCAAGAGATGTCGCTTTAACATGAATTAGAACATATATACCCTGATAGCCACCCTAACCATAAGTTAACTACCCTGATAGCCAAGTTGGCGAGAAATTGACGAAAAACTTGCAGCCGCAACTGGACACCAAGTTGGCCGTCAACAGTTGGTTCCTCCAAAGTTGATACACATTTTCTGAGAAAGTTGCTTGCAAAAGTTGGCAATCATAAGTCGACGGTAAGTTTCCTTTCGATTTTCTCAAAAACTTGCATTCCAGTTGCAGCTCCATACTGGCGCCAACTTTCTGAGAAAGTTGGCGGTAACTTGTAGCCAAAAGTTGCAAAAGCTAAAGTTGTCGACAACTTGTCGTCAAGTTGGTCGGAAACTAATGAATGACCAACTTTTTCACGATCGACTCGTGCTATCAGGTGTTACGTCCTGATTGATGTTTTGGCGCTGGCGTAGTTGAGCGGTCGATTTGAATTGGACGTAATGAGAACTTACATATAATTATAAATAATTATTAAGTATGGGTTAAACAGCCACCATTCGGTGGTTGAAATAAACTGGTTGTTTGATTATATATTGTTTTATATCTCAATCCGATTTATTCAATTGTAAAAGAATAATTTGAATAATGTGAAAATATACAATTGAATCAATTTATAAATTTGTTAAAGTTCTCTTAACAATAACTTCAAGAGGGTGAGAAAGAAGTTGAGTATTTATAATATTGAGCCTGACTGCTCTCAATGATTCTATCTTTCAGACTGACTTCTCTTAATCGAGAAAAACTAGAGTAACTCTTATCAATACGCTTGGGCATCAGACCCGCGCATCGATTCATATGGAGGGGTCATTCGAGATAACGCATGTTCTCGAATGATCCATTCTAATATTTATTGAAAATACTTAATTCTCACGATCTCTCCGCTTTTGTTTCTAACAAATGAGTCACTTATCTATTAACAAAAAGTTATCTTAAACAAAATAGATGTTTGTGCAGCTGCACGTCTCGAGGATTTACTCGAGGCGTCAGCGCTTATTTATATTTGATAAAATATAGAAAAATAACTTTATCAATTATTACTCATATCCTTAACGTTCGAATATCTTAAATAATATTATTCTATTATTATATTATATTATTTTATATAATTAATTAAATACTATGGAAATAACTTGGTTATCGATATTCGATATAATTAGTTAGATTTCAGGTCGGTAATTAGAGAAGTAAATGCCCACGTCATCTGACGTACAGGCTGGGACGTAACACAGGGTACAAGCTACTGCCGTATTTTAAAGGTAACTTAAAGGTAAGTGTTGGAGAGCAAGCATTTACCTTTAAGTTGACAGTAAATTGTCTGCAACTTTCTATTCAATTAGAGTACAAGTACTAACGTCAGACAATGACGTTAAGTTGATTGAAAGTTTCACTTCAAATTGACGGCAAGTTTTTCTGGCAAGTTATATTCAAGCTACTGCCGTATTCTGAAGCCAACTTAACGGAAAGTATTATACAGCCAAGGTTTGCCAGAAACTTTCTCGTTAAGTTATCCGAAAGTGTTGCTCTACAACACTTTTAGAGCAATGTCTGGCCATCAGGGATAATAAAAGTGAGGCTCGAGCAAAGCGTAAAACTCTAAATAAGAAACGACATCGTTTTTCTTTCAGCTCTACCATCAACGATATAATGTTATTGAATATTAATTCTGGAAATAATAAATAGATATATAATGCATTATCTTTATTGCAAGAGTAAGTTGATGACTACTAAAAAATGCTGAATTTTTTAATATTAAAATTGATTTAGTTAAAATAATAAAAAAAAATACATTAACGATATAAAATACCAGAGCGACATCGTTACCTTAGAAACGACTTCCAAAACGAGATCAGATTATCAATGATAACTCTAATGCCCAAAATTAATTTAACGTTTATCATTAAATAAACTGCATTAAATAATCAATTTTTACTTTTATTTATTATTGATTTCATAACAGCGAGCTTACTGAGTAATCATTTCTGTTATATGAACTGTCTACAAACGACATCGCTTCATTGTAAACGAATGCAGAATCGGCGTTTTGTTATTAAATCATTATATATTAAAAAAACGCAATTAAAATATTGATTGGTTGAGGTTTAATTTAATTATTTGGGTACTAATCATCAAAATTGACAGCATATCGTGAATGTATGCTGTTTGACACCAAATCGACATCGTTTTCTTAAAGACGATTTCAAAAACGATGTCAAAATTAAAAATAACAGTTTTTGAAAGATGCTAAGTTAATTCGACAGAAATAGATAATATTACGATTATCATTTAAAAAATTTGTATTAAATTAAATTTTTGTTACTTTAATCAATGAAATCATCGCAGTAAGCTCACAGACTAAATATTTTTTACTGCGCGAAGTGTTAAAACGACATCGCTTTTTGTAAAACAATCACACGAAAGATATTATTTTTTTAATTCGATAATTTTCAACAAAATAATTAAAATATGGGTTGATTGATTTTAAATTTCATTATTCAGGTATCGATCGCCAAATTGACAACTTGTTTATTTCTGTGGTATAAAATCAAGGCGACGTCGTTAATTCAGAAACGATTCCAAAAACGATATTGGACCAGCATTAGCTACTTTTTTTGAACCATACAGAATTCATTAAACATAAATTGTTGATTTCACGCTTATAATTAAGTAAATTGTATAAAATGACATACTTTTTTACTTTCATTATTAGTTTTTTCAAAGCAAGCTCACAGACAAATATTTTTTTTTTTGCGCAAAGTCTTGAAACGACATCGCTTTTTGTAAAACGATTACAAAAAGCGGCGTTTCATTATTTACTTAATAATTTTTAAAAAAATTATTGAAATCTTAATTGTTTATAATTTGATTTAATTATTTGGGTTCTTTTCCATAAATAGATAGCATATCGTTAATATCCCTCGCGGAGTTGCCATAACGGTATTTTCCCGGTATTTTTTGGGTATAAGTATTATTACGGTATACCCACGGTATAAATGCGGTATGTTTGTGAAATTTTATTACCGCATTAATACCGTAAATATATTGTGTTGATACCAAATTGTATATAGAGACTATACCGTATTTATATTGTGGTTATATCTATTTACGCTCTCGCTATACCGTATTTATACGATGATTATACTTCATTTGTATAGTTTTTATGCTGTACTTAAACGTCGGTTATACCGTATTTATGCAGCCGCTATATACCTCATTTAAACAGTGGTTACACGGTATTCATACAATGTTCGCACTATATTTATACGGTGTTTATGCCGTATATATATAGTGATTATGCCGCATTTATACGGTGATTATGCCGTCTCACTCTTACAAGCTGAAAAATACTTTTCATATCTTTTAGTTTTATTAACAAGCAATCTTCATATTCTATAACAGATACAATATGTTTTACTACAACTTGCATTCTTAAATGACTCATCTCTTCACTATGTTCTGCTTTCAATTGTTCAATAAAAAATACAGTTCATTTTCACTTTCCAAAAAAAATTTTTTTCAAAAAAATTTCTCTCATATTAAAAAATGAAAACTCTTGAAACTGGTAAAAATTTTTCAATTTAAACAAAAATATGCTGACTTGAGGAAAAAAAATTTTGATTCAAGATATAAATTTCAAGATAATTATTTACTTGGTGCAAGAAAATTTTAGTTTTCTGAATCGTTAAAACAAAATTTCTTGAATCAGGAATTTTTTTCTTGATTCGAGTTAACTGTTTTTTCTATGTAGTAATAATTCGCAAAACATCAGATAATTTCGAAATACATTTAGGATCAATATTAATAACTAGAATTATTTTATGATTAAAAATTATAAAAGTTCTTCAATTTAAAGATGTTTAAACACTGCAGTGTTTATGTAGTATGGGTATTTTGACATAAAAGTATTTTTTTAGCTCATAAAGTTCTTTATTTGCACGCTATGAAAACCTACACGCGTCTTTTGAATTTTAGTTTCTCTACACAGAAAATACAGTTAACGAACTAAGAAAAATATTCTTGATACAAAAAAATTTTTTTTAACGCTTCGGAGAGTAAACATTTTCTTACACCAAATAAATAATTATTTTGAAATTTTTATCTTGATTCCAAATTTTTTTTCCTCAAGTTAACATATTTTTAGGCTTTAATCGAAAAACTTTTACTTGTTTTAAAAGTTTTTATTTCTCAATATAAGAGATATTTTATTGAAGAAAGCCGTGCCAGATTATTGTAGCAATATTGCATTTTTTTGTTTAAAAAAAATAAAATTTCTTGAAATAATTACTATTTGTTTAACGCAAGAATTTTCGTATGCTCCAACCAAGAAAAAAAATCGGCCTGTCAGTTGACCCTGCGGGCCAGCCTCAAAACTTCCCAAAGTTTTCGAGCTCCTTGAGCTCAAAAACATTGTCGAGAATACATTTTCGAGCTCGAAAATACTTTTGAGTGCCTTTGTTTTTGAAAAATAACGTTTTTTACCATTGTTTCTCCAACGATATCTCTCGAACGAATTCACCGATTGC
This sequence comes from Microplitis deprimator, assembly GCA_964016945.1. Lineage (NCBI taxonomy): Eukaryota > Metazoa > Arthropoda > Insecta > Hymenoptera > Braconidae > Microplitis > Microplitis deprimator. Next base: position 6,239,053 of record OZ024716.1, on the reverse strand, counting down.
AACGGTTGAGGTGGCAATCGACGCGTTTTATTGAGTTCTAGAGCTGATCAAACTTTAAAATTTATTTATGGAGTAGTTTTTGAAATTTCAAAAAAACTAAAAAAAAAATTTTTTTTTAATTCTTTCGTTCACGGTTTCTCTTGAACGAAAGAACCGGTTTTGATGGCTGAGGTGGCATTCGACGCGGCTTATAAAGTTTTAGAGCTGATTAGATTTTGGAATCAATCCATCGAGCGAATTAAAAGTTATTCAAAAAAATCATTTTTGAAAAAATTTTATTTTTGAAATATCTCCGAACGTATCCTACCGATTAAGCTCATATTTTCAGTGCTTATAGTAATTAACAAGCTGCGTCGAATTACATCTTGGCGATCGAAATCGGTTTATCCGTTCAAAAGTTACAGAATATTTACATATGTACGTACATACATACATACATACACTCGGACATCATCTCAAATTTAGTCAAAATAGCTTCCTAGAACCTTAAAACGTCGACATCTGTTGGAATTTCGATTTTCGCAAATCGGAGAGAAAACAATAACTTCCCGAAATTTTTGAAATTCTTCGATTTTCTTAGTGGGAAGTTAAAAAGTCAGTATATACAACTAAAAATACAGTATAATTTATGTCGTAATAAATGTTAAAAGTCTGATAATCTTTATTAATTATCTAATAGTTGAAAATTAATGTTGGGAGATTTGGGACAAGGATAAGAGTTAAGGTATATAAAACTTGAATTGTTTTATACGTGTAAAAAATTTGGTGGCCCTGAAAAGGGCCGTTTTCAACTCAAAGTTCGTAAACTTAAGTATCTAATTATTTCAAATCATCGCCTAAAAAAACAGTCAGCTCTAACTGTAAAATTAGAGTTCCGTCCACTAGTAGACCACAAAAATCGTTGAAATCATGTCGTTTGAAGAAGTCCCCCAAGTATATGAGATTGTCATTATCATGGAAAGGTTTGGTCTCTCCAGTCAGTCGCAGTAAGTTTCCTTCGCAATCCATCGCACAGACTTCGACCTCGAAGGTGATCTCGGAATGCTCAGATTTCATTGGAAGGATCCCTAAAGAGATCCAGTGTTCGTCTTGTTCAGTTTCTTTGATTATTTATGATGTATCAAATGTACCTCTACGCCCTATGATTATCACTGGTCTTTTCATTACGATAGCATCCACAGTTCTTATCGGATCTCAATGAAATTTTCTATACTTATTCTATAGGTATTACCTTAATCAAATTTGAAGATGAGCTAAATTGGTTGATTAGTTTTGAAGTAATAGCTGTTTGAAATTTTCACGATTTTTCGAAAAAATCAGTTTTCATTTACAGTTGAAGTTCATATAACATTAAAACTAAAACTGATAGACAATTTCAGTAAAAAGTATCTTAAAGCTTGTTTAGTAAGCTTTAATTTTTGACCTTAATCTTTATGTTTTGACCATTTCTTCCAATAATTTGATAGCCTTGAAAATTTTAATAGAATCAAATCATGTTGAAAATATGGTGTTCATTACACATAACTTATGAATTTCCCATTAGAATACAATTTTGTCAGTCGTATCTTATTGTGAACAAAATAACCTGTAAATTTCTCAGCTATTTTATAGTTTAAAAGGATTTCTTCTATTATTTATGACGTTTCAAGCGTACCTGTACGTCCTATTACTAACTGGTCTTGCCATCGTAATAGCGATTACAATTATAATCTCATACTAATTAAATTTTCTATACTTTGTTTATGTGCAGGTTAGTTTGGTATATCACCTATATGATGTTGTGTCAAATCAACTATCTGAAGTTTTCTATCGAAAATAGTCGTTGTCTGTTTTTTCCCTCACTCTTAAAAAACAAGCCTAATTTCATATCATGACTATACAGTCAGAACCAGTGATTCATACCGTCCATGGTTACAAGCGTACCAACTAACAAGTCTATGCTGCGATAACTCCCTGCAGTAAATTTCTTGCTAGCATAGTTATATGAAGGACAATTATGTTATAAGATAAATCTATGTTAAAACTTTTCTATGCAGAATATTTATACTGCAGGCCATCTATATGTAGGACATACCTATGCATGATAAATCTATATAAGATATTTCTGCTGCAAGACATCTCTATGCAGGATATTTCTATGTAGGATATCTCTATGCAGGACATATTATAATTTCATAACATAATTTATAAACGCATTGTTTATTTACTAAATTTATGAAAATACTATACGATTGAAATTAACATTTTTTAAGTATGTGAGTTTAGAATATTCTTTTACAGCGTTAATGAATAATTGTATTTTTGTATATTTACTCTTGAATCCATAGTTTCACATATATTTGTTCTACATACAAATGTCCTGCATAGAGATGTCTTGCATAGAGATCTCCTGAATATAGATATCTTACATAGAGATATCTTGCACAGAGATGTCCTGCATAGAAAATTCTTGCATAGAGTTTTCTGTTGGTACGCTTGTAACCATGGACGGTATGAATCACTGGTTCTGACTGTACACTAACATGTATCAAAAGATATGTATGTATGAAACTTTTTTTATAGATAAATTGGAAAATCTACCTACCATTTCGGCTGCCGAATGGTATTTTTCTTTTGTAACCCAGACTATTTTTCCCGCCACTCTACTACTTCCTCATTAGCTCGCAGATACCGACGTCAATTCTGTTGTTATTATTTTACGTCGGTTCCTGCGATCCAATCGGCGCTCAGGAAATATTTCCTCTGCGCTAGAAATTTTTTTATTGGCTCGCTGATACCGACGTTACTATTTTTGTTATCATTTTACGTTAAAAATAATTATTTGATAAATGTTAGATGTTTTTAATTTTCCTAGACAATGAAAAGTGGACATTGATGTTGGAAAAATATTGGAGCAAGAATTCAAGTCAAGGGAGATGAAACTTTAATTGTTTTTCGCGGATGAAAAATTCGGTAGCTATGAAAGGGCCATTTGCAACTCAAAGCTCGGAAACTCGAGTATATAATTATGAAGAATCGCGAGCAAAAAAAAAAAGTCAGTATTTTCTCAAGATACTGATAGCAAAAATTAGTAGGGGAGGGAGGGGCAAAAGGGGTACCTTTGGAAATACTAAGTTTTCGATGACTAAAATACGCCAAATCTTTTTGTTTTTAATGATATCCAAGATAAATAGACAAAATTTTTAGCTGCCGTTAAGAAATAAAATTTCTACTTTTGGCGGGCAAAATGGGGTACCCTTTAAAAAAGTTGAAAAAAAAAAATTTTTGAAAGTTGATCAAATTTCATTAAATTAAATTTTTTGTTATGTAAAATACATACAGAAAAATTACATTTCACATCATTGGTGGATACGAAGGGAGAAAAATTTTTTTTTGTGGGGCAGAGAGGCCCCCCTCCAAAAAATGATTATTTTTTTTTTTTTTTTTAATTGAATTCTTATCAATTAAAAAATAAAATATTATTTTCGAATATTTTTAGTGGCCAAATTTGCCGCAACTACAGAAAATCAGCCAAAAAATGAATTAACATTTTAATTGTTTTTGAATTTGACGACAAAACTATGAAAGAATCATTTATCAAAACTTTCGGCTGGTCCATTTTGCCCCAGGTGTTATGGGTAGGTCTAAAAATACGGAAATATATTAAATTTTTTTTTAATTTGACGATAAAAATTTGATAGAATCATTTTTTCGATTTTTGGGCTGGTCCATTTTGCCCCAGGTATCATGCGTAGGGCTGAAAATGCTCAAAAATATCGGATATACAGTAATTAGACGAAAAAAAAATAATTTTTTTTTTCACCAAATTTTGCGGGTACCCCGTTTTGCCTACCCTACCCCCTTTTTGCCCCCTGCCACTATATAATACTTGAAATACAGTATAATTTTTCTATGAAAATCTAATAATCTTCATTAATCATTTAATATATGAAAATTAATTTCGGGAGAGTTTTGGGCCGAGGATATGAGTTTACATGATACTGTCAAAAAAAATCAATATGTATGCATATATATACTTGCAAACATAAATACATCACAAGATATATCTTAATAAATGTTACAAATTTGATAGCTCGTGTTACGTCCAGCTAAATGCTGAACATCATATTTTTATTCTCAAATTTTATATTTTGCATTTTATCATATAGGGTAAACTACCCAATGAATGACCGATTTGTTGTAGTGGCAGATATTTCGACTAATAAAAACAATAATTAACTTTGAAATTTAGTCAAGCCATTATAATTGCATTGCGACATCATTTATCTTTTGATATTTATCATGATTTTTTATTTATTTCATTATAGTTTTTATAAAATTACATATAATCAGCGTAAAATGTAAAGACCCAGTGAATGACTGCTTTCGTCCATTGAATGACCGGGCATAATCCAGTGAATGACCGACGAATTCAGTTCTGACTTGAAGTTAATTTTCCTAGAAACTTTTATTGCATCCGACAGATAAATTAATAATTTTAAGCAGGAAAAAACACCAATTTTAGTATTTTGTTAAAATTTTATTATTTCATTAAACGAATCCTTATAATCACAGTACCAATGGATGAAAATAGCTATTGTGTTTTTGTAAAAATAATCATTTTGAATGCGGAAAAATACTCGTAAGTTATATAAATATCACCTTAACAATTTCAACTGTTTAAAATAAAATTATACTTATTAAAGTACGCTTGTTTAATTATCATATTTACATAGGTAACAAATTTTGATTTACGTAAATTCTTACCCGAGTCGAAATATCAGACCCGTTTTAGCTGTAAAAGTGTTCGAATCCTTTGCAGTTTGATTCACAGCCTTAAAAGACGCCTGTTTAAACAGCAAAAGACGGAATGAACTAAAGATACGGTGAAAACAGCTCCACTGAGTTCCGTTTTCAATGTAAATCTTATCCAAAGAATTATTATTATTATTATGTCCCCTTGAACCTCGTAATACATTTATACGTAGATAAATATTTGAATAACTAGAAAACAAATGCCTTCTTCTCTTGTTTTATAGATGCACGACTAAAGTCAGTCATATATTGACAGTATAACAGCATACATCTTGTATTCCATAAACTATATCTTTGATTGCCTTTCTTTTACTGCTGTTAATTGTGGTGTTGTTATTCCTAGTTTAAGTGTGTTATCATAGTAGTATAAGTAATACTAATTAATAAGTTACCAGTTACTACAATTTGGTGTCAGAAGTGCGTGTAACCTTCGTGTGTGTAGTGTGAATTTACAAATATAAAATAAAAGAAAATATATTTGTCAAAATATTGCAACGCGACGGGCAAGGCAAAGATTTAAAAAAAAAAAATCGCGTGAATTTTTTTTATTATAAAAGACACAAATGATAATCAATTAAAAAACAAATAAATAAATAATTTAGTGATTAATTAAACGTGTTTCGTGAAATCATGTTTCTTAATTTGTGCTAAAGTGCGTGTGTGAATTTAAATAAATTTAGTAACAAATTAGATAAGTTTTGTGAATATGTTTTACAATATTAAAGTGCATGTAGTAAAATGAATAAATTCGGTGATGAATTGGATGAATTTTGTGGATATGTTTTATAATATAGGTTTCAAGTGCGTATAATAATTTAAATGAATCCAGTGATAAATTGAATAAGTTTTGTGAAAATATTTTTCTTAATCGGTGTTAAAGTGCGAGTACGAGTAATTACGTGTGTGATAAAAATATAAAATAAAAGTGATCGAAACATCAAACGACAGATGATCTTATTTTTTTTTTAAAACAATTATTATCAATTATTAACTGTAATTACAATTAGAATTAATAATATTATTATATTAATAATAATAATTATTATAATGATAGAATTATTATTATTATTATTATTAAAAAAAAAAAAATCCTGTTCCCAGTAGGGTTCGAACCTGCATCCCTAGGCACGGTACAAGAAAAATACTTATTATTATTTAAATTGTTATTATTATTTGAAGCCTGGTTTCCCTCGCGGACTTGGAATCACTGTAAAATCTCAGTGAAATCACAGTGAATTCACTTTCACCGTAATTCTACGGTGTATTTACGGCGATTTCATCGTGAATTCACAGTCATTTTGTGCCATTTTGTCATTGTGATTTATGAGTGATTTCACTGCGAGTTTAGAGTACATTAATAGTGATTTAAAGTCCTCCCAGAGAGTAAATCGCCGTCGGGAATTGTCGGAAATTTTCGGTTTGTAGTGTTAATGTGTAGTAACGGCGTGAGATTAGACTTGTTTTTCCATAGTGGGGGTAAAAGCCAACGGCGACTTACTTTCTGGGAGGACTTTAATCATGATTTCACAGTAAATTAATGGTGATTCCACCATGATTCTACAGTAAATTAATGGTGACTTCACCATGATTCCACGGTAAAGTAATGGTGATTTGACTATAGTTTTATGATGATTTGACACCACAGTCGTCAAATCGTAGCTTCAGAGTGTTATAGTGACCATTTCTTTTTTTTACCTCGATATTCGAAAATCGAGTTTTCATTAGAACGCGAGATTAGGAGGCCCCGAACATTTGTTCATATCATTTCCCATGTGACGTCTGAATGACTGTGTGTATATATGGAGCTTTCCTTTTTAAAAAAAAATTTATAAGATGTCAAAATAATTCTAAATTATAATAAAATATTTCATACTTCGTAATTATTATTATTATTATTATTATTATTATTATTATTTTTTAAGTTAAATGCTTAGGGGGTTATCCCCGGTAGTCCGACTCCACCGAGGGCCTCACCTGAGCGCCAAATCATTACTGCTGCGATGCTTCATCAACAAGATGATCAGCATGCGCAGCAGGCCAAGTTTCGTTGCCTTAGGAGACGGAGGGATCCGAGAATCACAGCCTTTTGCATCCTCGATGCCACAAACTCAACTTGCGATGAGCAAGTTGGGATTTTAGCCAATTCAGATACAAAATTCTGTTTCATCCCTCCTAGAACGCCAACAATGAGTACGACAAGCTTGACACGGTAGCCTGGGTAAAGTTTGCCAATTTCAAACAAGAGATCCTGATATATTTCGTGTTTGTGCTCTTCTTTAACCGTGATGTTATATTCAGCTGGAGCTGAAAACTCAATAACATAAATGTTACGAGCGGTTTTATCGAAGAGCACAATATCAGGTTTATTATGATCTATTTATTATTATTATTATTATTATTATTATTATTATTATTATTATTATTATTATTATTATTATTATTATTATTATTATTATTATTATTATTATTATTATTATTATTATTATTATTATTATTACTATTATTATTATTATTATTATTATTATTATTTTCAGTTCCAAAGTTTACAAGTAAAATGATAAGAAATTAACAGGATATCCACTGTATATTCACTGTGAATTCACTGCTAATTTACTGTATATTTACTATGAATTTACCAAAAATTCACTGCCAATTTACTGTACATGGAAAAAAAAATATAGTCAAAATTACAATATTGTAGTAAAACTTAATAACAGATGTCAGTAAATACATTCTGTATTTCAATTATTGAAAACATTTAGTAAAATTTACTGGTTGGCAATTATTATATAAGAAGATATTTAAAATTATTGTACGTAATGTATTTTTTGCTAACACGATTATATAATCTGTAAATTAAATTTTACTATGTGTAGATAAAATTAAAAGTTGGTAGAGATAGCATATAAAAATATGTATTACAAGTTCAGAAACTTTTGTTCAAAGGAAACATCAGGCCGTTAGACATAGGAAAGGACTCGCACGCGGGAGATCAGGGTTCGAATCTTGGTTAAAACAAGTGATTTTTAAAAATAAAAATCGATACGAACACCAATACAGATGACATAAATAACAATAATAATCAAAATGATAGCACTATTGATAAAAAGTTAAAAGTTATTAAAAATTTAATTTGATTTGTTTCCATTCTAATATAGTAGAATTTAGTGAACGGGATATAGTAAAATTATTTTCATATTTTTTAGTGAAATTTACTTCATTTTTTTTCCGTGTATATCCACTGTGAATTTACTGTAAGTACACTGTAAATTTACTGTAAGTTCACTGTGAATTCACTGTAAGTACACTGTAAATTTACTGTAAGTTCACTGTGAATTTACTGTAAGTTCACTATGAATTAACTGTGAATTTACTGTAAATTCACCGTGAATTCACTGTAAATTCACTGTGAATTTGCTGTGAAACCACTATCGAATCATTGTTAGATAACCATAAAATTACAGTGACCGAATGGCACAAAATCATGGTGAATTCACCGTAATTTCATGATGGTCTCACAATGTTTTTACTATAATCTCACTGTGATTTCACTATGATTCCAGGTCCGCGAGGGTTGAATGTAATCCTGTGAAAATGGGACAAAACTCCACTATTTACAGTCAAACCAGGCGTCCAGTTCATATGGTATTTTATAGAGCAGACTCTCTTGACCACTCAATTTTCTGAGAATTGTTAGAAAAAAATACAATTTAAACAGGTCTGAATTTTCGACTCGGGATAATTTAATTATTTAACACTTTTAAATTATCGTTACTAATGTTTGGATTGGTTAAAGATATACAATCTTTAAAATTCAAAGAACAAACAATGTTTAATAAATAAAATGATAAAATGAACGAAAAAATCTTTGATTTTATAAATTGAATCTTATTCTTCTACAGTATTATTTATTTTTTTCTGACACTCAGTACCCTGATTAAACAAAATCATTTGATAGGATTAAGAAGGATTGATTTTTTAATCATTTTTAATCCTTCGAAATCATGTAAATCATTTTTGAAATTTCACGATTAATCATATCAAATCATTCCCGAGTCGAAAATTCAGACCTGTTTAAATTGTATTTTTTTCTAACAATTCTCAGAAAATTGAGTGGTCAAGAGAGTCTGCTCTATAAAATACCATATGAACTGGACGCCTGGTTTGACTGTAAATAGTGGAGTTTTGTCCCATTTTCACAGGATTACATTCAAACCAGGCTTCAAATAATAATAACAATTTAAATAATAATAAGTATTTTTCTTGTACCGTGCCTAGGGATGCAGGTTCGAACCCTACTGGGAACAGGATTTTTTTTTTTTTAATAATAATAATAATAATTCTATCATTATAATAATTATTATTATTAATATAATAATATTATTAATTCTAATTGTAATTACAGTTAATAATTGATAATAATTGTTTTAAAAAAAAAATAAGATCATCTGTCGTTCGATGTTTCGATCACTTTTATTTTATATTTTTATCACACACGTAATTACTCGTACTCGCACTTTAACACCGATTAAGAAAAATATTTTCACAAAACTTATTCAATTTATCACTGGATTCATTTAAATTATTATACGCACTTGAAACCTATATTATAAAACATATCCACAAAATTCATCCAATTCATCACCGAATTTATTCATTTTACTACATGCACTTTAATATTGTAAAACATATTCACAAAACTTATCTAATTTGTTACTAAATTTATTTAAATTCACACACGCACTTTAGCACAAATTAAGAAACATGATTTCACGAAACACGTTTAATTAATCACTAAATTATTTATTTATTTGTTTTTTAATTGATTATCATTTGTGTCTTTTATAATAAAAAAAATTCACGCGATTTTTTTTTTTTAAATCTTTGCCTTGCCCGTCGCGTTGCAATATTTTGACAAATATATTTTCTTTTATTTTATATTTGTAAATTCACACTACACACACGAAGGTTACACGCACTTCTGACACCAAATTGTAGTAACTGGTAACTTATTAATTAGTATTACTTATACTACTATGATAACACACTTAAACTAGGAATAACAACACCACAATTAACAGCAGTAAAAGAAAGGCAATCAAAGATATAGTTTATGGAATACAAGATGTATGCTGTTATACTGTCAATATATGACTGACTTTAGTCGTGCATCTATAAAACAAGAGAAGAAGGCATTTGTTTTCTAGTTATTCAAATATTTATCTACGTATAAATGTATTACGAGGTTCAAGGGGACATAATAATAATAATAATTCTTTGGATAAGATTTACATTGAAAACGGAACTCAGTGGAGCTGTTTTCACCGTATCTTTAGTTCATTCCGTCTTTTGCTGTTTAAACAGGCGTCTTTTAAGGCTGTGAATCAAACTGCAAAGGATTCGAACACTTTTACAGCTAAAACGGGTCTGATATTTCGACTCGGGTTCCTACTACGAGAAAAGCGTCAGAATATAAAATTTTTACTCATTCCGAATAATTTTTAACGCTGAAATTATACTTGAATTTCTGCCTCCGATGATGACATGACACGATTTGGCTAGTATTAAAAATTTTTAATCATTCTGAATACTTTTTACTCCTGAAATAATATTTGAGTTTTTGCCACCGGCTATGATATAAAATGATTTGGCTACACTGTTAAAAATTTTTGTAAAATTACAATAGTTTTACAAAGCAATGGTATGGTAAAATACAAACCAATGTATGTCAATACAAAATTACAAGACAATTTGAGTGATCTTGCATGATGTATTAGGAAAACTACTAATATGAGTTGTGATTTTACCATCTCTGTGTATAAATCGTACACGAGTTGTAATTTTACAAAACAGTACATTAATTTTGAATAATAAGCGATAAAAGTTTACAAAGAATGTTTGTGATTCAATTAGCAATAATTCTTAGTAAAATTATAAATATATATTGTAATTTATATTGCATTGAAATCATTCAAATTTTACAAACCTTAATTATTTTTTTACAAATTCTATTGTAGAATTACAGAGTGTATTGTAATTTCGCTATGACTTTTATTTATCACACTCGAGCTGTAATTTTACAAAACAGTAGGTTGATTTTAAATAGAAATCGTTCCAAATTTACCAAAAATGCTTGTAATTTAATTCACTACAATTCTTAGTAAAATTAAAAAAAAGTATTGTAATTAATATTACAATGAAGTCATTGAAATTTCACAAATTTTAGTTTTTTTTCACGAATTTTATTGTAGAATTGCAAAGTGGTTTGTAATTTTACCATAAATTTTTATGTATTATACATGAATTGTAATTTCACAAAACAGTGCGTTGATTTTAAATGAAAAGCGATAAAAGTTTACAAAATATGTTAATAATTCAATTTGCTATAATTCTTAGTAAAAGAATAAAAAAATATTTTAAATAAAATTACACAGAAATCACAGAAATTTTACAAACCTAAATTTTTTTTCTCACAAATTTAATTGTAGAATTACAGAGTGTATTGTAATTTCACCCTAAAATTTTTAATTATTATACAGGAGTCGTAATTTTACAAAACAGCATGTTGACTAGAGAAAACGCGTTCAAAGCTTACAGCTAATGTATGCACTGATAGAAAATTTATATCGACTCGAGAAATATTTTCTTTAGCCAATAATTTATTTCTGTAGAAAGCCAATTACCTTACTTCAAGAAATTTTTGTCTTGATTTAGATTGTCTTGGCTCTAAAGATTTTATATCTTCGATATCCTGAGTTATTCACTGTCAAAGTCAAAATGGACTTTTTCGCTTTGATCAAAGATGAATTCGCGCCAAATGGTCGTAGGGACTTTTTCAGAGTGGAAAACTAAATTAACCAAAAGAGGTTCAAGGATAGATTATCAAAAACAATTTGTTGAAGCTCTTAGACTTTTTTTAAGACGAGCAAAAATTTTGAAATTTTTTTTTTTGCGGTCGTTTTTGTTTTTTAATCCGGAATCGTGCATGATTAAAATTTTTCAAGACCAGATCTGAGACTTAGACACTTGAAACTGCAATTTGCTTTTTTTATTTTCACTGTACGACCATTTTCCTCTAAGTTACAGCACGTTGAAAATCACTTAAAAATTTGGAATTTCTTGAATATCCTTTAATTTTTATAACTAATGTACGATACTCAAATTTTTCCAAATATATAATATATCTAGCAGTAATAATTTTTTTCTTTACAATTAATTCCATTAAATCATATTCAAATGTGTTTCTTTTGACATATTACTTTTTGAAATAAAAAATCTTAGAAAATGTTAAAAAACACTCCTAAAAGTTAAAAAAATCTTATGTTTACATAAAGAATACAATGTATATACTATAGTGTACAATTAAATTCAGCAGTCACTGTCGGTTGTGTAGCCTAGTCATTAAAGCGTCGGTTTTTCGTGCGTAGGGTCCCGTGTTCGAATCCTACTAATGCGTGTGCGTTTATTGATAAGTTTAGCGTTTTTTCTCTGAATTAAAAATTCCTACTTCGATTAGAAATTCAATATCGCATATCTAATACTCCTAAAAAATTAAAAAAGAAAGTCTTTTTTTTTTTTCAATGTTTGTAAAATTACAATACTATATTGTAAAATTACTAAATTGTTCCAAGGCAAATACAGTGGAAAATGTTTTGTAAAATTACGATAGAAATTTTTAACAGTAGATATTGCAATTTTACAACACGTATGATCTCTTAAAAGTTTTGTATTAAAACAGTAATACATTGTGATTTTACAAATAATTTCTAATTGAATTGATTTCGAAAATTACAACATTCGTTGTGTAAAATTGACAAACCTTTTTTTATTATCTGTTTAGTAAGATTAGTACTTTTGTTTTGCAATTTTCCAAAACAAAAATTGTAAAAAATGTTTTGTAAAATTACAACACTGGTTTTATTAAATCACAAAACTGCGTTGGCAATTGACTTCCAACA
>OZ024716.1:6144583-6226101 GCA_964016945.1 Microplitis deprimator | reverse complement strand
CATTGATTTAAAAAATCGCTAAAATTAATGAAAAATTAATATTAATAAATTTATTTATTAGGAGAGGCTACTTAAGAAATTTCCCGATGAAATTTTTATGGATTTGATGAAGAATTTAATTGGAATACTCCAAGAGCCTACGGCTCAGGATTTTGTTCGATTTCTCTGTTGGTTATCGTACATTTCTCCATTATGATTTCATTTTCCAATATATTAATTAACAAATTCTGTGAATTCATATTAAAAAAAAAAAAAAAAACAAATATAAATAAATTCGTAACTTTAGTAACAATGAAGACTTTGTCCCTTGTTAATAAAAAAAAAGTACATTAAAAATAAATATTCTTGTACTTTTATTTTCAACTTCCTTTATAAAAACTTGAGAGAAATTACTATCTCTATCCTGCAAAATTGTTATATTAGATAATAGAGATGGTAATTTATCTCAAGCTTTTATAAAGAAAAATACAAGAACAAGAATATTTATTTTTGATGTACTTTTTTTCTTATTCACAAGAGACAAAGTCCTCATTGTTACTATAGTTACAAACCAATTAATATTTTTTTTTTTCAAATATGAATTCACAGAATTTGTTTTATTAATATATTGGAAAGTGACATCATAATGAAGAAATGTACGATGACCAACAGAAAAAATCAAATGAAATCCTGCTCTCTTAAAATGAATCAGTTAAAAGTTCTGCAAATAAGTGAATATTCACTGCGAATCAGTCCCAAGTGTATCACTGATTAAATTAGTGATATACTTGGGACTATTCATGCAGTGAATATTCACTGATTGGACTACTTTTCACTGATTTATTTTAAGTGAGTGAGCCAGAGTCTTTTGGAGTGTTCCAATTAAATTCTTCATTAAATCCGTAAAAATTTCATTGGGAAATTTTTTAAGTAGCCTGTACTAAATAATAAATTTATTAATATTTATTTTTCATTAACTTAAGCGAATTTTTAAATCAATGAAATTATTACCATCCATAAATTAATGACCAGTATTCGTAATAAAGACAAAATCCTCAACCGGAATCCAAAGAAATGCTCCAATTTAACATCCAATCAGCCTCGAGCAGATTTGCCCAGATAATGATCACCATAACTAGTACTGTTATAAATAATTATTGACTTTTTTTTTTTCAATTGATTTCATCTAATTTTTAGTAAGTGAAATTATTAACTTACAATACTTTATGACCAGCAGTCTTTGTAAAAATAGTATCCTCAGTCAGAGTCCACCAAAAACTTCAATTTCATCTTAGTGAATTTGGCCTAGAATTCGTCCTAGCTACCTGTATAATTTATAATATTTATTAAAATGTATTTTTGATTCATCTTATTCACATTTTTAATAAATAAATTCATTACCTTACAACATCTTATAACCAGTAGTATCCGTAAATAGTATACTTAGCTAGAGTACTAGCAAGTGCTCCAATTGAACTTTTCCTCAGACTCATGCACATTTAACCTGAAGTCTGTGACTGTATATACTCTTTAATTGAAATCTCTTAATTTTATTTAACTTTTAATTAATATTTCACGTTTAACACTGCACGCTACAGATCAGAAATTTTTAAATTACAATTACTACTTTTAATAACGTTTTATTTATTTTAATCCATCAATTAAAGCTCCATACTTTAATAAACAGTTTTCCACCAAGCACAACATTGTTTTTTATATAAAAAATTAAAAATTAATATTTATTTACTAACCCCCATGTTTGTTTACATATGTCACTGCACTATTAACCACTCTAAATATATTTCCTTTCACTTAGCCTAAGTTCACACTCCTCTATGCTCTCACTGTCGCCAACGGATATTTTCCGCCTTAACTATGACAACATACAGAGTGGTTGCAACTTTCAAATTTCTTTCCCAGGCATTAATGATGGCGATTGTAAATCATAATCGATCAGTGGATAAAAACAAATAGAATCCGATATTAGATAAAAACTCCTATATATTTACTAACTAACCAGCAGAGGTAAATCAAGGAATCTAACTATTCCACTACCACATTCTTCTCCCTGAAAACTTATTTAAGCGCATGAGTTCTATCTTCAATAACTCAACTAATAAATAAAATGATAATTAACCAAAACTACCATAATAATTCACTGGTGTCCCTTTATCGATAAGATTAATAATAATTGCAATCTGTTAAATATTTCGAATTAAAGTCGGCATAACTTTTAAACTACTAACGATAACGATAAATAACCATAATCCATCGACAGACAAAGAAAAATAGATTAATAATTACTAACCACTGATACTCTAATCCTAATCAATAACCAGTAATTAACCCTTTAAAATAAGGCCATCTAATAGCATGGGATTGTATATCTTTCTTCCACTAACAGAATTGCTACGGCCTGCTTTCTCGCGTTTTCAAGGTTCTTCTTGTGACGTACCGTGTGACGTATTTTCTTCACTTCTCTCTCTAACCCATACGAATACCCCGTAAAAATTAAAATAATTATAACACCTTAACTACTAACAGTAGACAGGAGTGACTATAATCAATCAAGAGATAATAACAAGAGGATTAATAATCTATAACCATCTATACCATAAACCTAATTAATAATCTGTAATTAACCATCCAAAATAAAATTCATCTAATAATATTGACTTGGATCTAGAACCTTCTTTCAAGGCGTGCCTCATGACTCATCCTCGTATGATCGCTTTTTGTGACGTATCGCGTGACGTATTTTCTTCACTTCTCTCTCTAACCCATACGAATATATCGATAATTTCTAATTTGAATAACTCGATAAATAATTAAAATAATGACAAACTAAGCACATCATAATAACCCGATAAAATACCTTATCTAATTGAATTAATAATAATATCAGATTATTTTATAATTATCTCATAAAAATTAAAAACAGGTATAACATTTAAACTACTAACAGTAGACAGGAGTGACTATAATCAATCAAGAGATAATAACGAAAGGATTAATAATCAATAAACACCTTTACCTTAACCCTAATTGATAATCCGTAATTAACAACTTAAAATAAGACTCACATAATAACCTTGATTCGGATCTAGAAGCTTCTCTCTAAGGCGTGCCGCATGACTCATCACCATCACTTCTCTTTCTGATACATACGACTATATCGCTAAATTCTAACTTAAATAACTCGACAAATAATCAAAATAACGAAAAACTAAGATTATCACTATAATTCTCTAATTCAGTTCTATCTATAAACCTGATAATAATTACAATTTACTGAATATTGTAATTAAAAGTAGGTGTAACATTTAAATCGTTGACGATAGAAAGAAATGACGATAACTAATCGAAAGATAAAGACATAAGGATCAATAATCAATAACCACCTATACCATAAATCTAATTAACGACCCGTAATTAACGGATTAAAATAACCCCTATCTAATAACATGGGGTCGGATCTCTTTTTTCCACCCGTAGTTTCTACCATCGTCTTTTTTTTTAGTCTTTGTCGTTGTTCTAGAAGTTTCGATCCGAGATCGTCACGTACGCCTTTTCTTACAACACCCCCCGCAAGTATTCGATTCTGGTCAATAACGTTAGTTTTCGGTAACAAAATTAAATCTAGGTCACACGTGCTACCCCTCGTCTATGATGGCGCCTATATAAACCGTTGCAAATCGGTCCTCGATGCCCATTAATTATCAAGCTCTTGATTACGTATAATCTTATTATTTTAAATATTAAATTTAAATTCTTCTTCGAGTCATTTAAAATTAAATTCAGAATTTATATAATTTAAATAGAATTATATTAAATAAAAATAAATAATTTCGATTTTTAATTCTTTTATTCAATATTACAAATAATTTAAATAATTAAATTATTTCTATTGAATATTATTGCTGTTTTAATTATTATTATTCACATATAAATAAATTTCGTCATTTTAAAAGTATACATTCAGACAGATTGTCAATTACCCAGTATAAGTAAACCCCTTGTTCAATTATATCAACAATTCTCAACGTTCAAGAATCGTAACTAACTATCAAGCCACCTGACAACAATTTATTTCAACCAACAACAATTTATCTCGAACGAATTTCAACCAACAACCATTTATTTCGAATCGAATCTCAACCAACAACAATCTAGTCTCCAGCTCAGTCAAATCTTGTATCCTGACAAATTATTATATTGAATAAACCAACTGTAAGTTCAATTAATTGTTCATTTATCTATTGATAAGACACATCCATTCGCCTCACACATCCTATTTTCGTATATTGACATACTCGACACTAAATAGCGAGGTCCCCGCTACCCGAGTAAATGGCTTAAGTGCTTTGACTCAAAATTAAGGGACTGAATAACTTATGTTCGTCATTCTGGATGTAACAAGAGATAAAATATAATGTATTATTTAAAAATGTTTTTAAAAGATTTAGATTCGGTGTTCTAACATCTATTGAAATGTTGGAACAAACATCTAAATGTAGTTTTAATGACCCTCAAATAATTACAAGGGTCAAAGGCTATCCGAAAGTACTTTCCTCTAGAATAACCGAAAATATTTATCAACAAAAAGAGTACTTAAAATGAGTAAGAAGAAAATAAATTTTAAAATGAATTCTTTTTTTATTTAAACAAATGAGTAATCTTTACACTATCTTAAGCCTTACTTTCATTTTGAGTGTACTTTCGTCAAACATATCAGTATCATAAAACAAACAGACAAAATAGATTTTAATGACAAAATAGTCATTAGGCAAAATAATATTTAAATAAATAATATACAAATAAATAATACTCAAATAAATAAAATTCAAATAAATAATATTTGAATAATATTCCCATAAATAATATTTAAGTAAATCATATTTAAATGAATCATATTTAAATAAATAATATTCCACTTAAATAATAAACCATAATCATATTCAAATAAATAATAATCAAATAAAAAAAAATAATATTCAAATGAATACTATTAATACAAGTAAATCAATTAAATAAATGAACTAATAATTTATAAGAATAGAAATAAATTTTATATAAAAACCTAATATATACATTAATAATTTAATAAAATAAATATCAGAATAGGCCAGATGCCATTCGATAACAAATTTTATGGATTAAATTAACAACTTTTAAATAAATAAAAATTGTAAGCATAAGTTATTTAATAAAAAAATTATTTAATAAAAATATAAAAAAGAATAAATAAAGGAATAGGCACAAAGCGATCCGATAATTATTTTTTATATTAGGGTTACAAATAAGTTTCCGCCGTTTTTTAACACAAATTAAATATTTATTATAGAAGAACGGTAATATAAATTTATTTAAAATATTGCCCATCACTTGCAACCACTTTTTCCCATCTCTCAGGCAGCATTCGAATCCCACGTCTGAAGAACTCCTTGTCTTTTGAGGCTATCCACGAATCAACCCAATTTTTGGTATCCTCATAAGATGTGAACCGCTGCGCCGTCAGAGCATGTGCCATGGACCGGAACAGGTGATAATCGGACGGTGCAATGTCTGGTGAATACGGCGGGTGGGGTAACACTTCCCAATCAAGTGTTTCCAAGTACTTTTTCACGGGAGCCGCAACATGTGGACGAGCATTGTCATGCAGAAGAATAATTTTTTCGTGTCTAGAATAGTATTGAGGGCGTTTTTCCTTTAGAGCTCGGCTCAATCTCATCAATTGTGTTCGATAGAGGGCTCCAGTAATTGTTTCGCTCGGATTAAGCAACTCATAATACACTACACCTAGCTGATCCCACCAAATACACAGCATAAGTTTTTTTCCGTGAATATTCGGTTTTGCTGTTGATGTTGACGCGTGGCCAGGTAATCCCCATGATTTTCTTCTTTTTGGATTGTCATAATGTATCCATTTCTCATCACCAGTTATGATTCGATGTAAAAAACCCTTTTTTTTATGTCTAGCTAGCAGCATTTCACTTTAGCATAATCGGCGTTCAATATCTCTCGGCTTTAATTCGTACGGAACCCAATTTCCTTGTTTATGAATCATTCCTAATGATTTTAAACGATGTGAGACTGCTTGCTGAGTGACTTCTAATGTTAGAGCAAGTTCTTTTTGTGTTTGAGATGAATCTTCCTCCAATTCTGCATCCTCGTAAATTTTTGGCCTTCCACTGCGATCTTTGTCTTCTACGACGAAATCACCGTTTTTAAACTTTTGAAACCACTCTCGACACGTTCTCTCACTCAAAGCACCCTCACCATATGCTTCTACGAGCAATTGATGCGCCTCAGCAGCAGATTTCTTTAAATTAAAGAAGTAAACTAATATTTCCCGCAAATGACGCTTACTTGGCTTAAATTTTGACATTTTTAACTTATAAAAATTATATATTTTACCAATATAAAATCAATGATATTAATAGGTTATGTTGTTCTTGAATGTCCAAACTATTTTTTAAGCCGGTTATCATCTGCGAAACTCCGTGCCGCGCCATCTACAATAAAACGGCGGAAACTTATTTGTACTCCTAATATATATATATATATATATATATATATATATATATATATCCGCATTTATACATGAGTAAGGGATGATCGAAGGATGAGGAGTTCGTAAGAATCAATATCTGTATTTTAGTATCAAAGTAACTGATTACGATTTAAAAAAAAAAATTTTAAAACATTTCATTATCATATTTCATAGCATTTTTCGTGTTATCCTCAAATAAATTAAAAAAATAATTTTATTAAAATCAAACCATCTATGAAGAGACATATCTTATTATAGGTTATGAATTAAATTTTACTTGTAATTACTACGGCGCTTCTAATTTTGCAAAGGAACTCCGTATTAAAAATGTTTTTCTGTCCGATTAAACTTCAATTGAGTACCACTGAGCTCTGGTAACGTGTGCCGCTGTAGGGGATAAAATGAGAGAGACAAGAGTGAGATAGACAGCGTAATATGACCCGTCTTGAGCAGATCTGACGCAAGATATGCCCAAGCATCTGCAGATAGATTCTGGTACAAGACATGCCCAAGTTAACTGTATCAATACATCTTGAGCAAGATATATTCAAGATTCTTGTACAATTCTTGAAGTATAACATTACACAAAGTTTTTAAACAAGTCTTGTGCAAGACTTGCAATATAAATCTGTGGACCAGTGTCTGCAGCAAGATACAGAGTCATATAAAGACATAGACAACTAGTGGATTTGAGACCAGGCTTACGCAAGACCCTCACAAGATCAACTTGTGTATGTCATCTTGAGCAAGTCTATGTAGAATTTATCAAAAGATTCTTGAGAAATGTGCCTTGACCAGTGACTTGTACTGGAAATTGTTACATGGGTAGTACGGAACTAGTGTGGAAGTGTGAGAACTCTTGTAATAAAAAACTAGTACGGAACTAGTGTGGGAGTTTGAGAACACTTGTAATAAAAAAAAGGCCATTCGGCAGCCGAAATGGAAGGTTGATTTTTCAATTAATTGATATAAAAAAATAGTTTTATACATACATATCTTGTTAGTATATAGTCATGATATGAAATTAGACTCGTTTTCTAGGAGTGAGGGTGAAAAAAGACAACGATTATTATTGATAGAGAACTTCAGATAGTTGATTTGACATAACATTATATAGGTAATGTACCAAACTAACCTTTACATAAATAAAGTATTGAAAATTTAATTAGTATGAGATCACAATTGTAATCGCTGTTACCATGACAAACCCAGTTAAAATAACAATAATACTTTCAAAATATAAAATAGCTGTGAAATTAACACGTTATTTTGTTTACAATAAAATACACGTGATAAAATTGTATTATAATGGGAAATTCATAAGTTATATGGAATGAAAACCATATTTTCAACATTTTTGATTTCATTAAAAAGTTCAAGAGTATCAAATTATTGGAAGAAATAGTCAAAACATAAAGCTTAAGGTCATTAATGCGAGATTATTAGTCAAGTTTTTAGATACTTTTTACGGAATTTGTCTATAAATATTATTAGTTTTGAAGTTATATGAGCTTTAGCAGTGATTAAAAAATCATTTTTAATAAAAATCATGAAAATTTCAAACAGCCATAATTTCAAAATTATTTGAACGATTCAGCCCATCTTTGAACTTGATCAAGATAATCGCCTCTAGAATAAGTGTAGAAAATTTCATTAAGATCCGATAAGAACTGTGGGTGCTATCGTAATGATAAGACAAGTGATAATCATTGGGAGTAGAGGTACATTTGATACATTATAAGTAATAAAAGAAATACTTTTAAAATGTAAAATACCGGTGAAATTTACAGGTTAATTTGTGCACAATAAAATACAACTGACAAAACTGGATTATAATGGAACAAGCATAAGTTCTGTGGAATGAAAACCATATTTTCAACATTTTTTGATTCCATTAAAATTTTCAAGGCTATGAAATTATTGGAAGAAATGGTCAAAATATAAAGTTTGAGGACATAAATTAAAGCTTATTAGTCACGCTTTAAAATACTTTTTGCAGAAATTATCTATGAGTTGTAGTTTCAAAGTTATATGGATTTGAACGTGATTAAAAACGGAGTTTTTCGAAAAATCGTTAAAATTTCAAACAGATATAACTTCTAAACTAATCGACCGATTCAGCCCATCTTCGAACTTAACCATGGTAATCACACATAGAATAAGTGTAAAAAATTTCATTAAAATCGGATAAGAACTGTAGACGCAATCGTGTCCTCAAAAGTCGGTTCTATCCCATATATACATACATAGATAAATTTTTCAACGAATGGTATTTTTGAACTCTACTCAACTAATTATGATAGTTTATGATGAAATTCCTTGAAAAATCGACCATGAGGACAAATACAATAGTTAGATTGTTAAAAAAATCTACCTAAAAACTAGTACGGAACTAGTGTGGAAGTGTGAGAACACTTGTACTGGAGTTTTCCTGTCGTTATTGACCTGGAACTGAGAATTGACAATGATTGATATTGAACTATGCTTTTTATAATTTCCTATCGGGTCTTGTTTGATGTATTGTTTGGGGGAAAACTGTATCCAATTGGAACACAGTTCCTTTGGGTCCTTGTAATTTCCCTATGATTTTCCATTAGGGAGGTGGTAAAGACACACTCCGATGCGAGCCTATGTGTGGGCGCATCCACACATACACTCACATTTACAAATTTTTATTTATTATAGTACTTTAAATTTATTTATAATTATTAATTTATTAATAACTTTTATTTATATTAGGAGTACGAATAATCTTCCGCCGTTTTATTGTAGATGGCGCGGCACGGAGTTTCGGTTAGCTTTCGTAGACGATAACCGGCTTAAAAAATAGTTTGGACATTCAAGAACAACATAACCTATTAATATCATTGATTTTATATTGGTAAAATATAATTTTTATAAGTTAAAAATGTCAAAATTTAAGCCAAGTAAGCGTCATTTGCGGGAAATATTAGTTTACTTCTTTAATTTAAAGAAATCTGCTGCTGAGGCGCATCAATTGCTCGTAGAAGCATATGGTGAGGGTGCTTTGAGTGAGAGAACGTGTCGAGAGTGGTTTCAAAAGTTTAAAAACGGTGATTTCGACGTAGAAGACAAAGATCGCAGTGGAAGGCCAAAAATTTACGAGGATGCAGAATTGGAGGAATTATTGAAGGAAGATTCATCTCAAACACAAAAAGAACTTGCTCTAACATTAGAAGTCACTCAGCAAGCAGTCTCACATCGTTTAAAATCATTAGGAATGATTCATAAACAAGGAAATTGGGTTCCGTACGAATTAAAGCCGAGAGATATTGAACGCCGATTATGCTAAAGTGAAATGCTGCTAGCTAGACATAAAAAAAAGGGTTTTTTACATCGAATCATAACTGGTGATGAGAAATGGATACATTATGACAATCCAAAAAGAAGAAAATCATGGGGATTACCTGGCCACGCGTCAACATCAACAGCAAAACCGAATATTCACGGAAAAAAACTTATGCTGTGTATTTGGTGGGATCAGCTAGGTGTAGTGTATTATGAGTTGCTTAATCCGAGCGAAACAATTACTGGAGCCCTCTATCGAACACAATTGATGAGATTGAGCCGAGCTCTAAAGGAAAAACGCCCTCAATACTATTCTAGACACGAAAAAATTATTCTTCTGCATGACAATGCTCGTCCACATGTTGCGGCTCCCGTGAAAAAGTACTTGGAAACACTTGATTGGGAAGTGTTACCCCACCCACCGTATTCACCAGACATTGCACCGTCCGATTATCACCTGTTCCGGTCCATGGCACATGCTCTGACGGCGCAGCGGTTCACATCTTATGAGGATACCAAAAATTGGGTTGATTCGTGGATAGCCTCAAAAGACAAGGAGTTCTTCAGACGTGGGATTCGAATGCTGCCTGAGAGATGGGAAAAAGTGGTTGCAAGTGATGGGCAATATTTTAAATAAATTTATATTACCGTTCTTCTATAATAAATATTTAATTTGTGTTAAAAAACGGCGGAAACTTATTTGTAACCCTAATATGTATATATATATATATATATATATATATATATACATGGATAAAAATGAATATACACAAATAGAATAATATACATATGTTAAAATTGGATAAATTTATGTACTATATTTTGTATCTTTATTTAATGAAAATTAATTTTTCAATAACTTTCATTTAATTTTAAAATTGAAATATATATAAAATATATTTTTTGTTACTTTATTTAATGAAAATCAATTCTAAATAGTTGTCATTTAATATTAAATTGAAATATATTCAAATAACATATTTTGAAACTTTATTTAACGAAAATTAATAATCGAAATATTCAAATATTCATAAATAAGAATATAAATAATAGTGTTAGTTTGTGAATTCAAATTAAATTTCTTTATGAATCTAATTTTGATTTGTGAAATATGAAATCATAATATTCTCAATAATAATTTAAATATTAATCTAAATAATCAATTTTAATTTGTGAATTAGAAAACAATAATAATTTCAATCATCATTCATTTAAATGATAAATTTGTGAATTTAAATTACGTTACAATATATTACGAATCTAAATAATAATTTAAATATTTATTCAAGTAATAACTTTTAATTTGTTAACTTAAAATGAATTTATATTATGAAACGATATTGTACTTAATAAGAATAATCGATATATGAATTTAAATAGCAACTTTACTATGAATTTAAATAATTTTTCATTTTATAAATTTTCATTAAATAGTTAATAATTGAATATGTGTGAAAATAAAATTTAAAACTACGAAATAAATATATTATTTTATAATTTTACATCCTCGTTTCCCCGTGAATTCCCCGAAACAAGTTATTCTAAGAAATTTATAAATTTCTTAAAATCAAAATAAGTATAATAAATTACATAAAATTTTTACGGGGCCATAACATGATCATTTTTTTTAATTACATTAAAAATACATTTTTTTAATTTTCAATCACGAGTATAATACTTTCGTGAAGTAACCGAACGTGAGTGTTCATTATATATGAGGGTGATTCATTTCCGCAAAAGTTTTTTTTTCAAGTGATCAAGCAAAATCTCAATCTACATCGAAAAACAAAAATTCTCACCAAATATGAGCTCTTAATTCCAATGGTAAGTAGTTTCCATTTGATTTCGAAGATTTCCTATTTAAAATACAAGTAGTTAGGTAGGGATGGTTCACCCGCCCGATAAAACGGATTGTGGGTTCGTGTACGTGCTAAACTGTTTTACCGGCAGCTGGTAATTCACTGGCAGTCGATTTGAGGTTATCTAGGAACTTTTGTCAGCTTTTTTATGCTAATTGACGTCATTCGAGCTTATCTAGGACCTTTTTTTTGAGCACTTGTCAGCCATTTGATGCTAATTGAGATCATTTTGAGCTTATCTAGGACCTTTTTGTCAGCCATTTGATGCTAATTGAGCTCGTTTTGAGCTCATCGCCATTTTGAGCTCGTATCATGACAGATGGCACCTCCTGTATATTTCAAGTGGGGGAAATTTTTAGGAAAAAAATTATGTACAATTTCATTAATGACTAGAGCGGGTTCTCGGCTTGCCTATCAGGTTACAGGTTCTGGCATCGAGTTTATGCTTAACCCCAGAGCTGACACTAGCGTAGCCTACCCTGATTAATGTTATATGTACACGTAAATGTATGATTTGAGGATTGATATATTCAAACTAGGGGTAGTATGGGTACTTGCGAGAAGACATGCCATCTAGTGGTATAGTTTCTCTCCCCTCTTTTTTTGCTGATGATGACGTCATCCGACAAGTCTGAACTGGTTTTTCCTTTGTTCTATTCCTAACTGCGTAGTATATGACGTCATCAGACAAGTCTGAACTTGTTTTTGAGCTAGAGTGGGGGAAATGAGCTGAGCGTTGAGCTCGAGAGCTCGCAGCATTCAGTCTACATCGAGAAACGTTTCAGTTAACAGCCTGTACTAATGGATAAGTTCAGTGAAAGTGAAAGAATTTTTCTTCGCCATAACCGGCCATACACTGATGACCTCGATGATGTTATTGAATCGTTATTCGGTGACGTGCCTCCTGAGGAAATCGGTAAATTTGTTAATGATATAATTGCGTTTGCAAAAAATATTGAAATTATTAAAAGTTCGCGAGAAGTATCGTGTCCAGGCTGTGCTGAAAAAAGAAAGTTAGCACAGAATCTATTTGAAATTAGTGAAAAATCGGAAAAACTGCAATTGCGTATGCTTAGAAAATCATAAAAATGGGTCCTCACGGTTCAAGGTATATATAAAAAACTATTATTATTTTTCTAATAACTTAACTATGAATATTTATTTAATTATTTATTAACTTTTTCTATAGAATTCACGCATGCACAGACGAGTGTAACCACGAGGCTCAAATCGAGTTTGAAGACATAAGTGACGAAAGTGATATTTTCGACGACGACGACGACGACGACGAAGCTGCTGCTATTCCAGATTCCTATTATTTTAGGAAAGCGAATGAGGAAAGAGACAAAGAATTGGCTACCCCGAAGGAAAGAAATAGAATTACAATTGTCTCATTGAAAGGAAATATTATTAAACTTCAAAGATCGCAAAGATTACGAACAAGCGTGTCATGAAATCACATTTATATTAACTAAGTTATTGTTTAAAGCTAACAAACCGCAATAATAATGAACTTAATAATTGATTTTGTGGGTTTCGAGATGCCTGATGGCAGATTTGTGATAAAAGAACTTTGTGCTACTGATGTTTATGATAAAGTGGGTACATATGGACTTGCACGATGTGAACATTGGTTGTTTGAACCACCTTTGGATCAAGTTGATGTTGCTGTAATGCAGAAAAGTGTTGATCATCATAAGCATCACCATTCAATATCATGGATAGCCGGTTTGCTACCATATGAATTATTGAAAGAAATTCTTGAAATTATGGTCAAACATACACGATACTTTTACGTACAAGGTGAACAGAAGAAGAAATGGCTTGATGATCTCATTGACCCGGCTGCACCAATTATCGATTTAGAAAAAATGGAATTTTTCTCACTCCATCAAAAGAATGATTTCTTGAAATATCAATGTCCATACTATGCCTATCACTTGAAGAAATTGGATACTTCATGTGCATTTCAAAATGTCCAAGAGTTTAAGAGATGGTTCTGGCATTTTTATGGAATTCAACCATTCTATGAGAAGTCAGTTCAGATCTTCAATCAATTGGGGAATCTACTTTGTATGGATGATCGAGATATCGCATGCTTTGATGATACATTTATCCTTGAAAATGCAACCCAGCAGATTGATTTCGCTTGGCACAAACTACCAGAAGAATTAAGAAATAATGAAAAATTGATTGGCTATCAAAGGTGTCGGGATCATTATATTTTCCGTGATGATATCCCTGATAGCTTTGCATATCCATTCAAAAAAGATTGCTCTAACTGTATATTTTTAGGTTAAGAAAAAAGACTATATTTTATGTAAGATGAAAATGTATATTTTGAGGTTAAGAAAAAATCTATATTTTATGTAAGACGAAAATGTATATTTTTAGGTTAAGAAAAATATCTATACTTTATTATGTATTTGAGGTTATGTAAAACCAAATGTATATTTTAGGTTAAGAAAAATATCTATACTTTATTATGTATTTGAGGTTCTGTAAAATAAAAACAAATATTTAAGGTTATGTAAGACTTAAATGTATTTTTAGGTTATAAGTAATAAAAACGATATATATCAATATAAAAAAAGTTTATTCATTTATAAATGTAAGTTTTTTAATTAATACAGGTTCAATAATTATATTTAATTTATTAATTCTTTGTTTAAATCGTTCTCGATCTCTTGCTGCTTGTTCCCATTCGCCTCTTCTTGCTTGCTCGTGTGCAAATCTCCATACATACATGTAATGTATGGTTGGCGTTGGATTAAATTTAACAGTCTTCATATTAGTTTTCGTACGATGCTGCTTATAGGATTATACTCGACTATGCGATCATGTATAATGAGGCAATAAGCTGATGTCTGCGCAGGAAATTGATTTGTAGATTCAAATTCCAGACGAATGTCCACTGGTCCAGATTTTATCGATTTGTTTTGTTTCGAGCAATCGATAACATACAGTGGTGCTTGTTCCAAAAATTTCTTCTCCGTTAGCAGTGGCTCAGGTTCTTTGTTGTAGTATGAAATTTGGAAATTTATATACATGTCATACAACAGAGCATATTGATTGTTTGCAATGTTGAGGTTTAAATTCCCATAAGGATAACTCTGAGAGTTTAAAAATAATTTTATATCTCTGATATTGCAGTGATCAAACACGCTAGCATTTTTAGTTGCATCATTTTTTCTTGCTGTTTGAAATCCAAGGATTACAAAACGTGGTTTCTCGAGCTGCGTAGATGTTTTAACTGCCCAAATGTGCTTCGAAGTATTAGGTAATAGTGGATACTCGTACAGCTCCCAAGCTCGGAAACTGATTGAGATAGCTGGATCACTTGTAATATAATTCAAAGCTTCAACTTTTTGTTTATCAGCCATAGTCACATATGGTACAATCCACTCGATTTTTTGCAGCGTCATTTTAACAGCTTCAGCATGAGCTCCAGCAGCAGGTGTAGCCACAACGTAGGCATTCAAATCAGCATTTGATCGTATCAAAATCAATTCATGCTTTGCATTGATGACAACTTTATGGTAATCTTCAGCAAATCCAAGCAAAAGACTCAGTGGTATAGATACATCAAAGTAGCCATTGTCATTGTGTAATTTGTTTATAGCTTCATCCATAATCCAACCTGAATTTTCTAGTGTATTTTGTTGAGCTGGACTCAGTGATGTATATCCTTTCATGAGACTTGTGATGCCGACATTTTTATTACGATCAATCTCAACACCATTGAGCTCGTAGCGTATTTCTTCAAACATATGACATACTGTCATGTTTACCATGTGAGTAGTTGCACTTACAGCTGTACCATCAGACTTTGTGAATTTTCCATACACATGCAGTGTATTTTTACTTGGTAGTAGACATAAATCTTGATGTTGAACAGCAATTCTTATTTCATCGCTGTTGTTAAATGTTGATGAAGCATACGGAAGATGAGCATGTGCTTCATAGTGTGCAATCGACTCATCAAAAATGATTTGTCGTTGAATATTTAAGATTTCTACCGCCATGGTCGTGTACACGTCAAACAACAAAAATAAATTTTTATTTTCTTAATTTTCCACGTAATCTTAGTCCTAGGCTCTGTAGAAACTGAGCGTTCTGATGTGTTAACACCTTGTGAGGTACTCGGTGACTGCCCAGTGAACACACCAACGTAACTGTGATGTCACACCAAGAGAACGTGTTATGTACCAAACTTAACATAAAATTTACATCACTATGATACAAATTGTGACGTAAACGGGATGTCACACTTGTGTTATAAATATGATATCACCATTACATAAATATGACCTTCTATGTGACATCACATCAGCAACCAACGTGTGACGTTATATTGATGTTGCTATGATTATGTTAACTTTACATATGAAATGTAACGTCACAATCACATCACATAGTTACTTCCAAATGATATAACGCTCGTGACTTTCTTTTTACAGCATATCTATGTAAAGCAGTTATATCTATGTTACGTTGGAATATTATGTTATAAATATGTAAGAAAGTTATTTGGGAGTTATGTTATATGTTGTGACTCCAATGTGATAAAACATTTATATAACAGAGGTTTATATATCAGTTACATTAGAGTATTTATGTTAGACGTATTGAATTATTTATTTATCAATAATTTTTCTTATGTAAAATTGTTATGAGCATAGTCTACATTAGTCTATTATATGTATGATATATATATATATATAAATTCGGACGTTTAAAAAAAAAATTTTTTTTTTCTCGGAGCCAAGCTCGAAAGTTTCATTCAAATATAAAAATACGCCTGTGAAAATTAGAGCTCTTAATATTAATATTAAGAGATTCCGCATCGCACTCTTCTATTTTCCATAAGAATGACATGGAAAAATTTATTTTTGCGTCGTCTGATTTTTATAGTTAGCGTATAGTTAACGATGCGTCGTAGGAAAAATTTGCCGACATATTTTTGTAGGGAATTGAATACTCTACAAAAAAAGTTTCTTATCATTTTTTGATAAATCTATCTGTTAGAAAGTTATTGGAGCTGGAACTCAAATCTATAGTAAAATTCGAGATCTTTTTACTTTTCCAGCAAAACTATCAGACTTATAAAAAAATGTCATGAAACTTATTTTGTAGATAATTTTATACCCTACAAATTATTTTCAATAAAGTTCATTCAAATTCCGTATTGTTTTCTAGTTATTTTCATTTTAATGTCAAGCTCATAAAAATAATAGTCTTCTAATCGATTTTAAGAACTTAAGGCTATTATCAGGGCATCAGGCTATTATAAATATAAAAAAAAACACAAAAATTATGAAAAACTAATTATTATATTGTAATAATGGTAATACAGCTGCATCATTAATCGATGGTAATGAAAAATATGTACATTTACATTTTATTAATGACGGTTTTACTGTAATAAATTTACACGGCTTACATTGCTTACCTATAGTGTAAATATTCAAAACTTTAGAATCACATGGCTCCATAAATAACGAATTTAATTTTGTAAAATTATTACCCTTAACGTAAATGTCATTCTGAATAATTTCAAAACTTTGAATCATAAGTACAGTGTCATTCGACAGTAAGCAGCAATTGCCGTTTTTTTTCTTAGTTAAAATAAAACCATCAAATTGAAGAGATATAATTTCAGAAGTATCTCTCAATCTTTGTATAATCGGATAAGTTTTCTGCTGGTCTTTAACAATAGGTAAACTGTTTTCTTCATGAATTCGATTTACTATTTGCTGTAGTGGTTTAGGTGCATCGCTTAATTTATATTTTAATTTTCCTAAATAATTTTCAAATTTAAAAGCGCTGAACTTATCTAAATGACCATGGTTATTTATTTCTTCAGGTAGGTGCACTAAGTTATGTACATTGTATGTTAAGCTTTTTCTTCCATATAATACTTCATATTCACCAATAAACCACTGCAATAATTCAGCAGCATAATTTTTCAGAGTAAAACATCGCCGTGGATCGCATAGAATACGAATTGCAATACTTAAAGCAAGAAAGTGATTGTATTTTGCAATGGGTATAATATTTTTTAATATAACAGGACCAGTATATAGGAGAAATTGTCGGCACTCAGTAGCTTTCCACTTATCAATAACATCGAAGAATCTAGGTTTTCGTGAAAACTCTGATGGGATATAAACTTGTATGTTCTCAAATACTTGTTTAATAACTTCCAAATTATCGTTCGATAATTTAACATCGCACCGACCTCGAAACCAGAACTGCACTAATCGTTTTAAAACACCTAAACATACTAAGTGCATATAATCCAAAGGAAATTGTGACACCATACCAATATTTAAATCATGTAGGATAGATTCTCCTCGATGGTACTCCTCTTGATCCATGTTTTTGAAAGATTCATTCGTGCGCAAAGGACTATCCATCTCAGGAAAATAAACGCAACCATCATACTCTCCTTCTTGACAACATTTGGAGCATCCAAAGTACCCACTGTGATATTTAGTAAGTGTTAAAAAAGCTCTTGCTGGTGCATCACATATAAAACTACTAATTAAGACATTAACTTTTTTTCCATCAATAACTATACCATTTCTTAAAATATCTCGCATGTCTTCTACGAACGGAGAGATATAATTATTTGCATCACTAGGTTTTGAAAAACCATGAAAAATGCCAACTATAAAAGGTTCTGTATAAAAGTTTGCTTCAATAGCAATGAGTAATGGCCAAAACTGACTAGAAGAAGACTTAGAAAATGACATCCCATCACAGTTTATTTGAATAAAAATTACATCAGGTATTTTAGAATAATATTTATTAATAGAACGCTTCAATCCACTTAAGGCTCCAAAATGGACGTATGCACCGCCGTTTCCATGACTAATTTCTCCGGTCGCATGTCGAGGTGTTTTCATTAAACTTCTGACATCTTTGTTCAATTCTTCACGATGTCCGTGATTTCTTAGTATTGCAATCAAACGATTTGCTGCCCTTTGTGAAACATTATTTTGTGAAAACCAAAAGCGTAAATCTGTTTTAAGGTCACTAGGAGCATTAAGTTCACATTTGTTAATTTCATCGTTCGATCGAGGTGGATTAATGTCATTGATTATTCCATCTATCATAACATAATTGAAATCGTCTTCAAATAATGACGAATTTAAATCAAGATTTAAATTTGAGTCCTTTGATAGGTCAATATTTAAACATTCATGAACGTTTCCGTGTTGATTATTTTTAGTCAGCTCGACAAGCTGCGCCAAATCAGAATTACTGCTACTACTACGACTATCACTGTTATTATTATTATTATTTTTATTATTACTATCACTATGATTGTCTTTGTTGTTATTATTACTATTATTTAATGTAGACAATTTTGAAACATTTTTATTTATTTCTCTAGAATCATCCAGTGAATCATTTACATCTTTCAAAATGTCTGCAGCCAATTGATATTTTCTACGTTTTGAAATATTTTTGATTGGTTTAGGCATATTTACGATGCAAAAATTTACAGAACTAAATAACCTGCAATAAATTATAAAAAATGTTATCAACAAGTTGTCACTTCACCATTGTATCTCAAACTATTATTATAAGTTGTAAAATAACCTTGAACTTGGTAGGCATTCGACATGTTTTGATTTTTCTAATATATTAAAAGCTATTATAATGAAATAATAAATAATATACGGATAACAACTTTTCAATTATCTTTATGTGCAAATTTTAATTATTTTATAATTTTTTTTTTATACTTTTTAATTTATCCAAAAATAACCAAACTTTCATCAGATGTCCACCAAATTCTCATAAGTCATATTCAAAAACAATATATGATTGTAATGATTTATAAGCGATAGAAATATAATAAATAAATATATGTACCTTTATCATGCAATTTTTTAGTACTACACTCACATGGGAATATTTTACACCTATACATTAATAGATACGTATAAAAGAAATGACCTAAATATTTTGTCACAAGCCAGATACTATTTTGTAAAAAATTAAACGAAAAAGATTGTTTTTTAAATTTTTATTACGAATTCAGAAAGGTTATTAACGGCTTGACAGGTTATGTTTATTGTTATTATTTTAAATAAGCATACAAATGTTTTAAGGTCTTAAAGCAGGCTTGACACGTCGCTGTAAAAACAAGTTACGTGAATTTCTACACTACCGACGATAAATAAAATCACGTAAAATATTATATTATTCAAATTTCGCACATTTTATTTACCAATAGGAAATAATTATACATTTCATCTTGTAAAATGAGCGAATAAACTAATTGGATCTGGTTTAGGCGTGAGGAATTAAACAATTAACAATTACACAGTTTTTAACACTAAATAAATTAGATATTTATTTACACTTATTTACACTTTAAAATTGTAAGAAACTTAATAATTATAGCGAATGCGACTAAGAGATACGCGATAGCGAATGCAAACTAATGAAAAGATTCACGTATAAAATTCGACACGTGGTCGATAGCGGTTATATTCACGGAAATTAATTTATAATTAATTACACGCGAGTAACAATCAGAATTATTCCCAATAAATAGCAGCCTTATTTTACTGACTAAATATTGAGGATAATTAGCAAAGCGATTTGAATTATATCACACAAGAAATAATTACAGAAGCGGTTTCAAAGCACGAGGTTGCAAGTAGCAAAGCACGTTGTAGAATGAATAGATGAAAATGTCGTTGAGTCGTCGTCGGCTCTTGATGTTGACGTGGCAGCCTTGCTGCATAAGACGAATTTTCCCATTGGCTTAAAAGCGCGCCAACAGGAAGTAGTTGATAGCGGATTTTCTTATTGGTTGGCCAATATAAAACGAATTATCTGATTGGCCGGCTGGTAGCGGGTTCCCATAGTGTCTTGACACGGTCCTGAGGGAGTTTTTAGTATGTGTCGGGTCCAAATAGCGAGTGACCCGGCACTCTACGCTCTCTGTAGAATCGCGAGTTCGGTAGCTCCCGGACTTAGCGGAAATGCACGAAGCTTATTTGAATTAATTTAAGCTCGTGACTGAACATTCTCCCCAGCGCTGGCGACGGTGTCGACTGGATTGTCATCTGGAGAGTGAACTGGTAGTACACACAGTTTAGCGATTGGTCGAACAAGTTCCGTAGTAGCGGTTTTCAGAGTTACTACTCGAGTCAGGCCATCCCTGCCTGGATGTAATGCGAGTACTCGTGCAAGCGGCCATTTCGATGGTGGGAATCTCTCATCAGTCAGCAAGACTAATGAACCCACCTTGATGTTATTTTGTGGATGATGCCACTTAGAAATAGATTGATGACGTTGTAGGTACTCTGATGACCATCTATTCCAAAATTGTTGGAACATTTGTTGTAATTGTTGCCAGCGTGACAACGTAGCGGTATTGTTCTCCAGTAGCGAAGGCCCAGGCACAGCGATTAGCGGTTCACCGATGAGAAAATGTCCGGGAGTCAGAGCGGTTAAATCTGCAGGATCTTCGGATAGCGGAGCGATCGGTCTTGAATTTAACACAGCTTCAATCTGTGTTAAAACTGTAGCGAGTTGGTCGTAAGTCAATAGCGATTCACCAATAGTTCGTATAAGATGGAACTTGATTGACTTTACGGCTGCTTCCCACTTGCCACCAAAGTGGGGAGCGCTTGGCGGGTTGAACTTCCAGTCTGTACCATCTGTAGCAAGTAAATACTGAAGTTCCTTTAGCTGTCTCGATCCTGCTGCGAATTCTTTCTTTAGCGTGGCGTCTGCTCCTACAAAATTTGTACCACAGTCCGAGTATAGGGTATTGCAGGCGCCTCTCCGACTAGTAAATCTTCTGAATGCTGCGACGAAAGCGTCAGTAGAGTAATCGGTGACAATTTCTATATGCATAGCGGACGTAGCGAGACATACAAACACAGCGATCCATCCTTTATAAGTTTTCGCACCTCGACCTTGAAATGTCTTCAGTGTTACTGGCCCAGCGTAGTCTATTCCAGTGTGTAAGAATGCTTTTGATGGTCTTACACGAGCGGATGGCAATTGTCCCATTAATTGTTGTGCACGAACACCTCTATGTCTCGTGCACACGACGCAGCGAAGAATGTGTGATCTGACTGGAACTCGACCACCTTCTATCCAGACAGATCTCCGTAGATCAGCGAGAGTCAATTGAGTTCCCCCGTGGAATGTTCTCTGATGCGAATGGTCTATCAATAGCGTACTTAAGCGTGATGATCTTGGTAAAATTGCTGGATTTTTTTGTTCATCATCCAGAAGCGAATTCTTCAAGCGACCGCCGACTCTGAGTACTCCGTTATAGTCGACGTAGGGAATCAATTTAGCGAGACGATGATTTCTGTGTAGAGAATCACCATCTTTCAGTAGTTTCAGCTCTTGCGAATAGTACTGACTTTGAGTATACTTGATCAGCAAAGTCTTAGCGAGTTCCAGGTCAACCGTAGAGAGTGGTGTGGCCAGTGTGGACTGTGGCACTTTTTTAAATTTAGCGATGGCACGTAGACAGATTCCAAGCGTGCGAAGTAATGGTGACAACTTAGAGAATTTTTCCAGTAGCGTGTATAGCGGGTGTGAATCTGCCTTGAAGATGGTAAAAACCAGACCTGGACGTTCTTCAAGATGTGATACCGTCTGCGTAGGGATGTCAAAGGATGGCCAGTTTTCTTTTGATTGACTGAGCCACTTAGGTCCCGTCCACCATAGCGCATGCTGTTCTAGTTTGGCTGCTGTTAAACCTCTTGAAGCGCAGTCAGCTGGGTTGAGTTTCCCTGGAACAAAATCCCAGTTGACACTTGGTAGCGATTCTTGAATCTTGGTAACTCTGTTGCGAATGTAGACTTTCCATCTACCTGGGTTGTTTCGTATCCACGTTAAGGATACAGCGGAGTCTGTCCACAAGAAAATTGGTATCTTTTCAAGTTTCAAAACTTTCTTGACGTAGAGTACCAGTTGAGTGAGTAAGACAGCGGCATTAAGCTCCATTCTCGGTATAGTTATGGGTTTCAGTGGTGCAACTTGTGTTTTAGCACACACTAGCGAAATGTTGGAGCTTCCAGTAGCGTCAGTAACTTTTAAGTAGACGACAGCAGCCATAGCGAGTTGTGAAGCATCAGAGAATCCATGTAATTCAATCGATACACCAGTTTTTACATGATTCCAGCGAGGTATCTGAATCTTCGAGATCTGATGTAGTTCATCTCGAAATAAATTCCATTCTTGAAGAAGCAACGGTGATAGCGTAGCATCCCAGTCGAAGTTCTGCAGCCATAGCTTCTGCATGAACATCTTGGCTCTCACGATGATCGGTGCCAAAAACCCCAGTGGGTCAAACAAGCGAGCAATTTCAGATAAAATTGTGCGTTTAGTAGTTGGTGATGCTTCTGGAAGCGAATAGCCAAACTGGAATTTATCCTGTGTTGAATTCCAGGTTAACCCGAGCACTTTTACTGTAGTATCCCCAAGTTCTCTTGGTGTATCTTCTTGGGTTTCAACTGGAGCGACTTGAGAGAGTAATTCTGTTGAATTACTTGCCCACTTTGCAAGCGGAAAACATCCTGCGGCACACATTTTTTTTGTATCGAGAGCAACTTGGATTGCCTCAGCGAGTTCATCTGCGCCTCCATAGATGTCATCAACGTAGCGTGTATTTGTCAGCGGTTCGACAGCTTTCGGAAATTTATTTCCTTCATCTTCAGCGAGTTGTAAAAGTGCTCTTCCAGCGAGATATGGAGCTGATGTTGTTCCATACGTAACAGTAGCGAGTGCAAATACTGTTGGGATGTCATATTTGTCAAACCAGAGTATGCACTGTAGATGATGATCTTCTTTGTCAACTGCGATCTGACGAAACATTTTAGTTACGTCAGTAGCGAATAAATAGCGATGGCAGCGGATGCGAATAAGCACGTCACTGATGTCAACTTGAATCTTGGGACCCACATGTAGTATCTCGTTGACTGATACACCAGATGTTGTTTTCCAGGAACCATTAAATACCACTCTGAGCTTGGTGGTAGTGCTCTGTTCTTTAAGAACCCCATGATGAGGCAACATGTAGCTGTTCGGTGGTAAATCCTTTAATTTTATACGTCTCATGTGTCCCAAATCTTCATATTCCTTCAAGAAGTCGAAGTATAACTTCTTGTAAACTGGATCGTCCTCCAATCGTTTGCGAAGACGTAGTAAAGCGTATTGCGCAGCTCGTAGCGACTCACCCAGTTGACATGGCGAAGATTTAAGCGGCAAGCGAACGACATATCGACCATCAGACTGTCTGTAGTGTGTATTGACAAAGTGTTGTTCACACTCGTCTTCTTCTTCCGTATATCGTGTAGCGAATTCTGTCTGTGGCTCTTCTTGATACCAAAACTTGCTCAGCAAGTCTTGTAGTTGATCATCAATAGTGACATGATGACCATAAGCGGCCAATTTTGATGTAGCGGTGTCCACAGATCCATATATGATCCAGCCAAGCGATGTTGACTGAGCGATTGGGTCATTGTCACTCCCTTTCCTTATTTTAGCGTTGATTATATGTGCAGCTGGTGCTGCACCCAGAATGATGTCAATAGGTCGTGGAATTAAGAAGTCTGGATCAGCGAGTTGAAGATTAGTTATATGCGGCCATTTCTTATTGGTTAGCGTAAATGACGGCAAGTTTACCGTCAATAGATCAAGCACATGAGCTTGGATAGTAATAGCAGCGGAACTATGTAGCGAATGCAGCGTCATCTTGCATGACCCAAGTGAATGTCCTGCTGACACATTACCAATCCCTCGTAATGGTAAAGCTGCTTTACTGAGTTGGATATCCAGCTTCTTAATTAGCGAATGCGTCACAAAGGATAGCTCCGATCCTTGGTCAATAAGTACACGAGCAGTACATGTACTTCCTGTTAGCGACTTCAACTTAACAATAGCGGTAGCGAGTAAAACATTGAGCGAATGAGCTGAAAGCAGACTAGGTTAGCGAATTCAAAACAAAAGTTACCAAAATTGGAACTATTTGTTACCTGGGTCAGATACAGGAGCGTCCTGTACTGATTTAGCGGCAGCACTGTCATCAATGTGCGTCGATGTGTGATGTGGCTGGTCACAATGGCGGCATTTCTGTCTAGTTCTGCAATCAGCATAGCGGTGGCGTCCCAAGCAGTTGAAGCAGAGACGGTAATGCTGGACGATCGTTCTGCGGTTTTCTGGCGTCGCCTTTTGGTAGCTGGGGCAAAAGAGAACAAAGTGTTTCTCTTTGCAGATTGGGCACATGCCCGGTTCACTCGTACGATCCTTGGGAGTGAAAGCGATGTAACTAGCGGAACCAGTAGATGTAGATGGCGTTGATGAGGTAGCGGATCGACTCCCAAAATTCACTTTTTTGGTTGTAGCGGCTGACCTTGCAAAAGTCTTCGGCGATGGTGGTCTGTCCACCAAAGCTTTTGCTTGAGCGGAAGTTATCTTTGCGCCAATCTCAGAATTTTCCCAAGCACGAACTTTTGCCTTGAGCAAATCGTGTAACTGTTTGTACGTGGGAAATTCATTGGATAGCCCCAATGACGCCATCCATTCAATTCTTAAATCAGATGGTAAGCAACGAACAGTTAAGCGGATTAAAAATGGGTCCAACTCACCAATTGGAATTCCCAAGGCAGCGATAGCGTCCAGCGATTTTTTGTTAGCGAGCAGCAGCGCATCAATCAAGCGGTTGGACATATTGCGCATCGTGTCGATGCGTTGCATTTGTAGAGCGACTTGGGCTTCGGCGGCCATCTTGATGATACGTGGCACAAAATGGACGCGATGACGTAAACCGACGCTAAGTTTTCGATCTTTTTTTTTTTTAAAAGTCTCTTTACACCGGTGTGTAAAATTGATCACCCCGGGCAGCACTCTAGTAGTGCTCAGCAATGCCCACGGCACTTAGCGATTTTCACGACACAAAACACTTACACTAACTTCTTCTCACAATTTTTTACGATTTTTAATTTATAAATAATTTTTAATTGTTTAAACACGCCAGATCCGGCTCAAAGGACCAAATGTAAAATGAGCGAATAAACTAATTGGATCTGGTTTAGGCGTGAGGAATTAAACAATTAACAATTACACAGTTTTTAACACTAAATAAATTAGATATTTATTTACACTTATTTACACTTTAAAATTGTAAGAAACTTAATAATTATAGCGAATGCGACTAAGAGATACGCGATAGCGAATGCAAACTAATGAAAAGATTCACGTATAAAATTCGACACGTGGTCGATAGCGGTTATATTCACGGAAATTAATTTATAATTAATTACACGCGAGTAACAATCAGAATTATTCCCAATAAATAGCAGCCTTATTTTACTGACTAAATATTGAGGATAATTAGCAAAGCGATTTGAATTATATCACACAAGAAATAATTACAGAAGCGGTTTCAAAGCACGAGGTTGCAAGTAGCAAAGCACGTTGTAGAATGAATAGATGAAAATGTCGTTGAGTCGTCGTCGGCTCTTGATGTTGACGTGGCAGCCTTGCTGCATAAGACGAATTTTCCCATTGGCTTAAAAGCGCGCCAACAGGAAGTAGTTGATAGCGGATTTTCTTATTGGTTGGCCAATATAAAACGAATTATCTGATTGGCCGGCTGGTAGCGGGTTCCCATAGTGTCTTGACACGGTCCTGAGGGAGTTTTTAGTATGTGTCGGGTCCAAATAGCGAGTGACCCGGCACTCTACGCTCTCTGTAGAATCGCGAGTTCGGTAGCTCCCGGACTTAGCGGAAATGCACGAAGCTTATTTGAATTAATTTAAGCTCGTGACTGAACACATCTCGTACCTGATATGATGAAATAGAAACTGCCCATAGATAAATCTTTCCAATATTACAATCTCTTGCGAAATTAAACATTCAATCATGGCTTCTTTAGACAAAGGTAAAAAAAATAATTTTTTTTCCATACTTTGTAGCTTTAGCATAATAATTATTAATATTTGTTATTTTTCACTTTTATTATTAGTTTAATTCTTGATTAAGAAATATTGTTGCATAAACAATGAATATTATTTAAATATATATTCATAACCATAATTTTTAAATATTTTTCGTATATATATATATATATATACTTTACTTGATATTTGTTACCAATTTTGGACAATTTTCTTATTTTTACCATTGACTACCGAGTTTATCAAATTATTTTGAATTGCTTGTATGGAAAGTAAATAATTTTACGTTTACTTTTTTTGTAGAAGGCTACGCTGTTGTTTTATTTACGAATGAAGGTAATTATTCAGAAGCACCGAGTACTTGGTTACTACCTCCTGACGATGAAAATGACAAATGGCTATGTTGGTGGCCTCCGAAAACAATAAAAAAACTAAATCTCTACATCAAAGATCAATTTGAACCGAATTCTAATACATGGAGCATTGAAGATGTGAAATTTATTGGTTATTATAGTACGTATGAGAATTTGTGAACTGCTCATACTAATAAATTATTAATTATTAACTCGATCTCTTCATAGATACTTATGATAAAGCTCGAAAAATTGCTGCTGAATCTGATTATACCTCTACAGAAGAGACTCTCGGTCGTGGCTGTCGAACTCACAAGCCTACTGATATTGCGCGGCAGTACAATAAAAAATTTGCATCTCTACCGTCTGACACAACGAGCGATGACGATGAAGAAGAAAAAGAACCTCCACCAAAAAAGAGAAAAAGTGGTAAGTGTGCAAATAATATGTTTATGATTTTACAATAGAAAAATTTACAACTCAAATGACATCGCATTTCTTGTCAATAGTGCGTATCGAAAACTATATTACGATAAACTACTAATCATATTATTTGCAGGACATGACCCTATGCCAAAATTACTCTGTAAAAGTAAATGTCACAAAAATAACACAACCGAACCACGTAAGTAATCGTAATTAAAAAGATCCATGTTTATTCTTATTTACATATTGCCACAAAATTGTAAGCATTGCTACTTTGATATTTAAATGATTATTATTTCTAGCGGTTACACCTGTGCCAAAATTACCCTGTCAAAATGGACCCATTGAAAATAGTACAAATCATTCACGTAAGTAGCTATTAAGTTATTAATACAGTTTATGGATTTAATTAAATTTTGGATTTAGTATCACAAAATCGTAAGTAATTTACGTCAACAGATGTGATTATATCTAATTTTATTAGCATTTTTTTTAATAAAATCTGACATTTATACATAACTTTGCACGGCAGTCAGTAGATTAAGTTTAAGTTTCAAATTTAATTTTTAACAATTTTATCATTATTTTGGTATTATTTACTGTATACTTTGGTACGTCAAAATCCACATATATTTGTATATATTTATAAATTTACAGAGACTGAAAAGCGCAAAGATCAAGCTGATCTACGTAAGTACAATTGTAAATATGGACATAATGCATTACATAAACTATTCATTTATTTTGTACGTTTCTGACTCTAGTTCAATCTGAAGTAACTAATAATTCTACTCATGATGATAACTCGTCATCAACCTTACAAACTATAACGGAGCCGATTATTATAGAGATAGAAAATTATCATGATAATAGTATTGACCAATCTAACAAAATTAATTTGAATGATTCTTCATCCGAAAATAAGGCAAATGGATTAAATTTTAATATCGATGAATTCCTTAAATCCGAACTTGACAATAAAATTTTCGATGAAGTTTTAAAGAAGTTTTCAGGTAAAACTTTAAACTATTTTCTTTTTCTTTTCTCTCCACTAAAAAATCATCAGAAATTTTTTATTCATTTTCAGATAATTTTAGCGTTGTTTCAAAATTACTTAGTATGGTTTTACTAGAAATAAGAGATGTGAAACAACGTATTGACCAAGGTTCTTGGTCATCGTCAGCTACTGTAAATTCCGAGGAGATATGTAAATATTTCCCTATCGAAAATAAAGAAGAGTTGGAAAATTTAGCGACGATTTTAAATGAGAAACGTAAACAAGACGAATTCGTAAGTATTTAATAGTCAATACTATTACTGTTATTATTAATAATGATAATTTTAATTATTCTTGCCATTGTAATTATAATTATTATAAGTTAACATTAGTTTATCTTTAATTTAAGTAGACCTCATATAGGCTGCAGCTATTTTAAGTTCATCAAATATGCTGTTTACTAATAACAATGGCTGAATCATGTGATCAAGTTAATATGCTACCATTAAGGAAATAGATATAAGCGATTTCCTGGTCTTCTTATGCTGTAATTCCAAACAACGATTTTCTATCATTGAGATGAATACTTTGCAGTATCATAATCAACTATAATAAATCATTAGTTATAATTATTGAATAAATAAAATTTATTATAATATACAATTCCATGTACAAATGAATTTTTACATAAACCTATCTTATAGTCAGAGGATCTGGAGTTTTCAATAAATTGAAAAAAATTATAATTCAAACTTTAATAAATTATTATAGTCGTAATTTTTATTGCTATAGTTAAAATTAATTTGATCATGATTATTTATTATCGAGGAATGGATCAATCTTTTATCATATAAGAGTTAATGGTATAAATTGAAAATTATAAGGCATATTTGTTAAATGAAAAAATTTTAGATAATCAAACCTTAAAACATTTCAATGTGCAATTTCCGTTAAATTTTACTGGGCTATTACGAGCAATTAAATATTCATCATATGAGCTAATTAAGATCAAAATTATCCATTCAACAATAAACGATATCAACGTTTAAGTGTATATATATATACATATATATATATATATATATATATATATATATATATATATATATATATATATATATATATATATATATATATATATATAGGTTGGAACTACAATTCCTTCCTTACCTAGTACGGCCGGGTTTTATTTTTTCAACAACGCTTTGTAATGCTTAAAACCAGACTTTCTCCGTAGGTAAATTTCGGAGCAATAGTTACGGTGCATTTTTCTTTAAGTAGAGTCGGATTTTTTCTCTTTACCACTTTCGAGTGGACAAACGACACTAACTATATTGTTTTTGCATGGCAAATAGAAAATTTGTCCCCGTTTTTTTCCCAAAAAAAATAAAATTTTTGAAAAACAAAAATGTAAATGACTACAATATAGAGTGATGCATCAAACTCCGTTCTCCCTTTTGCGCTTAGCTTTCAGTTAAAAAAGAAACTTCTTGAGCAAAAAAAAAATACCGACCCTACTGATCTACTAACAACTGGGCTATCACTGTCATACTATTCTGCCGTACTTAGGTATAATAGGCAGCAACTTAAGTTAGTACTCTACCTATTGAATAAATTTTTATTCAACATTGATTAAATAGGTAAACAGTAAATTAAGTTACTGCCTGTTTTATTTAAGTACAACATTTGTACTATGTATAAGTATACAGACTAATGTTTATACTTAATCTTTTATTTATAGAAAACTTACTTTAGATCAATTGGTGGGAAAACTGGAGCTGAGTTTCAAAAAAATGTATTTGTTATCATCTATGATGACGAATTTGCTGCTAACAATACGTGGCAAGGAAAAAAAAATAAAATTAATTTGAGCGAGCTCAAATTAAATCTATTAATTAGAGGTATGTACGTTATTTTACTGATAATAAATAAATGCAGAAGAATTACAACTGATGCTATATAAAATTTCCAGACGTCATTCAAGAAAAGTTCCCTAATTTTACTAAAAGTGATTTTAACATTGTTGGAGGAGAATGGTTCCGGTTAGGTGGACAACGTTTGAAACGCAGTAGTAAAACTAATGCGTCTACTTCAGACACATGAATGTTACTTTTTTTAATAAAAAATTTTTTTATTAAATATTAATATTTATATCATAATTATTCTCTTCATAATTTATTATCTAATGATTGCGTTCTCTCAATGACTTATATAATAATTGTTCTCATTTATATGTTTAACATAAGTCTTTAATATTAATAAAAATTGGAGTATCTAAATATGTTATTTATTTATTTTTATGTATACTTATAATATGTAATGAATCAGTAATACTGACATTTGAGAAATAATCGTAAATCTAGTAAATTGAAAATTTTTTTTATTTGAAAAAAAACAACGAAAGTGTTTGTGAGAAAATTTAAAATTTACATAATTTTTACACGTACACTTTCTTCTTTTTTTTTAAATAAAAAAACACAATTTACTGGATTTATGATTAATTCTCAAATGTAAATATTGCATCAATAGTACATTGAGACAATGTGAATTGTCTTCGTCGTCCTCAGCCTTGCGGTTCCCGTTTTTCTCCGTCTCGTTGCCGTCTGAATTTCGTACGTCATAGTGCCATGGTCACATGACTTATTTTCACGTCGACGCATGTCCGTAAGGGTGAAGTTGGGACAGAGTTCAGAGGCGAGTCCCAGGCCCTCAATTATCGGTCAATCACTTCGATTCTGGATTATATAACGTTCAGACGTCTCAAAATTTATCCCGTATCATGCAATCTTACTTGCGTTAATTATTCTGCGTTATTATATTTTCTTTTTCATTTATTAATAATTAATTAGTTAAGTTTATTATACGTTACTGGCGATATATTCGCATATTAAATAAATTAAATAAGTTACAAGTAAATTTAGTGTATTAACTGACGTTATTCCACGTGGTCACTGACTGAATTTACATCATTCACACCAGGACTCTTATATTGTACTTTGCGGAAACGTTCATTGTAAGTAACTGAATTTTATTATAGTTGGCAATAAACTTGCACCTCTTTGATTATTTCCTTATTCTATTTTTCACCTTTTATCCTCTTTATATTTTGCATACTGGTAACCTTATTGAATAAAAATAGATAACTATTAATTAAGTCATAAGATCATAATTTAATAAATTATAAGCCGTGAGGTGAGTTGATGAATTTTGATATCCGTTGTCGAGTTTGAATAAGTGCGGGTCTTTGCTTTGCAAGAACCCCCGCCCGTTGCTCTGTCCAAGTAAAAATAAAATTTTGTTAGAGTCCAGCCTAAGCCAGGGTTCAACCCGCGAATTCTGGTGGCTGCTGGTAAAAATCGCGAAGAGAATAAGCGATTTGTCTCAACTGGCGCTCGAACAGGGACTTTGCAGTAGTTCGAATCGGCAACGAAAAATTATATTAATTTTTCTCACGGCTTTTCTCGAAATCTTTTTCCAAAATTTCTAGTCACCAATTAAATTTCTTACCAGTATTAAAAAATTTTATCCCCTACATTCATCTTCATTATTTTCCATCATTCGTTATTCATCTAATTTCATAAAATATTTAATTACTTCCCCTATTCATTTAATTATTAATCC
The DNA here is from genome assembly GCA_964016945.1 of Microplitis deprimator. NCBI lineage: Eukaryota > Metazoa > Arthropoda > Insecta > Hymenoptera > Braconidae > Microplitis > Microplitis deprimator. The sequence continues at coordinate 6,194,053 of OZ024716.1, read as the reverse complement.
TATTTATCAATTTATTATAAATTATTTATTATAAATTATTTAGAAACTGTCATTGTAATATTGTGTGCCGGTTTTGTTCCATAAGATTTTCGTGCGTCGTAACCTTGAGCATATACTAGCTATACGCGCCGTAACACGAGACACTAGTATTTATTTGCTTTACAGCTTACAGTCTCTACCCAAGTATAAAGACAGCCTAAAGTAAATAATAAAAATAAATACTTAAAATTTTAAAATAAAATTTTGTCCGCAGTAAATAACTTTCTTTGTGATACAAAAGATTACAAACGTTTCCGGTTTAAAATAAAACATCTTTTGCTCGACAAAATAAAATAAATAATTAAACAAACTTCAAATAAGATCTTTGCAGTAATAAATAATAATTTATTAGTCATCAAGTATTGTAATAGCCAAAATAAATTACTAATTATTCTATCCAATAAACGAATAATCTTTACAGCTTTGAATTAAATTCTATTTTGATAACGGTTGCTGAAATAACTTTATTTATAATCTGATTAGTTTGGATTAAATAATAAAATCGATAATAAAATCTTGATATATTATTCCTGCAAAGAAGTTATTTTTGTTCGATAAAGAAAAATTTTTTTTTTTTTCGTTGAATTATGACGTTACCAAGGACACCGATTCCGCAGTTACTTCCTTCGGTCACCTCCGCTTACAACCCCGTTGATCTCTTACATTTCCCCACTACATCGGGCGCGGCAATTGCAAATACGAGTGCAATGGACGATCTCGTCAATCTTATGCCAAACAATGATTTCCACAACAGTACTATATGTACCCAAAGTCTACCTGTAAATCATAATCATAATGTTTCGACCACTAATGTGACCGGTAACGTTAATGTTAACCCTCACAACGTTAGTGGGGTTGCACCAATTTCTGAAGCTCAAAATACGACCTCCGTCGCCGTATTACAAAACGTAGTTTCGGGACTACGAACAGAAATTGAAGCTTTGCAAGCCGAACGTCAACATTTGCTTCGGATTTCAAGTACGGTTCTACGACCCCCGGGTGCACAATTACCACCCCCGAATTTTCAGTCAGATGCGTCAAGCATTTTGATTCCGAGAGAATTATTTCCTGCTGCTACTGTGACGTCACAGGCAGCAAACCCCCTCTCCAACGGTCACATGAATATACAGTCACACGCGTTTATCCCGGCAACGCAAGCGAGCGGGCAGCAGTTCACCATGCCGAGTCTACCTGCGCGTGAACCGTACGCGCACCCGATGGTCCCACCACCGATTCAAATGTTACCGCCGCATATGAACGTTCAGCCTTCACTTCCATGCACATACGCACAATCACGCAATGGTAGTGGCGTACCAGCATGCGCACCCATGTACCCACAAACACAGCCATCAGCGTGGTATAACACATACACAATTCCAGCGGGAAATTCAAACACGAGTGGTTCCAATTCTATGCGATTATACGATCTCAGCCGTCTTGTTAAATCTTGGGGTGTTTCGTTTCCTTCTCGTGATCGATCTTCCCCTATTGATGCAAGGAAATATTTAAAATTAATAGAGCAGCGAATGGTCAGTAATGAAATTTCGTTTGAAAATTTCCACGCAGTCGTAACCAACACTCTCAACGGCGACGTCCTGGAATGGTACTATCTCAACGAGCATTTATTTCACAGCTGGGCGGCGTTTAAAGAATATTTTAAAATTTGGCAAGTGCAACAGACAGATGAATCGGTGTTGCAGGGGATTTACTCGGCCAAACAAAGCAACGACGAGACAGGAGTTGCATTCATTAACCGTATGCAAAGTGAATTTGCAAAATTAGAAGACCCGTTACCGCAGACAAAGCAAATTAGAATCATAACGTCGCGATTCAATCCGCATTTCCTACAAAAATTTTCGGACACGACCATAATGACATACGCGGAGTTGTACACACGGGTCAGCGCTTGGCAGCCAACGGCTGATGCACTGAATCCCCACTTTAAAAGTCATAAAGAGAACAACAGTAGAATTAAAACGCGTACTCAATTAAATTCCATCAAAGATTCAGAAATAAACCAATTAAACAGTATGGAAACTGCACAATCATCTGTTCCACCTCCCGGTAATAATAATTTTTCAAATAATGATTCCAATAGAAATAATTTCAACAGAAACAATAATTTTAATAGAAATAGTAATTTTAATAAAAATAGAAATTTCAATAATTTTAAAAACATGCAAAACCCGGTACAATTTGATTCACATTTTAAAAATCCAAACTCTGAGTCTTCTACTTTACTAAGTAACTTTGAGTCGATGATGAAAACTATTCTAGAGAAGTTAAATCAAACTACTGTTAATACGTCACCGGGAAAAGTCAGTACACCCCCAGTGTCACCAAATATTACACCAAAAGCTCCTGTCTGCGGTCGTTGTAGGAGAATTGGTCATGTTGCTGAAGTTTGCTGTGGGCCCGTAACTGATGAGTTACGTATTAAAGCGGGATTGCCTCTCCGTCCCCGTCCTCCGTCTCCAAAAAACGCGTAAGCGCCCTGGTAGACATTCATCGCGTTACCAGGGCTTCTGAATCAACAAATGGACTGAATAAGCCAACTGAAATTAATAATGACACGCTTGAGTCGTCTAAATTAAATCCCGACGCGCCTGAATTTATGATCAGTAACGGAAAATTCTTTTTAAATTATCCTATCGCTTCGGATGTTCCAAAATTGGTCGGTAACGTTTCGGAAAATTCCAACGTTGATTTAATTGATTTCACAACTCCTCTCGACCAAATTTCTGACAAGCTGGCAGATGCAGAGTCCAATTGGGAGACGAGTTCTGAAGCGTCACAGCAAATTCTAAATGTCAAAACACCAAAAATCAAGAATTCGATAAAAACGCTGAAATCTAAAATTAAAAAATCCATAAATCCGTCGCGTAATTCTAAAAATAAAATTAATCAAAATCAACTAAAATCTCCACCTAAAATTTCATTACTGGACTGTGAGATCGACGAACGGCAACAACAAACTGTCACAAAGTTTGAGACTGACTCAGAGACAGACAATACCCTTCTCTGTGATCTAAGGGAGGATATTAGTCCTTTATATGACTCAGAGATCGACGAGTATCGCTCTGATTCCAGTGAAGAAATTGCTTATGCCCTAAAATTCACGATATCACTGAATGCAGACACTAAACAAAGTACATTATTGCCGATGCTCAGTAATAATAATAATTACAGTCTCATGACGTCTTCAGCGAGTCTTAAAGCACCTTCGACAGTCAGTCGCATGATTGCTAAAATTTCTATCGGTAAATATGAATTGGAAGCATTACTGGACAGTGGGAGTGAGCGCAGCTATATTTCTGAGATTGCTTATGAACAAATCAAAGAAAATCAGCTGCAAGATCTCACACCTGATCCCACTAGCACTCATGGGGTAACAATGGCTAACTCCAAGTCCACGCAAACACGTGGTGGAGCGCCATTTAAAATAAAACTTGACGGTCACGATATCATTACTTGGTTGAGTGTCTTATCTGAATTATCTACTCCAGTTATTCTTGGTCTTGATTTCTGGCAACTAGCAGACATTCAAGTAAATTCCAAGGAGAATACTTGGAAATTAAATACCAGTAATGTCCTTCATTCATTTTTCTCTCGGTCCGGATTTACCAATCTAACATCATTAAATGCACTCTTTTCAGTTGAACGGGCCGATCTTGAACGATTTTTAGCCCAAGAATTCGAGAAAAATAAACAGGTCAAATTGGGTTTAACACACTTAGTTCAACATCGCATTGAACTAACCGATGACACTTCGGTGCGTACCAAACCTTATCGTAGAAGTCCTCCAGTAATGAAAGCGATGCATGATAAAGTAGATGAATTACTTGCGAAGGGTTATATTCAGCCTTCGAGTAGTGCTTGGGCATGTTCGCCGGTAATGGTACCGAAGAAAAATAATACTTGGCGCATGTGCATCGATTACCGGCCACTTAATAAAATCACGAAAAAATCTGCTTATCCGTTACCGATCATGCACCGTATCTTGTCAAGTCTGCAGGGTGCTAAAGTAATTTCAGTACTTGATGTCAGTGATGCCTTTCATCATGTTTTAGTTGAGCCAAATAGCCGTCAATATACAGCATTTTGCGTAGATGGACGAGGTCTATTTGAATGGGTCCGGATGCCGTTTGGTCTCACAAGTGCCCCCAGTACTTATCAAGAAGTCTCGGATACGGTACGACGAGAAATTGTTGAGTCGTTAAAAACACAATTTTCTCACATTGAAGCCGAAAATAAAATTTTTGCTTATCTCGACGACTGGATAATTATCAGCGATGACTTAAAAGAACATAAAATTCTTCTTCAAGCTGTCTTTGAAAGCTTCCGCAAGGCTGGAATAAAGATGAATGAAGAAAAAAGTCATTTTGGATGTTCTGAAGTTCATTTCCTGGGCTTTATCATCAATGAAAAGGGTTTGAAACCCGATCCAGCTCGATTAGAACCGATTGCAGATTATAAACGACCCACTAACCGTAAAGAACTGCGAAGATTTAATGGATTAGTTAACTGGTACCATAAACATCTTAAAAATGTCGCGCAAGTCCAAGGTCCTTTGAACAAGCTGACAAGTACTCGAGTTCCTTGGGAATGGACAGATGTTGAAGAGAAAGCTTTTGTTGAAACGAAAGAAGCTTTGTTAAAGGCTGCAACATTGTCATTACCTCACCCAGATTTACCATATCGTTTATATACTGATGCTAGCAACACTGGATTAGGTTCTGTTTTAACTCAGTATGATCCAGAACTTGATCGAGAAAATTTAATTATCTGTCTGAGTCGACCTTTAAATAAAGCTGAAATAAATTACACAACAACAGAGAAAGAATGTCTTGCTGTTGTATGGTCCTTACGGAAACTACGCGGTTACATCGAGGGTTTACCAGTCACGGTTTATACTGATCATTCTGCATTAAAATGGCTTTACTCGCTAAAAGATCCTGCAGGTAGATTAGCTAGGTGGCCTATTGACATTTCTGCTTACGATATTGAGGTTGTTCACTATCGGGGTACGCAGAATGAAGCTCCAGACGCACTTTCACGTCGATATGAAGAACCAGGGACTGCCAATTTACTCGTTTCAGATCCTAATTCTCCATCGCTGTGTGTAGTTGCGCAAAATTCCGCCTGGTATGATGAAAAAGTCCGCGTTGTTCAAAAATATCCGGATAATTACCGTGAGTGGAAATATGAGAATGATAAATTGTATTTTTACCGTCCATTAGCTGTCAAGGAAATACTCGGTGAATTAAATCCTTGGAAAGTTGTCTTAACTGAGCCAGAAATTCGTCCAGTTATCGAGAAAGCCCACTGTGAAGCCCAATCAGGCCATCTTGGGATCGATAAAACTTATCAACGGATAAGAGATCATTTTTACTGGCCAGGAATGTTCAAGGACGTCTCATCTTACGTCTCAGCTTGTGAGACTTGTATAACGACCAAAAGTGACCAGACAAAACCGCAAGGATATATCGGCACGAGACCACCAACCCAACCTTGGTCCATTATCTCGATTGACACCATCGGCCCATATACTCGTTCAACTATGGGGAACCAATATGCTCTCGTTATCGAAGACTTGTACACTCGCTATCTCGAAATTTTTCCTCTGAAACAACAATCGGGTAAAATTATAAAACATCACCTGACGGCTGTTTTTAATCATTGGGGCCCTCCTTGTCAAATTATCTCTGATAATGGCAAAGAATTCATCAATAAAGACATAATTAATTTAATTAGTCAATTTAACATAAAATTCACACCAACCCCTATCGGTCACCCCTGTGCAAATCCCGTCGAACGCTGTAATCGCACAATTAAACCTATGATTGTCGCGTTTACGAGTCAAAATCAAAAAGATTGGGATGAACATCTCGATGATTTAAAATTCGCGTACAATACCTCGGTACACACTGCCTTAGGAGTGTCACCATTTTATTTAAATCACGGACGTGACGCACGACTGATTAACGATACCGATCCTTTTGAAAATCTAGACGTATCTGACGTTACCGTTTGGCAAGCCCGAATGGACCGTGCAATCGAATTAAGACATTTTGTTGAGCAAAATATGTTGAAAGCTCGGGAACGTACGCGTAAACAAAATAAACAAAAATTTTCTGATACTCCAATAGATTTAAAAGTCGGTGATGAAGTTTACTACTTAAATAAAAAATTGAGTAAAAAAGTAGATGGGTACAGTGCTAAATTAGCACCAAAATATTCGGGACCCGCCATTGTATCTAAAATTTTAAGTCCTCTAGTGGTTAAATTACAAGATAATGCCGGTAACGAAATTGGCACATATTATTACAATGACTTAAAAATTCCCAGACGGTCTCGAAGACGTAACTGATTATTTTCGATATATTCCAGATCACTCATCATGAAAGTGAAAATTTTTGGAGACTCGGATACCGAAGTTTCACTTCATGAGTCTGAGGGTGAAATATCTGACTCAGAAACGCCATCCACTCATCCAACTACACTACCATCTGTCTCATTGTCATTTTCATTAGTCACCGAATCTGCATCTACATCAGAATTACCATCTATTACTGCAACAACATCGCCAATCTCGTCACCGGCAGCACCGGTCATCACAACAGCAATCGCACCATCACCAACGTGGTCAACTGGATCAACATCATTCGCTGGGTCCCAAAATTCGTTGCCGCCATGGCAAACGACCACTGGTATTGAGTTTGGTCGGCCATCATCCGTACTATATGTACCGAGTACTACAACTCCTACGTCAGCAATGTTTGAGACACTTACTAACTTCATGAAAGATGAATTTAGTAAATTACATGCTCGTATGGACCGTGCCATTAGTCAACGTCCTACGGTCACGTCAACATCATCCGGGATATCAAGATTCGATACCCAGTGGATGGAGCGTATCGATGAGAGACTCGAGGATCTGCAAATAGTGGTCCAAACCAACACTGAGCAAGTGGCAGAGCTCAAAACACAGTTGGAGTCCCTAAAAGTACCTCCAACTGCTCCAGAATTAAATACCACCATGCATCTCACGGCTCAGCTTCAACAGTTATCGGAGTAAGTCCAGAAAAGTCAGCAGATGATCTCCGAAATTAAGCTGCCCAGTCCAGAAGAATTTCTGCATAAGTTTCAAGCCGTCACCGCCAAAACACCGTCAATTACTACTGAAATTAGTTGTCAGACGTTACCGATACAGTCTGCAATTCCAGTGGAGTATGATATTGGGATCACTCCAAATAATAAGTCGATGATATCGTTACTGGCTCAACAATCGTCAGCGTGTGGTCTAAATCCTGGACTTAAAATCCGTGAGGGCGCATATCAACGTCCATCACCGGAAAATTCCAGATTTCCACCATCATCACTGCTTGCCCGGAGAATGACCCGCCAAGAGTTGACTGAGAAGGACGTAACGACACTGAGAGCTTCTGGTGCTATTTCTAAGGACATCAAGACCAAGATCCAAATGGTAACGTTCGCCAATTCGTTACCGTATTCCCAGACGACCGCAGCTCCGAAGTATCAGGTCCCACTGCAACCAAAAGAGGCGTACCAACAATTTTTGTCTGGCATAAACACTGTACCATCGCCAAATCCTACCGCAGCGGCTCAAGATACGTCACAACAAGTCGTAATCCATAACGGTCTTCACTTTATGGATTTCAACACCTTTTGCAAGGCCATCGAAAAAATCTGCGTCACCGTTAAGCCTCGCGTATGCCACACCGAGCTTAGAGAGTCATGGACACAAACGGTAACGACGCAAGCTCAGTCATTATACATTACGAACGCGTGTCAAAATTGTCGGCAACGGGATCACAAAATTTCCGAATGTCGGTTACCATGGCGGCCTGACATGTGTCATGTGTGTTACCAGGACCAAGTTACAACGGCAACGTGTTTCCGTCCACATGACAAACAATACAAAGACGATCTACGGGGACGTTGTCAAGGCTGCGGCATTCCAGCCCAATTATTTGACCCGCACTGTAATTCCTGCAACCGCCGATACCCAGGCTACAAGGATTGGATCGCAGCGAAATATAGTCCAGAAGAAATCGAACAGTTTCATCGGAGTCATCTACGAGCTGTTAAGAAAACCGACTAAAATTATTCACTCTGCTACGTTACCGATTTAGATTGTAAATCTAAATAAAACACATACACTTAATCATATTCATCTCATTGATTCATTTTATTACTGTTGCCAATTGTAATAATTTTCAATTACAGCTCCGAGTCCTGTAGCAGTTGGCAGCAGAAAAATTATTATTCTTTTTTTTACAGCCCAGAGGCTGTGGAGCATAAATATTTAAAATTATGTTATTATTTACACTTATTTTAAGCGAAAAAAAAAAAAAAAAAAAAAAAAAAATTAAAATTAATAATTTTAATTTTATTTTTTTTAGTTAGAAAGATTGCAGATCCAGGTCGAAGTCCCAGGATCGAGGTAGGCTTGAGATTAGGGGGACTGGGCTGGGAAATTTGGTCATAATACCCCTAACGGCTGCGATCTTTTCTTTTTTGATATAAAAATTTCAAACTAGCAATTTACTTGCAATACTGGTAATTGACCAGTAATGTTCTTTTACTTTTAACTGTCAATTTACTTGTAATACTGGTGATTGATCAGCAATGTTCCTAAGAATTTATATCTGGCAGTATTCCTGCAAATAAAAAAAAAAAAAAATTTTTTTTTTTATATACTGGCAAGTACCTTGCAGTTTTGGGCGATCTATTCGCACCACTGTAAATAATTTAATGTAAATAAGTTTTTATTATTACTGTCGAGCAACCTAGACGGAAATCCAAAAGGGTAACCTTGGCTTGGTGGGGGGGATTGAGACAATGTGAATTGTCTTCGTCGTCCTCAGCCTTGCGGTTCCCGTTTTTCTCCGTCTCGTTGCCGTCTGAATTTCGTACGTCATAGTGCCATGGTCACATGACTTATTTTCACGTCGACGCATGTCCGTAAGGGTGAAGTTGGGACAGAGTTCAGAGGCGAGTCCCAGGCCCTCAATTATCGGTCAATCACTTCGATTCTGGATTATATAACGTTCAGACGTCTCAAAATTTATCCCGTATCAAGCAATCTTACTTGCGTTAATTATTCTGCGTTATTATATTTTCTTTTTCATTTATTAATAATTAATTAGTTAAGTTTATTATACGTTACTGGCGATATATTCGCATATTAAATAAATTAAATAAGTTACAAGTAAATTTAGTGTATTAACTGACGTTATTCCACGTGGTCACTGACTGAATTTACATCATTCACACCAGGACTCTTATATTGTACTTTGCGGAAACGTTCATTGTAAGTAACTGAATTTTATTATAGTTGGCAATAAACTTGCACCTCTTTGATTATTTCCTTATTCTATTTTTCACCTTTTATCCTCTTTATATTTTGCATACTGGTAACCTTATTGAATAAAAATAGATAACTATTAATTAAGTCATAAGATCATAATTTAATAAATTATAAGCCGTGAGGTGAGTTGATGAATTTTGATATCCGTTGTCGAGTTTGAATAAGTGCGGGTCTTTGCTTTGCAAGAACCCCCGCCCGTTGCTCTGTCCAAGTAAAAATAAAATTTTGTTAGAGTCCAGCCTAAGCCAGGGTTCAACCCGCGAATTCTGGTGGCTGCTGGTAAAAATCGCGAAGAGAATAAGCGATTTGTCTCAACATAAACAGGTTATATAAAATTTATGATAAAAATTATATCACCGAGACATCACCATGATGTCACAATTACATAGCCTCAATCGACCAATATTACTTTCTGACAATATGATGTCAATTTTACGTCACTGCAATGTCACGAATATAACATTGATGTCACTGGTATATCACCAGTACATAAACTTTGTTACGTCACAATGTTATGTAAATGAGTGTGAAATGGTGATATACATGTTATGAAGATGTGATGTACATGTGACTTACGATTTTACGTAACCGGAAGTTTTCATTCTATAAATGTGACATCCCTGTTACGTTGATGTGTTCACTGGGTAATGTTGCTCGACCATGTTGCTGTCGTTTTATACCCAGCACCACTTTTTGTCTCATACACGATACCCATTATTTTATAGACTTTATATGCAGTCTTATGGTTATCGTCTCACCTCTAAAATTAGCCAGTTTTCCGTCTTGATCAACAATTCTCAGTCTGAGATTTTGTATTGCTTGTACGGCGATCGGCAGATAAATGACGTGAGATGGCAATTCAACAATCTTATATCCTGGTGGTACACTTGGAAAAAATTCATGAATAGTGTGAACTTTGTGCTCATTTATGTAAGCGCCTGATGTGATGTTGCACTCAACCCTCAGAGCATTGAGTTTTAATATCTTCACTGGTAAATCTGATGAGTGAGTTTTATGTGGTGTCAGCTTTCGATTTGTAAATCCCAGTAGTCTACCAATAGAATCTTGAGGTGTAAAATTCACAAATTGATCACACTTAACTTCACTTCTCAATTCATTATTATTGGCTCTTATGCTGATGCTGAGTCTTTGTAATTTCTTTTGAATGTATTTTTCAATGTCAGTGATTTCGTAACTTCCTGTTGGTATTGTCAAGACTCTCTCTTCAACAGTTTCATATTTTCCAGCTTCTATATTTTCACTCACTGAGTCATATTCAGTTACTGAGACATTGTCATCAAACTTTGTAATTATTGCCACATTTCTTTTAGCTCTTTTTTTCTTGACTACTTTTTTCTCATCAATATTATTTGTATCAATTTTTTCGATATCAATATTATCCACAGGATAAGAGACATAGAATTTATTAGCACCAACATCAATATTGGGTATTGAGTTAAATGTTAATAACTCTACAAGTCCCAGAACATAATTTTTAGTTGGTGATAATTCTATTGGAGGGAAGTAGTTAGCCTCCAACTCGGATGTGGATCCCGTCAGCGTTAATGTGAATGACTCAGCCATGACTGATGTGTTGTACACAGAGTCACATCAATTTATAGCTGTCCAGTGAGAAATTTGAGACACAAATGTCCACATATAATTGTATCAAAATCCTGATATCTTTTGTGATTATATTTTACGCTACCAACATCGAGATATTCCATAAGATCTTGTGGTGGTTGTAAATTACCAAAACTGTCAAAATAAATAACTTTATCATTGTTTTTCTTGTAAGCAACCCAATGAGTACCAGATCCGAGTTTATCATCAAGATTAATAATCGCTGATCCATTTTTTCTTGGTCCAGTTTCAGGTAAATCATTTCTCATGAAAACACCACGAAAATTTGGAATTTTCAGAGCTTTAGCGTATTTCAGTAAATCGATGTTTGTGAGTGCTCGATGTGGTAGCTCTACTTGTTTTTTGATTTGCATCCTCTGCCTGCTGGATATGGTCTCAAGTATAAGCCCATACCACGTCTGTAAGGTCTCAAGTATAAACCTTTACCCATGGATATTTGTTCCATTTTTAAATTATGACGTTTGCTCTCCTCTAATCGATTTTTAGCAGCACTTGCATCATTCACAGCTTTTGCTATACCAGCAGCACCTCCAGCCAAAGCTCCTGTGGCACTCAGGCCGGCAAAAAGTGGTATTAAAAATGGTAGTACACCACCAACTTTAGATGGGACTGGTAAAATCCGTGGCAACCGGATATTTTTTTTCCCACCAGATTTTTTAACTGCCTGACGAGCTCCTTTCAACGCTGTTTTAATTGGATCACCACCAGGAGTCATGGACTTTTTAGCAGCTGTGATAACTTGTCTTAGTGCTACTTGTTTCTTTACACTGGTCTTTCTCTTGCTAGTCTTTCTCTTGCTAGACTTTCTCTTGCTAGGCTTTCTCTTGCTAGGCTTTCTCTTGCCAGCTGTTCTCTTCTTCAACCCCATACCGAATCTTATTTTCATCTTCATGATTTTATTTACACTCCACGCAGCAGCTTTTTCACCAATACCAGCGTCTTTTGCTTGATAACGTTGCCACGCCTTCTCAGCAAGTATTTGATCAGCCTCGTGACGTGCCGCCAAATTTTCACGATTATATGAGTAAGCAATATCGTGTTCTTTACACGCAGCGTCCAGAGGATTAATTCCAGGATCTCCGCGAGCTAATCTCTTGGCTAGCTTTGTGCCTGGTCCACAGTACTGGTATCCAGGTATATGTAGTTCAAATGGTAGCTTATTGATTATACTGTTTACGAAACCTCTACCACTGGTCTCTACACGTCTGCTCTCCATAGTAGCAGCAGCATGACTAACTTAATATGATATAAAACCTGATACTTATAGCTCGCTAAGTGAGTTAATGTTGTGATCGCAAACTATCAACATGGAGTTTAAAAGTCAAGAGGCCAAGTTGCCAGTAATAAATTTTGATCAAATTGTTCAAGGTACAGGAGTGAAAAAAGTCAAGAGACACGGTGCTTTATTACCAAACAGCGTACGTGCTATATTTTGTGGCCCATCAAATTGTGGAAAAACAAATGCTCTGCTCTCACTCATCATACACCCCAACGGCTTGAGATTTGATAATACTTATCTCTACTCAAAATCTCTAAATCAACCGAAATATAAATTTTTAGAATCACTACTTAAACCAATAGAAGGTATTGCATTTTTTACATTCAACGAGCACGAAGAAGTACTGAAACCGGAAGATGCAAAACCAAACTCATTGATGATATTTGATGATGTCGCTTGTGAAAAACAAGATCATATCAGAGCATATTTTTGTATGGGTCGACATAAAGATGTTGACAGTTTTTATCTCTTTCAGACTTATACACGTATTCCTAAACATTTAATACGCGACAATGCAAATTTTATAGTTCTCTTTGATGATGCAAGTAATTATGATAGTATTATCTCTGAAGATAGAAGCAGAACTCTGGAAGAAACACAAATATCCCCTGCTGCATCAAGTACCCCTGCTAAGTCAGCTAGCAGTGAAATAAAGTCTTATTTATCTAAAGTGTATAAAAAAAGTAGAGATATAGATCTGAGATATGGTGTCCGTCGATGTTACAATGATTTTTACATTGGTGATTCTGAAATAGCTTTTGAAGATACTGTGATTAATATAAAAAATAAAAATTACTCAGTGACTCCTGGTTTATTGGAATTATTATTTAAAAAATCTCCGGATGATTCGAAAGTCACACAGAATGATAAAAATAAATATCTCGAAATTATAAAGATGACAAATGCTCATAGAAAAAATTATAAGCCAGATGGTAGTTTTTATGAAGACTCGACAATCAAGTATAATAATTATATTGCTGATTTTCTTGCTAAAAATGCAAACTTATCAAGAGGTAAAGGATTACCAGATTTTATGATTGCCAAAAAGAAAAAAGCACGTATGGATTATGTCTACTGGGATGATCCAAATGAACTAGTCGACCGTCTTCGTTTACTAATGGCATCTCAAGCAGCTGGAAATCCAAGTCACACCAATGAAATCATATCAATTATCGAAGAGCTACGAGAAGCAGGAATTATTTATTAGCAGCCACTGAATCAAATTTATGTCATTTACTCGCAGACTGTTGAAGTAAAAAGAGCAAAAATGAGTATCGATATTTTTGGACGGTCACTACCAACTGGTGCTGCAATCAGTGGACCACCAGGACCACCTGGACGAGGATTTCAAATAACTGTTGATGGACAGTATGATGTTGAGAGCAAGAGACTGTGTCATGTTGGCAAACCAGCAGAAGATAGTGATGCAGCAACTGTAAAATTTACACGTGATCTTGTGTACAAAGAGCTGTCTCTATTGTATGATAGTATGAGGAATGATCAATCAGAGATCATTTCACACTTGCACTCTCAAGTGGTAACACTGGACTCTGCTGTTGCGCTTTAAAAAAAAGAAAATCAAGAATTAAAAAATATCTTAAAACGTATAAAGTCACGAAAAGAATTAATTAATAGAAATACACAGCGAATTAAAGAATTGGAAGCTAGAATTTTTGTTGACAATGGAGGACAAAAAATCAGTAATATCGTATGAGCTGCACAGACCAGCACGCAGAAATTACCAACGTCGTCATGTCGACATACGAGCACTTGATGAAACTTGGCAAGCTGATCTAGTTGAAATGATTCCTTATGCAACAGTAAATAAAGGAAACAAATATCTGCTAACTGTCATAGATATTTTTTCAAAGTATGCTTGGGCTGTACCGATTAAAAGTAAAAGTGGCAGTGATGTCACTAGTGCAATGAAATCTATATTTCAACAAGGACGTGTACCAAAAAATCTGCATGTTGACCAAAGCAAAGAATTTTATAACAAAGAATTTCAAGAACTTATGAAACGTAAAAACATCAACATGTACTCCACATTCAGCAACTTAAAGGCATCAATATGTGAACGTTTTAATCGAACACTTAAACTAACATGTGGCGTCAATTCACCGCTCGTGGCAATTATAAGTGGATTGATATATTGGAAGATTTAGAGTATCCTGAAGACTTACATGAGCTTCATAAAGATTTGCCTCTATGTCCTGAGCATTTTGTACCGCCAGGAAGTAAATATTCTAAGCTATCAACTACTTTGTATAATAAAAAAAATTATGTAATACACTTTAAAAATTTGCAACAGTGTCTAGAGGATTAAATTTAAAAAAAATTCACAGAGTTCTTAAATTTGAACAGTCTGCTTGGCTAAAATCATATATAGATAAAAACACAGATTGTAGAAAATTAGCAAAAAATGAGTTTGAAAAAAATTTTTTTAAACTAATGAATAACGCTGTATTTGGTAAGACTATGGAAAACGTTAGGAAGCATAAAGATGTTCAAATTAAAACTAAATGGACGGAAAGATTTGGTGCTAAAGCTTTGATTTGTAAACCAAATTTCCATAGTCTTACCATATTTGATGAAGATATGGTTATAATTGAACTAACGCAAGCAAAAGTCTTTTTTAATAAACCAATTTATGTCGGCTTTGCAATATTGGATTTATCGAAAACTTTTATTTATGACTTCCATTATAACTATTGTCACGATATTTAAATATCGCGGCAGTCTCACATCAGGTCGGTGAGCAACAGATGGCGGCACACGCTGCTCACACGTCTCTTCATACATTAATATTATGATTATTTTGTTTATGTATATGATTTTATTTTAATTATTGTGTTATTATTATGTAATTGTTTATTAGGTAGAATTTACTGCTGAATCAGGAACATTCTCTGATTTGGTAAATCCTAAAATTGTAATTTTGCATCACTGGGAGCAATAATTGCGCAGTTATTTATTTAAACATGTACTATTATTATTATTATTTTGAGAAGCGGGTACATGTGTGCTGATGTCATAGTTGGCATCAATAAATTTATTTGTTATAAACGAATTTATGATATATGGGATTAAATCATTGGTTGATTTATCCTGAACTTGTATTTATTAATAATTATGATATGAACAATTGGCCATTTAACGTCGGGAGTGAGCGAAATTACACAATTGACATCAGGTCGTTTGTTGTTGGTACTGGTCATGGATAACATGCGACAGAAATAGTTCTCCATTGGTTGATGTGAGATGCCTATAATAAAATGGCGCTGGCCGAGGTGCCGGTATGAAATTCACGTGCTGCCGTGGTCAGACGTGGATAACCATTTGTACGAGCAGGGTGTGTGTGCTTGTTGCTATATATATTAAAATATTAATACGCCATTCGGGTATAATTGAAAGAGATATATATCTAATTGTTATTGAAAGTTGCCATTGGAATTGTTGGCGTGATATAAAGTAGCTGATTAATTACTGTCATGGAGCCGGTTCGCATATTATATTACAATGACGACTGTAAGTACCTTTGATTAGTTCATTGGCGTGTAAATTTTGCGTACCGCGTTGATGGCCATTTGTTGTCTTATGAGAGTGAGAGAAAGCAAATATCGGGTCTGATTTTGTCAAGTATATGATAACGCTGCGTAATTATTGAGCTCAGAATAGCACTGCAGTAATTACAGTTATTATTATTATTATTTATTGGTTAAATAATATGCTCAATAGTTTAATTATTTAATGGTTGTTATAATACTTAAGTATTATTAATATTATTAGTGTTATTTTGTTATACACGGGAACGGTGCAGTGGATATAATTGCTGACCGATTCCACGACTGCTATCTCTTCGCTCGCACTGAGTGTCGAGTGCGACGGAGTTATGAGATTAGTATTTTGCGGATATTATTTATAAATAATATATTATTATTATTTTGAGGTTATTATTGTGCGGATATTATTTATAAATAATATATTATTATTATTTTGAGGTTATTATTTTGCGGATATTATTTATAAATAATATATTATTATTATTTTTGAGATTATTATTTTGCGGATATTATTTTATAAATAATATATTATTATTATTGTGAGATTATTATTTTGCGGATATTATTTATAAATAATATATTATTATTATTTTGAAATTATTATTTACAAATAATATATTATTATTTGACGTTCATTATTTACAAATATCAAATCATTATTTTGCGATTAGTATTTACAAGCATTATATTATTATTGTGCGATTATTATTATTACAAGCACTATATTATGATTTTGCTTGACACTGTCTGTTTTATGATAAACAGGATTCAATGAGTATTATATTATTTATATTGATTTAAAATATATCAAACAACAATTGGTCATCAACCCGGTGTATGTGTATAAGTTATTCTATATGCTATCTCTTTCTTGCTATCCTTATCCTACTTCTGAAACTGCTCTCTGAACATTTCATTATTTATTTTTCATTTCATTTTCATTTTTCGTTTCGTTTGTGAAATTTCGTTCGTGGAGGTACACGAACTGGCGCCCAACTAGTTTGTCTAACCCAGCCTGAGCAGAGCTGTAAGTCCAGGGGGGATTTTGGAATATCTCCAAGGGAATTTTGTTATTATTTTATTTTTTCAGTTTTTTTCACCAGCGGCGAGCCATAACGGCTATTTCACACACACTACACTCCGCCGTGGGGTGTGTTAAATAGAAGAGAACGTTATACTATATCAAACAAAATTTAAAAAATGACGAGTCTAAATTGATGTACACTGATACAGATAGCTTAATTTATCACTTTACTGTACCAGATATATTTGAAACCATCAAACGTGATATTTCAAAGTTTGATACTTCAGACTACCCGGTTGATAACATTTACAACATGCCGCTAGCAAATAAAAAAGTTCTGGGTCTAATGAAAGATGAAAATAATGGTGAAATCGTGACTGAATTCACTGGACTCAGAGCTAAATTATATGCATTTAAGACATATAAAAACGAAAAGGCCAAAAAGCGAGCAAAGGGAGTAAAAGGTCCAACTTTGCGAACAATCACGTTTGATGATTACAAACGATGCTTGAAAAATCATGTAAATTTAACAAAAAAACAGTATTTAATTAAGAGTGAAAAACATAATGTTAAAACTATTGTACAAAATAAAATAGCCTTAAGTTGGGCTGATGATAAGCGTCAGCTTATTGATGGTAGCCACGACACTTTGCCATGGGGTTACAAAGTGCCGAGTGTTGATGATATAATTGTAGATGAAGAAGGAATAACTATAAAAAAGAGAAAGCTACTGTAAATAGTTATAATTTATCTTATAAGTTTGTAAAAATTGTTATTAAAAATGAAAATTTTATGTAAATAATTATATATATTTATTATCTAATTTGTAAAATTAGTTTTAAGGTTTGAAAATAAAAAAAATGCATATATACAATTAAAAATTTTGTTTTTTATTTATTAGAATACAATATAAGTTTTACAGGTCTGATTTATCAATCCAGGTGTTGTGTGAGCTGTCGAAGCCGAGCCAATTTACATATAATTTATTTCCACGTTTTTTCATAATTTTTTCTATTAGATAGACATCTGGATGCTTGACTTTGCTGAGTTCTTCAACATAAAATCCACCTTCAATTGGCTTATCCTGATAGTCTACAAGTTTGTACGTTTGTTACGTCCCAGCCTGCTCGTCAGATGTCTCTGACTATTTTTAAATACTAATTATTTAGAGACCGATCTGAGACCTAAGTAACTAATTAATTAAGATGTATATTGATAATTTAGCAAGTGGCATAATTAATAAGTCACTCTATATCATAGGACATAATATTATATAATAATATAATATAATATAATAATATAATATAATAAAATAATATAAAATAATAGAAAATAAAATAGTATAATATTATTTAGAATATTTAAAACATATTGATAAAGTTATTTTTCTCTTAATATTTGTTATGTACAAATAAACGCTGACGCCTCGAGTAAATCCTCGAGACGTGCAGCTGCACAAATACCTATTTTGTTCTAAGATAACTTTTTTTAATAGATAAGTGACTCATTTGTTAATAACAAAAACGGAGAAACCGTGAGAACGGAGAGTGGATCATTCGAGAATATTGCTTATCTCGATCCACCCCTCTATATCGAACGATTCGCGGGCCTGATGCCCAAGCGCCTCGTATTGATAAGAGTTACTCTAGTTTTTCTCGATAATTAAAATTGGTGGCAGCGACGGAGTCGAACAGCCCCCGAATAGACTGGTCAAATCGCAAAAATCCGAACATTTTTTTTTTCCTCACAAAAATAATTGACATCAAGTTATCAAAGTGAAATTATATCGACGTGAAAGAAAAAAAGTAAAATTGTGAAACAAAAGTGAAAAATTAAGTGAGAACTGAAGTGAGTAAAATAAATAATAATACAAAAATTCCAATAAATAAAATTTAAAAAAAATTCGTAAATAACTAAAATGAAATTATAAAGAAAAAAATTAAGTTAATATTATCTAACATTTGAATTAAAAATTCTGAAAATTTTTTTTTAATATCCGAGATTCGAAATTTAATTTTATTTCGCTCTCATAAAATAATAAATAAAAAAAATATATATATACATTCATAAAAGTCAGACATATCAAAAAAAAAAATAATAAATAAAATTTTGTGAATAAAAAAAAAGTTATAATAAAATTCAAGTGAGTGAAGTTAATGAAGAATAAAAAAAAAAAAATTTTAATAAATCAAATCTACCAACATCATTTACGACGCCCGACGGACGCAGTTCAACATCATTAAGAGGCTGAGATATCTACATTGTGCATACCTGCTGACCTTCACCATCAACCTTCCGACGGCAACGTAGATCTTCGCATCGACCATAATTTATTTTTACAATCTTCTAAGTAGTAAGTCGATTTATCGATATCATTCAATTTTGTAATTTTTTTTTGCGTTATATAAATTTGAAAATATAAATTCATAAAAATGTCTCAATTAGAACTTATGGAAACTTCCCTTACTGAGGCAAAAGATACAATAGAAACATTAGTAAATGAAATTCAAAAATTAAGATCAGATCATGAACGAGTAAAAAATACTTTTAATGAACAATTTGAAACCGAACTAGCGCAACGCGTAAGAGAGGAATGAGTAAATTAAACACCACAAATTTAAATTCACAATTTACACCAAATCCTAACAGAACTCAAAATAATGGTAATACTAATAAAATTGATTATAAAGACTTTCTAAAAACCATCCCAGACTTTGACGGTACAAAAGACGGTTATCCAGTAGAATCATTTACAAAAGCGTGTAGAAATGCAAAAAAAATTTTTAAAGACGATATTGACGAAGAATTTTTAGTAAAATTACTACAGACCAAATGTAAAGGCGAGCCGTTAAAAAGAGTTAGTACTGTAGACCCGACAAGCATCGACGACTTCATTTCATTTTTAAATTTACACTTTAGACAAAGTAAAGAAATCTCACTATGGATGAGAGAATTTGATAAGTTTCAACAAAGTCCACACGAACGCGTTAGGGATTTTAACTATAGAATAAGCCAACATTTGCGACATACATTGTCAGAAATTGAATATACCGACGGGGAAAATAAGACAGAAAAAGCTACGCTAGCTACCCTGATTAAACAAAACGATTTGTGACGATTAAAAACGATTAAAAATTAAATCATCATTAATCGTCTTTAATCGTCATAATCGTCATGGATTGTCAGATTTAATCGTCCTAAATCGTCAAAAGACGATTTATTATTATACGATTAAAAACGATTCATGACGATTAAAATTTTTAATCGTCATGAATCGTTTTTAATCTTCAATCGGAACCAGAAATTACAATATTATTTTACGATTCATGACGATTTGAAATTTTTAATCGTCATGAATCATTCTTAATCGTAAAATAATATTGTAATTTCTGGTTCTGACTGAAGATTAAAAACGATTCATGACGATTTGAAATTTTAAATCGTCATGAATCGTCTTTAATCGTAAAATAATATTATAATTTCTGGTTCTGAATGAAGATTAAAAACGATTCATGACGATTTGAAATTTTAAATCGTCATGAATCGTCTTTAATCGTAAAATAATATTATAATTTCTGGTTCTGAATGAAGATTAAAAACGATTCATGACGATTTGAAATTTTAAATCGTCATGAATCGTCTTTAATCGTAAAATAATATTGTAATTTCTGGTTCCGAATAAAGATTAAAAACGATTCATGACGATTAAAAATTTTAAATCGTCATGAATCGTCTTTAATCGTAAAATAATATTGTAATTTCTGGTTCCGAATGAAGATTAAAAACGAATCATGACGATTAAAAATTTAATCGTTTTTAATCTTCTTTAATAATCAATTGACGATTCACGACGATTTAAAACGATTAAAAATTTAATCGTTTTTAATCATCAATTGACGATTCATGACGATTTGTGACGATTAAAACAGTTTTAATCGTCACAAATCGTTTTGTTTAATCAGGGTAAAGAAACTGCTATTCGTTCATTTATATCGGGTTTACATCCGAAATTTGCTATTTTTTTACAAGAAGATAAATATTCGGACCTTGACTCCGCGACAAAATCAGCCGAAAAAGTCGAAAAACAGCTACAACAAATGAGAAATGTTGATAATTTTTTCAATATATATGACTCTCGAACAAAAAATACAGATTACCATCACGTTTCTACTTCACACACTAAACAAAATTTTCAAGACGATACTGACTTTACTCACAACATTCGTAATACAAATAATTATCATAAAAATCGAAATCAATATCAAAAAAATAATCAAAACTACGCACAAAAATCGAAACCAAATAGACATAAAAATCAAAGAAATTTTAATCAAAATAATAAGTTTTGAAATTTTTGCAAAAGAAACAATCATAATATCGAGGAATGTAGAATTTTAATTCAAAGAAAGAGTATTGAATCAAATCAAATTATAAACAAAAATATTCTTCAATGTGATTATTGTAAAATGAACGGTCATTTAATGAATAATTGTTGGAAAAAAATTCATAACGAAGGAAAACGCGATGCATTAAATTCAAAACCGAGTACAAGTACGGGAAACGACCAAGCGTTCCCTCGAGACGGCGCTCCGATGGGAAACGTAGCAACTCAGCGCCAAATTTCGAACAAAAATTAAGAATACCAACGCGAACTTATGTTGTAGGTGCTATATCGATAGATTACAAACCTACGTCTATCATGCTTAAATCTAAAGATATAATATCGAGTTACGGAAAAATATTAATTGATACGGGATGTAGTTTAAATTTAATAAAATACGGCGAAGTAAAATATAAAAATCTTATTGATGATTCTTATTGTTATAAACTAAATGGCGTATTTGAAGCTATAACTTTGGGTAGAATTCAAATACAAATTTTTAATGAAACTACATACTTTCATGTCATCCCAGATGAATTTCCTTTAGATTATAGTGGAATACTCGGGATGGAATTTTTACGCGAACATGGCGGAATAATTAATTTAGTAAAAAATACTATAATTTTTAAACATTTGAATAATTTAGAATTATCATTTACCGAGGGAGAATATTTCGTTTTAAAAGCTCGAACGAAAACAGCAATGTTTGTTCGAGTCGATAGTAAACTTAAAGAGGGTTATACACCTCGTATCGAATTTGAAAACGGTATTTACGCGGGCGAAGCTTTAGTTAGAAATAATAATGGTATCGCTTATTTGTACGCAATAAATACTCTTGATAAGGATGTTAAACTGAAAGTACCCGTAATTCCTCTGTACCCTTTCGGGACAAGTGAAGATGAGGATACTAGCTTGACGCAAGACGACACAGATAGATACGATAATAGTACTCGGACGCGGGGAAATCGTACTGAAGAAGTGTTAAAACTCTTGCGTTTAGGACATTTGAATGAGGAAGAGCGTAAAACAATAGTTTCTCTTGTAGAAAAATACGCTGACCTGTTCCACATTCCGGGAGAATCATTGCGCGCTACAGAGACAGCGGCACACAGTATACCTACTAACGATGACGTACCGGTAAATACTCGACAATACAGACATCCACCTGCACAAAAAGACGAAATTCAAAAACAAATTACAGAATTAATGTTGATGGACATAATAGAACCTTCGACCTCCCCCGATAATTCCCCTCTATGGATAGTACCTAAAAAGGCTGATTCAAAAGGCAATAAAAGATGGCGTTTAGTAATTGATTATCGTAAATTAAATGAAAAAACTATTAAAGACGCATACCTATTACCGTTGATAAATGATATTCTTGATCAACTGGGTGGCGCAATTTATTTTTCAATTTTCGATTTAAAATCTGGATTTCACCAAATTAAAATGCATCCAAAAGATAAACATAAAACAGCATTTACAATTCCTCATGGTCATTATCAGTTTAATAGAATGCCATTTGGACTTAAAAATGCTCCGGCAACGTTCCAAAGGTTAATGGATTTAGTGTTACGCGGGTTACAAGGAGCAGATCTCTTTGTTTACTTAGACGATATAGTCATTTACGCACGTTCTCTAGAAGAACATAACACTAAATTCGAAAAATTAGCCGAACGTTTACGTAGTGCAAATTTAACTCTACAAGCCGATAAATGTGAATTCTTAAAAAAAGAAGTAATTTATTTAGGCCATCTTATATCTGCCGACGGTGTCAAGCCTGATCCCGATAAAATCAAAGCGATCAAATGTTTCAAAACACCCGCAAATACAACACAAGTGAGAGAATTTCTTGGACTTGCTGGTTATTATCGGCGATTTATCAAGGATTTCGCAAAAATCGCTAAGTGCCTATCTGACCTTACAAGTAAAAACACAAGATTTACATGGACGCCTGAACATCAGGTAGCTTTTTAAACCTTGCGGGACAAACTATGTACAGCTCCGATATTGCAATATCCCGATTTTTCGAAACCGTTTATTTTGACGACCGATGCATCTAACTATGCAGTTGGAGCAATCCTCTCACAAGGCAAAATTGGCGAAGATACAATTGTTGCAGCAGCCTCTCGTGTGCTTAATAAACACGAAAAAAATTACTCGACCACTGAAAAAGAAATGGTCGCAGCTTTATTCGGTATGAAAACATTTAGACCGTATCTCTATGGCAGAGAGTTTACTCTTGTCACCGATCACAGACCGCTTGTTTGGGTAAATAATATGAATGACCCAACATCGCGTGTAATGAGATGGAGAGAACGGCTTAAAGAGTTCGAATATACCGTGTTATATAAAGCGGGTAAAATAAACACAAACGCGGATGCTTTATCGCGTAACCCGGTAACTGAAAATCGTGAAGCTTACCCAATCAAAATTAAATGGCGACCCGGTAAACCTGGAATCGCTAGATTGCGATCTTCGGATCCATCTGACTCCGGAAGAGTCATAATAAAAAAACCAAAAAAATATACTAATACAGAGTCAAGTAACTCAGATGAAAAATCAAAAACGCGGAATATTAATAAAAATAAATTGCATGTAAATTCAAGCAAAAATAAGAAAGGACATGTAAGTTCAGAAGAAAGTTATTCAAGTAATAAAATAAATTCGGTAATTCAAATTCTCGAGCCAAAAACTCGAGCGGTCGATAATGAAAATTCGGTCGAAAAAAGTAAAGTAAAAGAGTCAAGAACTCAAATGGCTAGGCCTATCGATAAATTAACTACGGGCCCAACAGTCAAAAATACTAGCGACGGCAATAGGATTAGCTACCCTATCGATCGGCGATTAGTTGACAAAAATAAAGAAAACGGATATATCGGTGAAAATAAAAATTTAAAAAATAAAAAATCTAACGTTAGAAGGTATAATCCATATAAAAAAATTTCAAAAACCGAATCAAAAATAAATAATAAAAAAGATAAAAATGATAAAGTAAATAAAAACTTGAAAAGTTATAATACTCGAAATCCTTTGAATAAGAATTCCGAGCTTGATAGTGAAAATCAAAATAAAAAAGAAACTAATAAAGTAAAAACTAATGAAAATTTAAAAAGTTATAAAAGAAAACCTTCCGAAAATTTTGAATCGAATAAGTCTATTGTACTTCCTGATTATTCAGACGGATCGTCGTCATCAGGAGAAATTTATGATGCTGTAGCTCTAAGAAAAAAACTCATTAAAAATAACCCTTCGTATTTAAGTGACGAATCTGATATGACGGATTTCGGTTTATCTTATGTATCTAATAATTCTATAAACTCTCCAAAACATAAGAAATCTCATAATTTATCAGCGTCATCTCAATCCTCACATTCATATATACCTGAAAGTTCTAAAATCACTGATCCTTCATCACCATTATTAACAGACCTACAGACGCCAATTATATCTTCAATCTCAAATTTAAAACCACAGTCAAATATTGAAAATACAGAAATCGATAAAAATAAATCAATACTTTCTCAAATTAAAAGATCACATAGAATAGCAGAATTCACACCTTCTCCAGCAGTTCGTACACGCAGGAAAATAGATAAAACTAATTACAAGACGAAAAAAATCATTACTCTAGATACTTCAGACGACGAGTCAAATACAGACGAGACAGAAATAATAAATCAAAAATATATTCAAGTAACTCGAACGACATTGACACTGAATCGCCAATAGAAACTATTCCTATTACCCCAAGAACACCTACACGAAATGTCACAAAAAGTCCAATTAAATTATGCCCGACTCCCATACGGAGTCCTATAAGAAAAATTAATAACTCTAAAAATATGGGAGGCGCGATTTCATGGTCATCAGAAGAAGGTGGTGACCACCCAAAAATTTTAAATGTAGAAGCTTTAGTTCATGCCGATCCTTATAGCGAATCCAATATTCATGTAAGTATGGAAATTGATAAAACTACTTTTAATGACTCACTTGCACGACCGATGGACATACAGACGTCATCCGATGATAACGTAATACCGCCGACTATTGTAAACACTGATAGGAATAAAACTAATGTAGAAAATGTAAAAATAAAAGATAATCCTAAAACAAGCCATAGAAAAACATCGTGTAGTAACAAATAGTCAAACGATAAATAATCCCCCTAATAGCGAACCGCAGCTACGCAGGTCAAAAAGACAGCGTAAGCCCAAAACGTGTTCGTGTTGCACGGACAATGATAAACATACACATAAACAAAAACACATTCCATACAAAATACAAAAACTTTCAGAAAATTTTAAGATAAAAACAAAAAAACCTAAAAATAATAAAAATAATTTTCTACCCCAATTGCCGAAAATAATGGTTACCCTCGAAGCAATTAATCGCCAACAAAATGCAAATGATAAACTTTCAAACAATAATTTAAGTATAATAAATGAAAATGTAGAACCGATCAATTTCCAAAATTCTTTTCCTAATAGAGAACCACAAAACCCTGAGCATATAAATTCACCCGTTGATCAAAATTTGAGTTCAGTCGAACGAATAAATTCATTCAATGACCAAAATTTCGATCAACGAGAACAAGTAAACTCATTTAATGATGAAAACCTTGATCAAATCGAACAAATAAATTCATCTAATAATATAACAAATTTTCAACAAAATTTAACAGAATTAAATTCAGATAGTAATCAAGAACAAATAGACAATGTAATTATCGTAGAAAATAATAACCCAGATAATGAACAAATAGATTCTGACGATGATTCATCCGTAGTTTCAGTAATCTCGAACGATTTTAGTAATGATAATATAATAGAGACGAGAGATAATTTAGAAATGTAAAAAAATAGTTATTTATGTTTTATTAATGCAGATAGTACTGTCCCAAGTGAAATAGGAAAACAATTATTAGAATCAGGATATTTAAAATTGAGTCCATTAGCTAATTATAAAGTAGGGCAGGTAATTAAATCGGGAACATCGAAAAGAAAAGTACTTGCGTTAGTTACTCAAAACACTAGTACAGATGCATCCACCGAAAAAGATTATTGTAAAGCTTTTCAAAATTTAAAATTATACATGGAAAAAACAAAATTAAAATCAATTAGTATTTCTCAAGGTCGAAGTAATTTATCCAAAACTATATGGTCAAAAATTAAAAATATTATAGCTAAAACATTTAAAGGAACCGATATTAAAATAATCATTTGTAGAGATCTGATAATAATACCTCCAATAGAAGAGAGACAAAAGATAATAGCTGAAAATCATGAGACCCCAATGGCAGGTCATAAAGGTGTAACTAAAACTTACAACAGAATTAGACAAAGATATTTTTGGGATAATATTAAAAAACATGTCGAAGATTTTGTTAGAAAATGTATTAGTTGTCAGAAGAAGAAATTAGTCAGAATAAAAACAAAACAACCGATGGTAATTACTGATACATCCGCAGAAATTTGAGATAAATTAGCATTAGATATAGTAGTACCTAATAAAACATCAGCAAACGGTTATTCATATATTTTAACGATGCAAGACGATCTTTCAAAATATTGTTTTGCAATACCGCTAGTATCTATGACAGCCAAAGATATTGCTATAGCATTAGTCGAGAATTTCATATTAAAACACGGTTGCCCAAAAGTAATTTTAACAGACCAAGGTCAAGCATTTATAGGTAAAGTTATGGGTTGTGTAGCTAAAATTTTCAAAATGAAACAAATAAAAACGACAGCTTTTCACCCGCAATCTAATGGTTCATTAGAAAGAAGTCATCAAGTCTTAACAGATTATATCAAACACTTTACAAATAAAAATGATTGGGATAAATGGTTGCCTCATGCAACTTTTGCTTATAATACGAGTGTACACGAAGGTACAAAGTTTACCCCATATAGATTAGTTTTTGGTAAAGAAGCGCGATTACCATCAGAATTTTCATACTTAGATGATATTCCTACATACGCAGATTACGTTAAAGAACTCACAATTCGATTGTTAGAATCAAGAAAAGAAGCAAGAGAAAATTTAGAAAATTCAAAATTAAAATCTAAAGTACGATACGATAAAAAAATTAATCCTGTAAAGTTTAAAATAGGTCAAAATATATTTTTGGTAAAAAATCAGAGAGATGGTAAATTTGATGACAATTATTTAGGTCCCTATAAAATTACTGAAATTTTCCCAGATAAAAACGATATAGAAATTGAATATAAACCTGGAAAAAGAAAACTCATTCATTGTGACAGAGCTAAAATAGCTTATAAGTAGTTTAAGTTCTTCTCTCTCAACTAAAATAAACAACATCAAATAATTCATGATCTGATTTAATTAAATGTAAGAAATGTAAGAATAACTACGTATAATTGAGAAAAATTAAATTTCATTTCTAAATAGTTTTGAAAGACTGGAAACTTATAGGCAAAATTAAAGTTAAATATTTAATAAAAATAAGATTAAAAAAAAAAAAAAAAAAAAAAAATATATATAATAAATAAATCGAATTAAATAATGCTAAGAAATTTTTTTTTTTAAATAAGCTTTCTAACTATAAATTTTCATGAAAAATCAAAATAAGAAAAAAAAAGGGACAGAAAAACAATTATTTTTAGCAATATATAGACTCAAATAGAATTTTAATATAAAATTAAGAATTTGTAGATGAAGTTTTTTTTATATGTTATTCAATAGATAATTTTAATGCAAATGTATATAGAATTTTAAGCAAAACAAAAAAAAATAAGAAAATATGCAAAATGCAGGAAAACAAAAAAAAATTATATGCAAATATACAAAATTAGCACATAAAGGCAGAAAAGTCGTAAGTAATATTAAGAATTGAATATATACAAATATTTAGATATAATATAGATACATCTTTGCAATAATATAGTAATACTTATTAATATTAATAAACAAATTCAGAAAACAATACTAAAAATTCAAAAAAAAGTGAAAAGTAATAAATAAGAAAAAAAACTAAATAATAGAAAGAAAAAGAAAGAAATGAAGGAATTTTTATACACTACGATAAAGTAATATATTTAAAAGAGTTAAAGGACAATAAAAATCATAATAATAATTACAACAAGAAGACCGGAAAGAAATCATATTCAATTAATAGTTTAAGATTTTTTAATTTTTTTTTTCTCCTTAGCATAAACTTCTTACAAACATTATATCTTAAATTTTTTTTTTAGAAAGAAAATATTATTAATTTTACACGAAAATTTTAGTAATTCGTCCTATTCGTAAAATTTTTTTTTATATACGTATATAGTCTACTATTAAAACAATTTAATAAAAAAAAAAAAAATTAATAAAAAAAAATTAAATTAAATAAAGAAAAAAAAAAAAACGGTAAATAATTTTAGGAATATATTAAAATTTTTTTTTTTTTTTTTTTTTACAAAAAAAATAAGATTTTAGATAATTTTTCTGGCCACAGATGCGGCATACGTGACGCACAATTTATCTCAATCCTCAAACAAATAGGATTAGAGGAAAAAAAAGAACATCGTCATTCAAAATCCATAAAAATGTTTATCATGGTTTACAAACAGACGGATTAGAAGGAAAATGGATTTTTAATGTCGCCACTAAAAAAGCAGGCGTCGAGTCATAGGTCACAGGTCGGTACTTAGATTTCTTAAACTCGAAAACGGGTAAAATAGAGTTACAACTAAAACAATAAAGAGAATAAACTACATTTCCAACAAGAGCTAAGGCCCAAAACAAGCGGGACGCTTGTCCACCGGGTGGGGAGGTGTTACGTCCTAGCTTGCTCATCAGATGTCTCTGACTATTTTTAAATACTAATTATTTAGAGACCGATCTGAGACCTAACTAACTAATTAATCAAGATGTATATTGATAATTTAGCAAGTGGCATAATTAATAAGTTACTCTATATCATAGGACATAATATTATATAATAATATAATATAATATAATAAAATAATATAAAATAATAGAATATAAAATAGTATAATATTATTTAGAATATTTAAAACATATTGATAAAGTTATTTTTCTCTTAATATTTGTTATGTACAAATAAGCGCTGACGCCTCGAGTAAATCCTCGAGACGTGCAGCTGCACAAATACCTATTTTGTTCTAAGATAACTTTTGTTAATAGATAAGTGACTCATTTGTTAATAACAAAAACGGAGAAACCGTGAGAACGGAGAGTGGATCATTCGAGAATATTGCTTATCTCGATCCACCCCTCTATATCGAACGATGCGCGGGCCTGATGCCCAAGCGCCTCGTATTGATAAGAGTTACTCTAGTTTTTCTCGATCAAGAGAAGTCAGTCTGAAACATACAATCATAGAGAGCAGTCAGGCTCAATATTAAAAATTCAACTTCGTTCTCACCCTTTTGAAGTTATTGTTAAGAGTACGTAAACAAATTTATAAATTGATTAAATTGTATATTTACATATTATTCATAGCTATTCTTTTACAATTGAATAAATCGGTTTCAGATATATATAAAATAATATATTATATTCAAACAACCAGTTTATTTCATCCACCAAATGGTGGCTGTTCAACCTATACAAATTATTATTTATTGTAAAATGAGCGAATAAACTAATTGGATCTGGTTTAGGCGTGAGGAATTAAACAATTAAAAATTACACAGTTTTTAACAATAAATAAATTAGATATTTATTTACACTTATTTACACTTTAAAATTGTAAGAAACTTAAGAATTATAGCGAATGCGACTAAGAGATACGCGATAGTGAATGCAAACTAACGAAAAGATTCACGTATAAACTTCGACCCGTGGTCGATAGCGGTTATATTCACGGAAATTAATTTATAATTAATTACACGCGAGTAACAATCAGATTTATTCGCAATAAATAGCAGCCTTATTTTACTGACTAAATATTGAGGATAATTTAGCAAAGCGATTTGAGTTGTATCACACAAGAAATAATTATAGCAAAGAGAAGCGATCTTAGCACGAGAGAAAACACGAGGTTGCAAGTAGCAAAGCACGTTGTAGAATGAGTAGATGAAAATGTCGTTGAGTCGTCGTCGGCACTTGGTGTTGACGTGGAAGCCTTGCTGCATAAGACGAATTTTCCCATTGGCTTAAAAGCGCGCCAACACGAAGTAGTTGATAGTGGATTTTCTTATTGGCTGGCTAATATAAGACGAATTATATGATTGGTCGGCTGGTAGCGGGTTCCCATAGCGTCTTGACACAGTCCTGAGGGAGTTTTTAGTATGTGTTGGGTCCAAATAGCGAGTGACCCGGCACTCTACGCTCTCTGTACAATCGCGAGTTCGGCAGCTCCCGGACTTAGCGGAAATGCACGAAGCTTATTTGAATTAATTTAAGCTCGTGACTGAACATTTATAATTATATGTAAGTTTTCATTACGTCTATTTTAAATCAACCGCTCAACTACGCCAGCGCCAAATCATCAACCAGGACGTAACAGAAAGTTGAAAAAAAAAGTAATTTAATTTACGTGTATTTTAAATGGGAAATCTTTGAAATAAAATATTAATTGAAAAGTTTTTAAAAAATTTACGGTCAAATGGATTACCAAATGAAAACCTCAGGGTACTTCAAGTAAATCAAGGAAAAATTAATTTAATCAAAATTGTAGTCAATCAAAATTATACTAGAAAAAGTAGAAAAGAGAGGAGGGAGGGACACAAAACAGAATATTCTGTTCAGAAGAAGTCAAAAATAATTTGATTTAAAAATTAAATAAATTTGATGAAATGGAATTGTTTATAAACAATTTGGATAAATAAAAAAGTAATTTTAACATAAATATTGTGTACGAGCGTAAAAAACCAATTTGTGTTGTTATTAAATTTTCGAAAAAAAAATTTTTTAATAACAAATTTTGAGCATTTCAGATTGTATATGAATCATAAAAGTTATTAAAATAATAATAATTTTTGCATTGGGATATCCCAACAAGTTCCCGATCGGGTTCCGACTGGGATAGACCTACTGGGCATGCCCCAGCGATTCCCAATTGGGACCCAATATATGTATTGGGACAATTTCTAGTCAGGCATATTTGGTGAGAATTTTGGTTTTTCGATGTAGATTGAAATTTTGCTTGAGCACTTGAAAAAAAAAAACTTTTGCGGAAATAAATCACCCTAATATATATATATATATATATATATATATATATATATATATATATATATATATATATATATATATAGGGCATGCCACGTCAAATCGACCACTTTTGACCCCCACCCCTTTAGATTTGGCTGAAAATTTTTTCTCTTTTTCTACCAGATCAAAAACGTTTCTCATAATTTTTTCAAATTTTTTTACCTAACCAAAAAAAAGTTATGAATTTTTAAAGAAAATGGCTTTTTTTATTTGAATAGCTATAACTTTTTCAAAATTCAACTGATTGGGACGTTTTTTTTTTCAAAATTTTTGTTTTTAAATTTACTTTTTGAAAAAAAATACAAAAAAATTATTGCAACTTATCTTCATTGTTTTTTTGTAGATATTTAAAAAAAATCAAAAATTTTTTGATGTTTACCATTTTTGATTTTTTATTTTTTTTTATATAAAACTTTGATATTTTCTGCAAGTCCTCAAATTTTTTCAGAGTGGTGTTTTTTCGATTTATATTTTTTTTTACCAATTGAAAAATAAAAATTTTTATAACTAGCCTTATTTCTCATTACACCATGCTTAAAATTTTTGAGAGTGCTCAAAGAACTTTTAAATTTGGAAAAAAAATATAAAAACAACAAATTTAAATGGTAATCATCGAAATAATTTGAATTTTGTTCGAAAAATGAAGTTAAAAAACAGAAGGACCTTCTGAATAATATTTTTGTATTTTTTTCTGAAAACTACATTCAAAAACGAAGAAAATGGAAAAAGACAGTTTTCGTTTAGTACATTTTTGGACAGATGCTGGCATAAAAAAAAAAATTCTTTTAACCATAAAACAATAACTGTAAAAGGAATTATTTTGAATTGCCAGCATCTTTCCGAAAATGGACTAAACGAAAACTTTTTTTTTCCATTTTCTTCGTTTTTGAATGTAGTTTTCAGAAAAAAATACAAAAATATTATTTAGAAGGTCCTTCTATTTTTTAACTTCATTTTTCGAACAAAATTCAAATTATTTCGATGATTACCATTTAAATTTGTTGTTTTTATTTTTTTTTTTCAAAATTTAAAAGTTCTTTGAGCACTCTCAAAAATTTTAAGCATGGTGTAATGAGAAATAAGGCTAGTTATAAAAATTTTTATTTTTCAATTGGTAAAAAAAAAATATAAATCGAAAAAACACCACTCTGAAAAAATTTGAGGACTTGCAGAAAATATCAAAGTTTTATATAAAAAAAAAAAATCAAAAATCAAAAATGGTAAACATCAAAAAATTTTTGATTTTTTTAAAATATCTACAAAAAAACAATGAAGATAGGTTGCAATAATTTTTTTGTATTTTTTTTCAAAAAGTAAACTTAAAAACAAAAATTTTAATAAAAAAACGTCCCAATCAGTTGAATTTTAAAAAAGTTATAGCTATTTAAAATAAAAAAAGCCATTTTTTTCAAAAATTCATAACTTTTTTTTGGTTGGGTGAAAAAATTTGAAAAAATTATGAGAAATGTTTTTGATCGGGTAGAAAAAGAGAAAAAATTTTCAGCCAAATCTAAAGGGGTCGGGGTCAAAAGTGGCCGATTTGGCATGGAATGTCCCATATATATACACTTACGCAAAAAATTAAAGGAACAGAAAAATTTTATAAATTTTTCAGTAATTTTTGGAAAGTTGTAACTTGGTGAAAAATAATCGCATCGAGATTTAAAAAAAAAGCATTTTATAGCTTGAAATCTCTAGTTTAAGTGCATTTTTTTTTAAATTTTTTAAAAGCGCCGGCTATGACGCAAACATGAAAAATACCGCGAGACAAAAAATTTCTAAATTTTTTTTTTTTTTCCGAAGACCCCACGCATAACGCCCCAACTAAACCAATGCATAGGTCGTTCAGCAAATTTATTCAGCTTCAATTCTGCTTTTTTTTAACCTTGTAGGACGATTCGTCGCAGAGATATCAGCCTTCAAACAAAAAATGATCCTTTTGGCTTTGATCATCGATATTTCAGGTACCAATGATCGCACAGTAAATTGAAGGGCGGCGTTAAAAACTTGAATAAATCCCCTACAAGACTCTCCCATCATTTTTTGAAAAAAAAATTTTTTTTTATTTTTAACATCCATTAGAAGTAAGTGCAAAAAAATGACATTTTTTGGTTTTTTAGTAAATCAACCGCTACTCTGCAAATATCGATAAAAAAAATAATGTTGCCAGGGACTTTTTTAGCTTAATGTCCCCCCAAGAACTCTGTAAATTTTCAAATTGATCTATCAAGCCGTTTTTTGGGAATCGTTAATCAAAGTTTTACTAAACAATTAAAGGAACAAGTTTTGTTCCTTTAATTGAGTAATCATAATCAAAATGAAAAAATAATTTTTTTTCGACTTTTCTCAAATTTTTGCGATGATTACTCGGCAAATGCAAGGAAATGACAAAAAAAATAAAAAATTTCCAAAAAATGTCAAAAAAAAAATTTAAATTTTTTTGTTTTCTTCAATTGTTTTGGACATTTTCAAAAAAATAAGTGTGATCAGGCAGAAATCAATGTAAGTGACCAAAATGAGAATCTTAATGAGTTTTGACTCAGATCGGAGCGGTAATATATAAAATATCCGAGAAAAATGTTAAAAACGTTGTTTTTAACTTCCCGCTAGGAAAATTGCAAATTTTCAAAAATTCGGAAAGTTATTGGTTTCAGTCCGATTTTCGAAAATGGAATTTCTAAGAGATCTTGACGTTTTGTGGTTCTAGGAAGCTATTCTGACTAATTTCAAGATGATGTCCGAGTGTATATATGTATGTACGTACGTACGTACGTACGTATGTACGTATAAAAATATCTATAACTTTTGAACGGATGAACCGATTTTGATCGTCAAGGTGTCATTCGACGCGGCTTGTCAATATCTAAAAGCTGAAAAAATTGAGCTTGATCGGTAGGCTTTGTTCAGAGATATTCTAAAAATAACGATTTTTCAAAAATTTTTTTTTTGGATAACTTGTAATGTGCTCGATGGATTGATTTCAAAATCAACTGGGCTTTGAAGCTTGATAAGCCGCGTCGAATGCCACCTCAACCATCAAAATCGGTTTATTCTTTCAAGAGAAACCGTTGTCGAAAGAATTAAAAAAAAAAAATTTTTTTAGTATTTTGGAAATTTTTTAAAAACGACTGGATAAATCAATTTCAAAATCTTATCAGTTGTAGAAGTCAATAAAACGCGTCGATTGCCACCTTAAACGTCTCAATCGGTTTATTCGTTCAAGAGATATCGTTTGAAAAAAATCGTAAAAAACGTTTTTTTTTGAAAACAAAGGCATACAAAAGTATTTTCGAGCTCGAAGAGCTCGAAAATGTATCCATACCAATTTTTCGAGCTCAAGGAGTTCTTGGGGCTGACCGATTTTTTTGATTTTATCGATGATAATGTTATTTAAACTAAAGAACGAGTTGCGTTACACTACGTAGTGATCGAAGGAAACTATGAAGATGAAAAGCTAGCATGATTTTTGAACCATTTGGTAAATTATATTCGGATTAATTCGGGAAAAACGAGATGAATTGGTATTTTTTAAATTTTTCGACGCGATATACTTTAAACTAATCAACTGATTTTGACGTTCAATCCGGCAATCGACATATGTTTTACTCAGTTTTTGAGCTGACTCAATTTAGAAATTGATCAGATAAGTCACGTCAAAGATAATCGAAGAAAACCGCTTTTCACCATCTCTTTCTTCAACGATATCTCTCGAACAAATTAACTGATTGAGATGGTTAAGGTGGCAATCGACGCGTTTTATTAAGTTCTAGAGCTGATGATATTTTGAAGTCGATCGTTCAATTCGTTTCTGAGAAATAAAAAAAAAAAAATAAAAAAAAATTTTTTTTTTTTTTCGTAATTCGCAAATATTTTCGAGTCCATGATCAAATGATCCGAAATTTTCAGGAAAGTTGATGGCCAACAAACTCTTTCGACTGCTGCAAGAACGATTCAAATCGATTAATCAGTTGAAAAGTTATAAAAGGTTCACACACACACACACACGCGCGCGCGCGCGTGCGGGCATGGATGTCATTATAAAAATAGTCAGAATAGCTTCCTAGGACCTCACAACCTCAACATCTGATGAAATTGCGATTTTCGAAAATCGAGGTGAAAACAATAACTTCCCGAATTTTTTGCAAATCATTGATATTCTTCAAGGGAAATTAAAAAATATTTTTTTGAAACTCTAGGCTATAGAGCTTTAGAACTGATTATATTTTAAAATTGATCAACTTACTAGTTTTCAAAATATTTGAAAAAAATGAAAAAAAAAAATTTATTTTTTCGTCGACAATATCTTTTGGTCGGATCATTCAATTGAAACATTCTTGAAGGTAATCAAAACTTCTTTTAAGTTCTAGAGCTGGTTGGATTTTGGAATTGATCAACTTTTGACAGTGTTCGAAATGTAAAAAAATTTTTTTTTTATTTTCGTATTTTTTAACTATCTTATAATATGTTCAACTAAAACGTCTCAAATTTGCTGGAAATCAAAGTTCAGAAACAATTTTTAGAATGCCACAAGAACCACCCAGATTGGTTTATTCATGAAAAAGATGTGAAAGGTTTACATGCAAACACACACCCACACATCTCAAAAAATGTCAGAATAGTATCTTAGGACCTTCAAAGGTTGATATCTTAGCGAGAAGTTAAAAAAATAGCATCAATGACAGGTGTTTATTGAATTAAATGATTATGTATATTTTTTGTTGGTTTTTTTATTTCCTAAAATAACGTTACATATGTAGATTAATAATTATATTTAAATCAAAAGTTACATCTGGTAAGACAAAAATTTTTTTTTTAAACAACTTTTATCTTAATAAAAGAAAAAATTAGTGAAGATAACAATATCAATAATATCCAAGTAAGAAGAAACATTCAAGTACTATTTTGAAATGTCTAAAATAATAATGAACACAACGAAAATTAAAAAAATTACACTTTAAATATTACCAATTACAATATCTTTAAATTTTTCAAACGGAAAAGTGTGAAAATTGCTGCTTATATCGTATTTTTTAAAAATATATTGTAAAAATTACGGTATGCGGCAATTTTCATTCTTTTCCGTTTGTAGAAATTATTATTATTGTGCAGTTGCAATGACAATCTAAGACGAAATTTCGAAAATTAAAATTTTTATCTGCAGTAATTTCTAGATTTTTTTAAAATGATTAGTTTAAGTCTTCAAAAAAGAAAAAGTTTTAATTTTTAATTATTAATACGATAGAAGTTAAACATGCTCATTATTGTAATCAACATTGTCACGATCATTATCGCCTCGGCCATAACGACGTTCTATTTCTAAATCGTACAATCGACGAGCACCAAGATTCGCATTTCCGCGTCTATGTCTTCGAGCGTCTCGATACCTTTGTTTTGCATTTTGAATTGCTTTCGTCATACTATTTCCAAATTCACCTCGACTGTTTATTCTAAAATTTTGACATCTACTAGCGGCTCTAAAAAATACACCTCCTATCGATGTATTATATAAAGATCGTAAAT
Organism: Microplitis deprimator; assembly: GCA_964016945.1. Lineage (NCBI taxonomy): Eukaryota > Metazoa > Arthropoda > Insecta > Hymenoptera > Braconidae > Microplitis > Microplitis deprimator. The sequence goes on along the minus strand of OZ024716.1, from coordinate 6,157,018 downwards.
TGGGAAAACCAGGAACAACTTTATTTGTCCAAATAAAATTAGTGCAAAGCTCGAGAGTCATTGCTTCACTTAGAAATTGATTTGTTGCTGCATTAAGGTCTACACCTCCAACGAACATGAGATAATTTTCTAATGCAATTTGAGATTCTGCATTTACTTCAAAGGCATCAAAGTGAACTAGTGATTTTAATGGAAATTCGTCAGGTCGATTGTAAGGTTGAAAATATGGATTATTTTGAGGCTGAACAACTCGTTCCATTTCATGGCGTAAAGTTTCAAAACGATTATTTTGCCTCTGTTCAAATTGTTCAAAGAGATATGCTATTTGTTGAAATGAAAGAGAATTATGATTAGCATTTAATTGTTCATTTCGTAAAATCAGATTGTGACTAGGTGGGTGGGTATTCGATGTAAAATGTTGATTAGATGGATAATGATGACGATTAGTACCATTTGTAGTATTTGGAGGCTGAAAATCCTGATGATTTAGTTGAAAATCGATTGGGGTACTTAATGTTCTTTGATGCTGAAATTGTCGATTATTTATTGGGAAAACAATTGGAGGGTTTGGTGGAATTGATTGCAACTGAAAATCTCTACGATTTATTTGAGAACTAGTTTGTGTATTTGATGTAACTGTAGCTGTTACTTGAGGATGGAAGGAAGATGGATTGACAGTATTTGAATGTGAAGGTGTTTGAGAATTTAAAGTAAATGATGTAGAACTTTGAAGATTACAAAGAGGATCAGTTATTTGTTTTGGGTTGTTAATCAAAGGGATTGGTTCGTAATCTGGTATGTTACGAGATCTCGACAATCGATTTGGTGGAAACATAGGAGTTAATGTGTAAACGTCATCGGTTGATTCAAGAGTCTGTATTTCTTGTGCCCTAATATCTAGTGATTCGCTAATTAATTCTGGAATACCCGATTGATGAAAAGATTGAGTTGGAGAAGTATTGTTACTATTATCACCGCTAGTATTATTGTGTTCATCTTCTTGCTCGCTGTTACATGTACTAATGGGAGTTATAGGAGCCTGCTGTTGGGACGATACTGACAAACCATTGATTGCGGTTGTATCTCGTAATTTTGAGGGCACATTTATGATCCGACCACTCCGGCTGACTTGACCAGTAGGAAGCATAATCCGTTTTATAAAAAGAAATAGCTAGAAAATTAAATAAATTTGGATTAAAAAAAAACAATTTTAAATAAATTGTATAAGTTACATGAATTGTTTAGATAATTAAAAGGCTTTATATAAAAGTTATATCAGTGTGCTAAACTTTTTTCAACAAGATTATGAGATTAACATAATTAAATTTTAAAAGTATGGAATAATATTATATGTTATGATAATGATTAACTGCTGACAGCACACGATTGGTTAGTTACTATTGTCTAATAATATAAACATATTTCTTAAATAAAAAATTAAAAACAAAAAAAACAGAATACATATCTTAACACATAACACATACTTTGTATATTAAATAACTACTATGTATATAGGATCGTAAATTCTTAATTTGCCCTGATTAAGAAATCTAATTTGAAATGATTTGGGAAATCTAAATTATTTCATATTGTATCATACCATAAAATTATAATTTGAAATAATTCAAAATAATTTGAAATGACCAAATTCGAATTATTAAATCATTAAGTAATTTAAAATAATTCAAAATAATTTGAATCTTCAATTTTGCTAATCTGCCCACATTGTTAAATCATGCTGCTTTCAATTATAGTTTTCAAATAAATCATTTTTAATTATATAGAATCATGAAAAAGGAGAATTTATAAAATTATTTGGAATGATTTGAATCATTCTAAATTTAATTGAGTTAGAAAATAATATCGGAATTACTGGTTTCTTGGACAATTTAGAATTATATAGACTCTTGTAGGGAATTTATTCAAGTTTTAAACGCCACCCTCAAATTTACTGTGCAATCATTGGTACCTGAAATATCGATGATCAAAGCCAAAAGGATCATTTTTTGCTTGAAGGCTGATATCTCTGCGACAAATCGTCCTACGAGGTTAAAATAAATAAATTTGCAAATCGACCTATGCATTGGTTTAGTTGAAAAAAATTTACTACGATCCGTGGGCTCTTCGGAAAAAAAAAAAAATTTAGAAATTTTTTGTCTCGCGGTATTTCTCATGTTTGCGCAATAACCGGAGCTTTTAAGAAATTTTAATAAAAATATGCCGAAACTAGTATTAAATAACTAGTGTTAAATTATTTTCTATTTCCACTCTTATTTTTAAGATGTCCAAAGTACATAGTGATTGAAACTATAAGTTTTTACTGTTTATTATATTGTTAAAGTTAATCTCATGATTTTATTTATTATTATTTATATTTAAGTATAGAATATAATTGTTGGTTTCAAATTATTAACTATTTGATGTTTGCTGGAGTAGACTCTGCAGATACATATAGAGCATAGACATGTCTTATGCTCGACAGCTGTCCACACTCAAGGCCATTCTTCTTTTATTAAATTTTGAGTGAAATGAGAATTTAAGTGAGGGTGGAAATAGAAAATAATTTAAATAAATTCAAAAATCTCATAAACAAATAAGGTTAAAAATAAAAAAAATATATGTTTGAAAAGTTTAATAATCAGGTAACAAAAAATTCATGAAGCATATTTGTCATAACATTATTCGTTTATGAGATGTAAGCATTGTAAGAAATAGAAAATGCTAATTTTTATAGATAAATGCGTGTAGTTAAAGAAGTATCACAGATAAACGTTAGGTCAAATATTTATAAGAAAGCTTAACTCATACTGTATAAAAACGATTTGTAGGTCGAAAACTGTATCTGCAATAGTTGCAAAGTTACAGCAATTTGTTTGTTGACAAGTCGAGTCAGTGCTTGGACTTTGTTGTGTTCCAAAATCCAGGTGTTTTTTAAAAAATAGAAAAAAATTTTTTTTGCTATATAGTTGCAGGTTGCTGTTTTTGTAATTTTTTTATGTTCTAGAAAAAAATGGAAAAAAAAAATTATTTAACATACATTATTTTAATTTTTAATTTTTTAGTTACTTCAAAAATTTATAATTAATGAAATAAAAATATTTTATAAACTCATTACGTCATCTTATTAAGTATATTTAGAAAAAGGGCTCCAAGAAACAAAACATTTATAGATTAATTATTTAAACTTTTATACCGCCTTTTATGACAACACAAACCCGTAAAAGAAATGTTAATTAACAATTGAATGACTTTTTAAAAAATGGTGATACAACTTTTATTACCGCGGAATCATATTCTTTGAAGTGTCTAGATGACATCAGAATTTTTTTAAATTTTTTAATTAATATTTAATTGCATAAAAAAATTATTTAAAAACTACGCTCACTAGAGTGGCGGCGCGCGCATGCCGAAACTGCCGCGCAAAAGCCGATTTTCAACGTTGAATTAAAATTATAAATATTGGAGCTACAATTCGGGGAGTCGAGAACTTTTTTACTAAAATTTTCTGCTCTTTCAGAAACTTTGTACTATTTGAGCTATCACATACTTTTTGAGATTTTGCCAAAAAGCTGGACGGCTAATTTTTTTAGCGGTTTTTTGTTAAAAAACAATTGTAATTTTCTTTTCCAGAAAAAATCCAAAAAACGCTTTTTTCTAGGCGCCATTTTGGATCGTTTAAGCCATCAACCATATTTTTAGGCGACCTGCAACTATTTTTCGCAGGTTTTCAACTTATCGACTATAGTAAATTGATCTATTTCAAAATCTAATCAGTTCTAAAGCTCTATAATCAGCATCGAATGCTGCTTCAACCAGCAAACCCGGATGAATCGTTCAAGAGATTTCAATGCTGAAATAATTTCAAAAAAATATTGAGTTCCTTGAGCTCGAAAACATCGGGAAGATTTGGGGCTGGCCCGCAGGATCAGGCGGTTTTCAGATTTTTTTTTCGTTTTTAAGTGCATGTGGAAAATTGAGAGTTTAACACACAAAAAAATTACTCGCTGAAGAAAAATAGTCTATGTCAATTACAGACCGAGCTTATTGAAAAATTCGATTTCCCATTTAAATAACGCGGAAAAATTCTTTTTTAGCTTCGAGTATTTTTAACTCGTTAACAGATCAATAGATCGAATAGACTAATACATACTTTTGTAGGAAATTGAAGGCTCTACAAAAGAAGTCTCTTGTCATTTTTTAATCAATCAATCTGTCCAAAAGTTATTGGAGCTCGAAGTAAAGTTATAATAAATTTCATGGTCTTTTTACTTTTCTGGCGAAACTATCAGACTTATCACAAAATGTTATACCATTTTTTTTGTTGACAATTTTATTCTCTACAAATTATTTCTAGTACAATTTTTTCAAATTCTGCATTGTTTTTTAGTTATTTTCATTTTAGTGTCGAACTCTTGAACTCGATCAGAACACTAATTTTTTAAGAGCTTGGCATTAAGAATGTAATTGAAAATTTTAAAAATTTATTTTTAATATAATGAAAAAAAAAAAATCAATTTCTGTATTTTAGTATCAAAATAACTGATTACAATTTTTATAAAAATTTAAAAAAAATTTCACCATCGTATTTCATACGTGGAATGAATTTTTCGATAAAATTTACCCTGCAATTTAAAGTAAGCCTGGACCGGAATGAAAATAAATACGGAAAGAATAACAACGGATTCGTTATGCTTTATTTTCAATTCTTTTTTATTTGAAAATTACTTAAAATTGGGTGTTTTTAGCCCATAATTGAACACTATCTAGAAACGTACGAGTAATTGTTCATGCAGGCCCACCCTGTTAAAAAATATTGATCGATTGATTGAAAAGAGATAAAAATGATGAAATTCGAATTCTTTCTAATAATTTCAATTCTTTTGTTTGTATATGGGACATTCCACGCCAAATCGACCACTTTTGATCCCGACCTCTTTTCATTTGGCAGAAAATTTTTTTTCTTTTTCTACCCCATTAAAATCATTTTTCAGGAAATTTTCAAATTTTTTTACCGAACCGAAAAAAAGTTATGAGTTTTTCAAAAATAATGCTTTTTTTTTTTTAAATACACTGTAAAAAAAGATTCCTGACATCAAACCAGATTCGTTTGGCTCAAGTACTCCGTGCGTTTGGATACAGCCAAGCGCGTCAATCGATTGAGTCTACCGCCCTCTACGTTTGACAGTACATTTTTCTCCAACTGAGAGTTTCTTGAGGGAAGGTACCAAGTCGTCCAAACTAACTCTATAGTATTTGATATAACTCAGTAACTTTTTTCATATAAAAAAAAATAGAAATTAGTTCAAGTCATTAATGCTGTTGATGCAATAATGATTTTTGTTTTATATAAAATAATTAAAAATTTCACTCAAAGTAAATTGTAAGGTGATTGAAGGTATGAATTTTCAGTTAAGTCAAAATTTTATTAAAGCAAATGAATTTTAGTGTTGAAAGTAATACTTTTTTAGGTCCGTAGAAACTGCCCATGCAATTGATTCAATAAAAAATCGAGTTATTTCAAATTGCTGTATTGAATTGATCCAAAAAAACAGTAATCTGAATCAAATGAATATTGCTTTTAATTATCTCATTAATAATTCATTAAAAAAAAAGTTTTTTTTTCTTATGTATTTATTTATTTTTGATTTTATTTTTTTATTATTATTATTATTATTATTTTTTTTTATTAAGTATTAGGACAATTGCATTATATTATTATATTTTATCAATTATACTTTACAACCATCCTAACATATACTCACAGTTTTTAGTGAAAAATTAAATAATTTTGATTTTGCCATCCGGAGGATTCGAACCCAGCACCTTACGCGCGAGAGTCAGACGCTTTACCGCTACGCTACGGAACCAGTAGGAAAGTTTTGGTTTAGTTGTGCTTCTAGTACTTCGTTCTCATATTGAATGAATATATACAGTCAATTGCTTATAGATTGATCTAAACGAGATAAATATGTGACTCTTTTTATAAATAAATTTTTTTATCGAATCGATAATATAAAGACTTCCATTCAAATATAGTTCGATATTTTGTAACAAATACATTTATATTCTTGTCGAATATTTTTGAGTTTTAATGTGAGTGCGTGAAATCATTCCTTTAACCTCATCGGGTTCTCTCTCCAAGAAACTCGTCGGTTGACACGACACGTTCCGTATTATAGGAAACTACTTTTGTTTCATTGAAATATGTAAAGTTGTCAAACCAAACGTTTCAAGAGTTTCAGTTAAATTTCTGAAAATTAAAAAGTTTGCTTCAACAAGTTTTTATTTTTAAATCAAGTGTACATCCAAACTTTGATTAAAATATATTTTACTATTCAATCAAATGTTAGTTTAATTACGGTCAAACTTAAAAACTTTAACTTAAACGCTTAATCAATTTCTCATAATCGACTAGAGATTTTAATTCAATAAAAATGATTTTCTTGAGACAAACTAGTTTTTGTTGGTTCAAACGAATTTGCTTTCACCGAAGGGGAAATTCGTCAAACTCCTAGGGAGTTTGATGTCAGTACCTTATTTTTTACAGTGTAGCTATAACTTCTTCAAAAATTGACTAATTGGGACTTTTTTTTTTCCAAAATTTTTGTCTTTGAATGTACTTTTCAAAAAAAAAAAAAAAATACAATGAAATTTTAAGATGATAAACTCTATGAAATTTTTGTTTTTTTTTTATAAAAACCGCCATTTTCTTATAGTTCACCATTTTTGATTTTTTTTTTAATTTCTCAAAAAAATCTTCAATTAATCCTGCAATTTTTCCCGCCGATCCCAGAGTGGGCAGACTTTTCCTTCTACTTTTTTTTATCAATTGAAAAAAAAATTTTGCCCAATTGGGCTTATTTCACCAAACAACACTCTGGAAATTTTTGAGAATTTATCGACGACTTCAGAGATTGAAAAATTTAGACAAAAAAATTAATTGAAACTGGTAATCCTCTAAAAAATTTGGATTTTTTTTTAACAAAAATTGAGAAAAAAAAAATAGAAGATACCTATAAATAATTTTATTGTAATTTTTTTTTGAAAACTACACTCAGGTGTAGTTTTAAAGAAAAAATTACAATAAAATTATTTATTTGTTTTCAGAAACAAAGAAAATGAAAAAAAAAATTGTCCTTTGTTTTATTTTTGACCAAGTCACAGGCTTTCGAAAAATAAATCTAACGCACATCGCTATTTCAAAAGCCTGTGACTTGGTCAAAAATAAACCAACGGGCAATTTTTTTTTTTAGTTGTCTTTGTTTTCAGGTGTAGTTTTCAAAAAAAATTACAACAAAATTATTTATAGGTATCTTCTATTTTTTTTTTCTCAATTTTTGTTAAAAAAAATCCAAATTTTTTAGAGGTTTACCAGTTTCAAAAAATTTTTTTGTCTCAATTTTTCAAGCTCTGAAGTCGTCGCTAAATTCTCAAAAATTTCCAGTGATTTTTTGTAAAATAAGCCCAACTGGGCAAAATTTTTTTTTTCAATTGATAAAAAAAAATAGAAGGAAAGTTCCGCCCACTCTGGGATTGGCGGGAAAAATTGCAGGATTAATTGAAGATTTTTTTGAGAAATTAAAAAAAAAATCAAAAATGGCGAAATTTAAGAAAATGGCGGTTTTTATAAAAAAAAACAAAAATTTCATAGAGTTTATCATCATAAAATTTCATTGTATTTTTTTCTGAAAAGTACATTCAAAGACGAAAATTAAAAAAAAAAAAACGTCCCAATTAGTCGATTTTTGAAGAAGTTATAGCTATTTAAAAAAATAAAAGCCTTATTTTTGAAAAATTCATAACTTTTTTTGGGTTGGGTAAAAAAATTTGAAAATTTCCTGAAAAATGATTTTAATGGGGTAGAAAAGGAAAAAAAATTTTCACCCAAATCGAAAGGGGTCGGGGTCAAAAGTGGTCGATTTGGCTTGGAATGCCCCATATATAGATATACAGTTTGCATGGAGTGACCGCTTCTCAATTCTTTTTAATCAGTATTTTTGACCCGGCAGTTTTATTCACAATTAACGAGTTAAATTTATTAGATAATTTTCCGCGTGTAGAATTTTTCGTGTTATTCTTAAATAATTAAAAAAAAATAATTTTATTAAAATCCAACCATCTATGAAGAAGCATATCTTATTATAGGTTATGAATTAAATTTTACTTGTAATTACTACGGCGCTTCTAATTTTGCAAAGGAACTCCGTATTAAAAATGTTTTTCTGTCCGATTATAACTTCAATTGAGTACCACTGAGCTCTGGTAACGTGTGCCGCTGGAGGAGATAAAATGAGAGAGACAAGAGTGAGATAGACAGCGTAATATGACCCGTCTTGAGCAGATCTGACGCAAGATATGCCCAAGCATCTGCAGATAGATTCTGGTACAAGACATGCCCAAGTTAACTGTATCAATACATCTTGAGCAAGATATATTCAAGATTCTTGTACAATTCTTGAAGTATAACATTACACAAAGTTTTTAAACAAGTCTTGTGCAAGACTTGCAATATAAATCTATGGACCAGTGTCTGCAGCAAGATACAGAGTCATATAAAGACATAGACAACTAGTGGATTTGAGACCAGGCTTACACAAGACTCTCACAAGATTGTTATATGGGTAGTTTATTATTATTACAAGTGTTCTCACACTTCAGTTTTATTTTATTGTACAAGTGTCCTCACACTTAATTTTATTAATTATTTTACTAGTGTTTAAATTAATATTGTCTCAGTTAGTGATTAAATAATTTATAAGAATTTACATAACGCTAAAACAAGTTGTAACCGTGATTAGTAAATTAGAATCAGTGAAATCAGCGAAATACAATAACCCAGTCTCCAAACCTTCAGGTACTGTAAACTTAAGTTATAATTTTTGTATTTAAACAAATTTCCAATCAATTAAAATCTTATAACGATTTATTCCGATTTCAAATTTATGGTTTTTGTAAATGAAGATAAATTATCAGGTATATTTTATTGTAAAATTCTAATTATACGAGCAAGTGTAGGCACGTGGCCACCTTGTAACTCCGTTATAATTTTGAATTCAAGATAATAACTGTTTGTACGATTAACACTGACGGTCAGCCACCGAATACTTTTATAAAATAATTTAATTTCGAGATCTATGGCAATCGTAACATTAGAATTTATTTTTGTATAATATATAGTAGTTAATACGTATATCCAAAATCTTTTATTTCAAAACACCTTCGAGATAATTATACTCAATGTGATTCCGGTCTTTTAGTCGAAAGACTAGGGCCGAAAATAAAAATAATAATTAATTGTCCAACATCAATGTACAAGCTACAAGTTGGACATAACACTCGTATTAAGCATTCAATAAATAAATATTGACTTTAAAGAGTTTCGGGGAAAAAATTTGAGTTAAGAGATATAGAACTTGATTTAATTTTTACGAAAGAAAAATTTGGTGGCCCTGAAAAGGACGTTTTCAACCCAAAGTTCAAACACTTGAGTATCACATATGAAGAATCTTGAGCTAGAACAAAAAATCGGTCTGTCAGTTGACCTTGCGGGCCAGCCTCAAAACTTCCCGCAGTTTTCGAGCTCCTTGAGCTCAAAAACATTGTTGAGAAGCCATTTTCGAGCCCGAAAATACTTTTGAGTGCCTTTGTTTTTGCAAAATAACGTTTTTTACCATTTTTTTTCCAACGATATCTCTCGAACGAATTCACCGATTTCAACGGTTGAGGTGGCAATCGACGCGTTTTATTGAGTTCTAGAGCTGATCAAACTTTGAAATTGATTTATGGAGTAGTTTTTGAGGAATTTAAAAAAAAATAAAAAAAAATTTTTTTTTAATTCTTTCGTTCACGGTTTCTCTTGAACGAATGAACCGATTTTAATGGCTGAGGTGGCATTCGACACGGCTTATAAAGTTTTAGAGCTGATTAGATTTTGGAATCAATCCATCGAGCGAATTAAAAATTATTCAAAAAAAACATTTTTGAAAAAATTTTATTTTTGAAATATCTCCGAACGTACCCTACCGATTAAGCTCAAATTTTTAGTGCTTATAGTAATTTACAAGCCGCGTCGAATGACATCTTGGCGATCGAAATCGGTTTATCCGTTCAAAAATTACAGAATATTTACATACATACATACATACACTCGGACATCATCTCAAATTTATTGAAAATAACTTCCTAGAACCTCAAAACGTCGACATCTGTTGGAATTTCGATTTTCGCAAATCGGAGAGAAAACAATAACTTCCCGAAATTTTTGAAAATCTTTGATTTTCTTAGCGGCAAGTTAAAAAGTCAGTATATACAACTAAAAATACAGTATAATTCATGTCGTAATAAATGTTAAAAATCTGATAATCTTTATTAATCATCTAATAAATGAAAATTAATGTTGGGAGATTTGGAACAAGGATAAAAGTTAAGGTATATAAAACTTGAATTGTTTTATACGTGTAAAAAATTTGGTGGCCCTGAAAAGGGCCGTTTTCAACTCAAAGTTCGTAAACTTAAGTATCTAATTATTTTAAATCATCGCCTAAAAGAACAGTCAGCTCTAACTGTAAAATTAGAGTTTTGTCCACTAGTAGACCACAAAAATCGTTGAAATCATGTCGTTTGAAGAAGTCCCCCAAGTATATGAGATTGTCATAATCATGGAAAGGTTTGGTCTCTCCAGTCAGTCGCAGTAAGTTTCCTTCGCAATCCATCGCACAGACTTCGACCTCGAAAGTGATCTCGGAATGCTCAGATTTCATTGGAAGGATCCCTAAAGAGATCCAGTGTTTGTCTTCCTCATCGTGGCTGACCTCCACTTTAAATCTCCAGATGTCGTCAACGTAGACACCTGAAGAAAACTCCGTAAATAACGGAGTAACTGTCCCATCCTCGTTGGTGTAGAGGAGTTCGCTGAAGTTCTCCAATACGAAGGTGCGTACAGTCGTGTAAGTTGAATTTCTAAAGTCAAAGTCCATGATGCTGAAGAGAGTCGTTTGTTACTACGTTAGGAATCGAAATTGCGAGGCGTACAGCGCAACGTTTTGAGCGTAATTACCTCTACTGACCGTGTGACCGATGGATTTTGACCATCCCCTCTACTAAATTTTAAGTCATTTCTGGCTAGGTAAATTTTACCCCCACTCCTAAAAAAGGACCAATCATGACGATAATAATTTTCTCTTTCTTTTCTTAATTTTAACTAATTAAAATCGACATATTGCATGAGCATGAAATATTATCAATGTAAGCGGACTTTTTATAATATATTTAATCTACACTGGCATAAAAATCTAACCAACAGGAAATTTAAATACATTTTAATATTAATATTTTTAGTTAGACTCAAATTCAGACGTTGGTGAATATAAATGATAAAACTAATTATATGTCTCCAAACTTGATATATTTCTAGACAAAATAATTCCAAGACTTTGGCATTAAAGGTTTCAATTTATAATTCATAAATATAACGGGAGATTTTCTTAAAGTAACATTGAAACCAAATTCAAAATTCGTGATGACAAACTTTTTTTTGTAACCCAGACTATTTTTCCCGCCACTCTACTACTTCCTCATTAGCTCGCAGATACCGACGTCAATCCTGTTGTTATTATTTTACGTCGGTTCCTGCGATCCAATCGGCGCTCAGGAAATATTCCCTCTGCGCTAGAAATTTTTTTATTGGCTCACTGATACCAACGTTACTATTTTTGTTATCATTTTACGTTAAATACGTTGGAAAAATATTGGAGCAAGGATTCAAGTCAAGGGAGATGAAACTTTAATTGTTTTTCGCGGATGAAGAATTCGGTAGCTATGAAAGGGCCATTTGCAACTCAAAGCTCGGAAACTCGAGTATATAATTATGATGAATCGTGAGCAAAAAAAAAAGTCAGTATTTTTTTAAGATACTGACAGCAAAAACTAGTATATAATACTTGAAATACAGTATCATTTATCTATGAAAATCTGATAATCTTCATTAAGGTAACAATATATACAAGTATGTTGAATAAAAAAACCATAATATAGGTATTGTATATAAAATGACGTTCCAACATGGTTTTTAAAATTATTATTTTAATAAATTATCGAAGTTGTTTAATATTCATGCGTTAAGACTTTTTTTTTCTCATATTCTTAAGAATATTTATGATTTAAAAAAAAAAAAAAGGAATTCTATTCAAATCCATATGTAGATTTATTAAATTTAAACAAGTGGATTTGTTTTTTCATTTAAATCATACATTTTTCGGATTCATATCTAGATTTAAAAACTTTTCGAATTTTATTTTTATTGATAACTCATAAACTAAGTAACTATTAAAAAAAAAAAAAAATTCCACGTGTAAATTTTACGATTATAAATATTTGCTTTTATTTTTTTTTGAATCCATTTAGTTGTATTCGAAATATACAACTCCAAAAATTTTC
>OZ024716.1:6084583-6142083 GCA_964016945.1 Microplitis deprimator | reverse complement strand
ACTGCCATTTTGAACATGGGGTTCATTTTCTTTATTCTCAATAGACTTAATAACCAAGTTATAGGGCATGCAAGACGAATCATTGCCTCGAATCACAGGTGGTCTCTCTTCTTTCATATTATCATCGGTATCAGGCATCGTTGACATTAATATTGAATCATTATTTATTGTACTAGTCGTTGATGTTTCTAAAGGACGTAATCTAACTTCCGTTAAAATACCCCTTAATGTATCAACTTCATGAGCTTTATTCAAATATTTATTCTCTGCTTCTGCTAATTGATGCTCAAGTTTTTCAACTTTAGCGGTGTACTGACTAACATGTAATTCTAATTTCTGAACTAATGATTTGTAATGTTCGTGTGCTGTCTTTTCGTGAATCAAGTAACTAAAAAAAAAAAAAAAAAAAGTTAATTAGATTTTTTTTGATGCATAGATATTCAAAAAATTATTTACCCTTTTAAACTTTCTAATTCAACTTTAATTTTAGTAGTTTGTTCTTTGTAATATCTACTTTCTTCACAAGCAGCTTTATGACCCTTCAATTGTTCTTCAAGAGCAAAAATAACAGCATCCAACTTTCTTACTTCATTGGTCTGCTTTAATAGATCTTGATCCAATCCACTTATTCTCTGCTCATAACTTTTTTTTTGTGCAGTCAGTTTCAATATCTTAAATATTTAATTAACAATAAATTTCATTACTTAATCGAAATAAAGAAACGAATATTATTATTAATTTTCTAAAAAATAACATTTGTACTAAAGTACGCGCGCGTGTGTGTGTGTGTATGTGTGGATGTGAGTATTTAAACTGTTTTTGTCCGACGATATCTTTGGAACGAATCAATCGATTTGAACGTTCTTGGTGACAATCAAAAGGGCTCACCAAGACTTAAAATTGGATAGATTAGACATTTTCTATGATCTGTTGGGTGAGGATATTTACTGAGATTGACCCAGTATGTGTGATGTTGATGGAAAAATCCCTGGTATCTGCTGGTCTCGAACCCGAATCCATCCGATACTAAGTTATTGCTGCTATCCACTGCGCTGACCTACGTGCGTGATCGCGTTGAAGTAAATGGTATATTTATTGAAATATGAAAGAATAACTTATGAAAAAATATTAAGATCGTGATATCATGGTTCACTCTATAATTCATATTCGGAGTCAAATATATTATTTAATAAACTTATTTCAGGGAGATTTATAAATAGAATAAATTAAAAATATTTTTCACGTTCAAATGTTGTTATCATAATTGATAAGATTGTTTAATAGTTTAGCGAATTTGATAAAATTTTATACTAATGTATTAAAACTTTGATTTTCATAACGATTTTTTTTGCTGCCCGTTCAAAATTTTCCAAAATTTCGTACTATTTAGGGGACTATTATGAATATCAATCAAATTGTACGCTGTGAATGGAATTGAAATCGCCATGAAAAAAATAGCATGAAGCTTAATAAGAAAAAAAAATTGAAATTCGAATAATATATATCATAAAATTTTTAAATATTTTATGAAATTATGTAAAAATTTACAAAAAAATAAAATTCTATGAAATTTTATAATATCATTCTCTCATAGATTATTCAACAGATATTTTAAGACGAATAAAAAATTAAAAAAAAAAGAATTAATCCAAGTGGGATTCGTACACACGCTCGCTAGGTACTTTTAAAGAAAGTTATTATTATTATTATTATTATTATTATTATTATTATTATTATTATTATTTCAGGCCAGGTTTCATCGTAATTATTTTTATGTTTCATCTTGCACGGTCAAAACAGGCGTCTTTTTAGGCAGTAAATGAAACATCAGAGTGGTTGGATACTGTTACGATTAAATCGATTCTTGAATTTCTACTCAGGTTACAAGTTATACAAAAAATCACTTCAAAAAAATTTTTGTTTTTTGTTTTTGGCATGTAACTTATAAACCACTTGATCGATTCGCCTCAAAATGTAATCAGTTCTAAGTCTTGATGAATTTTTTCGATAGCCGTTAAGAACGCTTGAATCGATTCATTCGTTCCAAAGATATCGTTGGACAAATATTATTTTTTTTTTTCCGTGAAATGTGTGTTTTGTCGGTTTAACAGGTTTTTGAGCTCTAAGAGCTCAAAAATTTACAAATAATAATATTTTCAAGCTCTCTAAACACGAAAACAGAGGGAAGTTTTGGGACTGGTTCGCAGGGTCAGGCAGTATTCAGTTTTTTTTTTAATTTAGTTGGTCCGGTGACAGTTAGCAAGTCGATTTGACGCTTAGATCTACGCGAAGCTCTGGTGGCTTGCTTTCGTGTGACATAATAATAATAATAAATTGTTCACCCCGTGGCGCATCGTGGGCAATGTAGGCCAGCCTTCCATCTGCTGACCTACTGATCGCACAAAAACCTTTGCATTAGGTTAACTCCCTAATGTGAGTTAAAACTGAGTTCAAGATCATACTGAACCAGGAAGTGCTCCCCACAACTGGCCCTTCTCGGATGAGAGATATCCACTAGCTGGGCGGAGTACCGAGATTCCGAACGATGACGACCTTGGCGAACAACGGACTGCATTTAGGTGGACGTAGCAATTACGAGCAGACCCCCTGATGTGCTATTATAACAGTGAACCGGAGCGGAGAGGCTACATGGCTAGGATGCATGCTTTCTGGAGCAATATGCACCCTATTCATAGCCATTTTCCACAACAACATCTTCGTGATTATGCCTCTCATCTCCGGCAAACACGAAGATCACTATTAACGAACAGACAGCTATCTCACCGTCTGTCATTTCCAGCACAGCTGCATCAGGAGAGACGCCATTCTTCCGAAAACACCGACAACAATATTGACACACGGCAAGTATGTATCTCAAAGAAGATACACTACCCAAAACATCTACTTGACACGAAAAAGCACGAACTATCTGCCCGGATTCGGGAAGACTCTACATTGCTCATCATCGATCAAGCTGTCTACGATGCTGCTTCCTCACTCTTACCTCCAGGAAAGAGAAATATTTCCTCTCCTGAAGCTAAGATGAGAGGGCGCACTGGGCAGCTTTCACTGAAGATTGATGATCTCCAGAAAGATGTCTCCCGCATTCAGTGTTTGATTGAGTATGTAAATGCTCGTAAAGCGTTTACATCTAAAGTCCGCCGTATTGCGGCTGGACTATGATATCAACATCACACACTGAATAAGGAGAATCTTTTTAATATTAAAGAAGATTTCCTTTACAGGTTGCGGGCTCTAGTGACTGTGAAAAAGTCGCTAGAGAAAAAGCTGAAGCAGCTCGCCAATAACTCTTTGTTTCGGTTGAGTCCTTCACGCTTCCTGACACCTAAGACATCTGTTTCTGGCGACCCCCAATCCATCGAGCGAGTAGAGGCTTTCTGGTCCGAGATGTATGGTGATCAACCGAACGTGAATCGTGACACTCGAGCTCTCAACGACATCGAAGCATTCTGTCGACAACACTGCAACGACAATGCTGATGAAGAGAACCCTGCAGTCAGCTTGGAAAAAGTTCGTTCAGTTCTGAATAATGGTAAGAACTGGGCTGTTCCGGGTCTGGATGGCATTAACTTATTCTAGTGAGAAAAACTAACTTCTACCCACAGTCATCTGGCCCAGATTTTTACAGCGTTTATCAGAGGTGACGAACCTATACCGTGCTGGTTTGTAGAAGGGCGAACCGTGCTCATTCCCAGGAAAGGTGACTTGTCTGACCCAAAAAACTACAGGCCTATCACCTGTTTGAATGTGGCTTATAAGATTTTCACAAAAATCTTGAATAATCGCATTCTAGAGGAGATAGAACCTATGTGGCAGCAGATATACGTTGTGACGTTACATTGCCGAGGAGGTGGAGTTAGAGAGTGAGTAAGTGTGAGTCCGTGTGATAGAGAGAGAAAAAGTGAGTATGTGTGTGGGTTAAGTATGATAGATATTGAGTTGAGAGTATGGAGTATATGTGTGTGGTAAGTTAAGTGTATTGAGAGTAAGAGTACGGGTACGGTACGTTGGTTGTTTTGGAGTGTCTGTGTGGTAGAGCGTGGATTTAACGAGGAATATCTAGCTGAGTCGCGGATAGTGGCCAAGATAACGTGCCTCCCGACCAGTGATGATGACTAGGCTTAGGCTTAGCCCTCGGGGTTGACGTAGTGATCACGGAGGAGCGACTGAGATATCGCCGCCTCTTCGTGTTGATACCCGGAGTTAGCTGGGGTACGTGTACGTTTATTTGGGGATGGCAGGCCTCGGTTGCGATGCTCGAGGAAGCCAAAAATTCGCTAACTTCGGATATCACGGGGAGTGACATTGCGGGAAGACCCGTGAGTCCACGGCTTGTATGTGGTGGGGAAAGAATGGATGGAGAAGCGAGAATGTGAGAGTGACTGAAAGTAGTAGAGCGTGCGAGTGAATGGAGTGGGAGGACAGAGAAGAATAGTTGAGAGTAGACCATGGAGTCGGAGAGTTCGGATTCGGAGTCGCTCGAGTACGAGCTGACCCAGGAGTAGAGTTTGGAGTTTGGAAGCGAGTGGTGGCGAGTCGGAGAGTCTCTGAGATAGACCTCGACCGCAACCCTAGTTTGTCGTCGTTTGGAGCTTGTGGCTCAGTTAGTTGTGCTCTTGGAGCCGTTTATCGAGCGAATTGTTGTCGTGAATTACCGCATTATTTTCGTTTATTTTATTAATTATTGTGTTAAGTTTTATGATTCGTCGTCCACGAGAGGTTCCCGATGGCGTACTCAGGTATTTATTCGGTTGATGGACCGGGAGTACTCGACCGCGGGCCATTTGGGCCCTCCGCGTCACTCTCGTGTCATCTGTACGGTATTTTATTTATTTCCGTTTCTTTATTTTATTTTCTTAATTTAAATGTGATTAATTGGCTTCTTACGCGTCAAAAGAGCCGCGACCCTCTCTCCACAACCTAGCATACTGAGCGCACCAGGACATGCCGCTACCACCGTCCATTTCTCTCATCTCCGAAGGATTTAGATTTTAGGTTTTAATTTACGTGTACGTTTAGACCGGTTGCCGATACCGGGGAAATAAAAGTCGGCTGGCGCCCGTCAGGATCTGGAGGAAATGAGAGGAGTGATCGGTGGGCGAAGTGTAACGTAGCCCGATTTTGTGTGATTTAAGTTCGGATAATTGAGTACTTTTATTGGGTAATGATTTATGTATAATTTTGTTGAGTTAATCGAGTAATAAGTAAAGTTTACGTTACAACGTACAACATGACATCAAAAGAGGCCTGTTAGGTTGCAAAGAGAATCTGTTAGTTGATCGTTGTATTATTCAAAACGCGATCATCTATCAGCGCAACCTGTCAATTGCCTAGATTAACTACCGTAAGGCATTTGGCTCAACACCTCATAAGATTATTCTTTTTTTGCTCAAATGCCTTAAGGTTAATCGTGATACAGTGGCATTCAGCGTACGATGCAACTTTGGCGAACACAGTTCAACATCTCATGTGACAACGACAAACGTGTGACCGAAGTTGTACAGTACAAACGAGGAGTCTTTCAGGGAGATTCCCTGAGCCTTCTGCTGTTTTGCATCTTACTGCTGCCAATATCTGGTGCGCTACGCCGTACCCGTGGATACTCAGTGGGCCCACCAACTGATCGAAAGTATTTGATCACCCAATTACTCCGCATGGATGATCTGAAGACATATGCTCCTGATGAGGAACACCTTCAGACAGTCTGAAATATCGTAGGGGAGTATACACGGGATGTCGGCATGGCTTTTGGGTTGGACAAGTGCGCGGTCGTTAATCTGGTGAAGAACAATTGCTCTGATTTGCGCGAAGATATCGAGTTAGTTTATGGGAGCGTCATTGATCATCTTGACGCCGGAGAGTCGTACAAATATCTAGGGATTGACGGGAGTCCTATGCCGCAACAAACATGCTTGCTGTCCCGGTACTTCTCTACTATTTCGGCATCCTTAAATGGGCCCGAAAAGAGCTTAAAGACCTCAATATCAAGATACGCAAAGTCATGAATATGAATCGGAGTATGCACCCTAAGTCCTCAGTCACCAGATTATACCTTTCCCGGCACATCGGAGGGAGAGGTATACAGAGCTTGAAGTGTCTACACGATCGTTTGGTTTTGGGTTTTTTTTTTGCCTTGTAATCTTTTAAAATATCTAAGAAATAACAATTATGATTATTTCCATCTCAAATTTTACTTTAGTTCCCTAAAGAAAGATGTTACTTTTTGGGACTTTTTTAAAAACTAAAACAATAGTCACAAAAAATTTTTTTCAACTTATGATTTTTCATTGGCATAAAAGAGGATACTCTGAAGTTTCTGGAACGCCTTTAAGAAAAATTCTACGACTATCTGTTCCGGAGATATCGTTATTATTATTCTTTATTAATCATGCCAAGGCACAAGCCATATGGCAATTTCATAATACAATTTCCATAAGTTTTACAGGTTCTGTACAGGCTTTAACTTAATATTAGGTTGCATTCTTAATTTAGATTCAACTTAAACTAACTAGAGGAGAGCACTTTTACAATTTCGCTCAGATGAAATTTACCTTATATCTAGATTTAACATATAATCATGTATTCTATTTCTGAACACCTCAATACTACTGGATTGAATAATTTCTAATGGTAGTTCTTGCCAAAGACGAATAGCTGAGACAACAAATGAGTTTTCATAATATGTTGTCGCAAAGATATTAACAAGTATATATCGATTATTAACCAACAGTTAAGGTTTATAAAAGGATTATAAAAATTTATAGTTAATTCTGACTTCTTTAATAATTTGGTATAAGCAATTATTTCAAATCTCTGAAAATTGCAAATTTCCTGAATTTCGATTGATTTCTTGGGAAATAACGTTTTAATTCTTCTAAATATCATGAAAATAGATGTAGTTAACTTTTTTTATCATAGATGGCGTCGAGAAATATTTTTTTCGAAGGCGCATTAAGTTCAAAAATTAATGTATCAAATTTTCGTTATTAAAAACTATTTAGTAGTTTTTTTACTTTATATTATTTTTTCAGTGAAATTGTTGGAGCTTATCAGTGGAAGTTAGTAAATATTATCAATTTTGATCGTGCTTAAAAAAAGCATATCTTAAGTGTTTTTATATTGAAAATAAATAATCTGTGCTAACGTGTTTAATAAATTAAAAATGACAAATATCGCTGAGTGTCGAATTTTTGGTGCCCCGCAAAAATTTGATTCATTATGTTTACCAACACATGAAGATTTTATCAAAAATTATTTATGGGTTCAATCTGAACTACGCCGTTCTTCTTTTAAAGAACTAAATATTGGAACAATTTTAAAAATTGTGTTCGAAGATATAAAAGTTATATGGGCAAAAGTAGCAATTCCAGTTATTTCAGACTAAAGAATCGTTCCGTTAATAAAAGAATTGCATCACAAATATAAAAATATTAAAAAACTAGGACAATCACGCAATACTACTGGGTGCAATTTAAAAAAAGAAGAATATTTATCTAATGCCAAAAAAATGCTGTTGGATATTGCTAAGTGTAAATGTTCTTCAGTTACCAAATGTATTTGTAAAATTAAATTATCAATCTCGGAACATAAATTCTGACAAGATCAGAGAAACAGTAGAAATTTAAATTTTGTTGATCTTTCGAAAAAGAGAAGATTGAGTTATCCCGATTCTATAGATAATAGTGAAATCAATTTGACTACTCCTACAGATACTGAAGGCTCTTCTCAAATTGTTACTGGTCAAATTAGTTCTATTTCAAATGCACTGAGTTTATCTTCTGAAGATTCGGAAGATTCTTTGGATCTGGATGAATCTTTTAACTATACGACACCTACCAAGAAAATGAGAAGGGCCTTACCAAACTATGCTAAGGCTTGTGACAGAGCGGGAGTATTCGACAGATATGGTGCAATGTTAGCAACTTCGCTACTCGAAGATTATGGAATAGTTCCTGAAAATTCTTCTGAAAATATTGTTGACAAATCAAAGATCGGAAGAAAGCGTCAAGAATATCAAAATATGTTGCAGCAAGAAACAGTTGATAGAATAGCTTTATCAGGTTTATATATATTTTGACGGTCGAAAAGACAAAACTTTAATCAATGAACAAATTAAGGGTAAATTTTATCGAAAAATTTCTTCTGAAGAGCATATTGTTTTAATATCAGAGCCTAATTCTGTTTATCTAGGACATGTTACACCAGTATCCGGAACTGCAAAAAAACAGTAAAGACAGTAGTATAAATTTTATACAAAAAAATCGGTCTGTCAGTTGACCCTGCGGGCCAGCCCCAAAACTTCCTGCAGTTTTCGAGCTCCTTGAGCTCGAAAACATTGTTCTGAATGCATTTTCGAACTCTTCAAGCTCGAAAATACTTTTGTATACTTTTTTTTTTGAAAAATAACGTTTTTTACCATTTTTTCTCCAACGATATCTCTCGAACGAATTCACTGATTGCAACGGTTGAGGTGGCAATCGACGCGAGTTATTGAACTCTAGAGCTGATCAAATTTTAAAATTGATTTATCGAGTCGTTTTTAAGAAATTTCAAAAAAACTAAAGAAAATTTTTTTTTAATTCTTTCGTTCACGGTTTCTCTTGAACGAATGAACCGATTTCGATGGTTAACGTGGCATTTGACGCGGTTTATAAAGTTTAAGAGCTAATTAGATTTTGGAATCAATCCATCGAGCGAATTTAAAGTTATTCAAAAAAAACATTTTTGAAAAAATTTTATTTTCGAAATATCTCCGAACGTACTTTACCGATTAAGCTCAAATTTTTAGTGCTTATATTAATCAACAAGGCGCCTCGAATGACACCTTCACGATCAGAATCGGTTCATCCGTTCAAAAGTTACAGAATATTTACATACGTACGTACGTACGTACATACATACATACACTCGGACATCATCTTGAAATTAGTCAGAATAGCTTCCTAGAACCTCAAAACGTCAATATCTCTTAGAAATTCGATTTTTGAAAATCGAACTGAAACCAATAACTTCCAGAATTTTTGAAAATTTGCAATTTTCTTAGCGGGAAGTTAAAAATTTGGACTACCGGAAATTACGAGTCATTGGTAGTGATGGGGCTAATGTTAATACTGGAGAAAAAAATGGGATTATTGTTCAAATTGAAAAATCTTTCTTAGCAGGACCTAACCAATGGACTGGATCTATTGGTAGATCATTGAAAATGTGCGAAACTAATCCTGTGGTTAAATTAAAAAAAAATAAAATTAGATCTACCTTCATTGCCATTACAAGATTTAAGTAAGGACCAAAAATATTTGTACGAAATATCTGTAGGAATATCTAATGGAATATTATCAGCAGATTTAGCTCATTGCAATCCAGGGGATTTGTGTCATACAAGATGGTTAACGACTGCTAACAGAATCTTACGGCTGTATTACGGTGTCCGTTATTTACCAAATTAGATTTTTTTACTTGGCCATGATATAAATCATTTATTTGTGATCCAAAAATAATAAAAAAAAATAAAAAAGTTTATTCTAATGCCGTTTAACCCTGTCTAAGTAATGATACATTCTCATTTTAGTACAATGAGAAAAATTTTATTACTTGCTTGAAAATAAGTGCACAGCAATGACTAATACATATTTTCGTAGAAAATTTCCCGCTCTTCAAAAAAGATTTCTTATGTTTTTTTCGTTAATCAAACTGTTTAAGAGATATTGAAGGTCAAAGTTTGATTTGTTTAAAAAAATTGGAATTTTCGTTTGAAATTTGATAACTCTCTAACACCTAGACATAAAATTGAGCGCTCTGAATTTTCTTGTAGGAAATTTATCGCTCTTCAAAAAGGGTTTGAACGTTAGATTGACTGTTTTATATTTTGTATTACAAAATTCAAGTTTATTTTTAATGAATTCGCTTGTATTAAATCCTTTAACAATTATGTTTTTTTTTTTTTTTTGACATCGATTAATTAAATCTTATAGAAGAAATTTATGTTCGAATAATTTCGAGATAAATTTTTTAAAAAATCGTTTTAAATCATCATTGCATATCGACATCCATGTATTGAATGAAAATTAATTAATTATAGAATATACGGTCTGTTGAAACAATAAATATCAATTTTGTTTTGTTCATTAATTTTCTTTGTTAATTATAAGAATTAATGAAATTTCTTATTAAAAAATTTTTATGAGTGATTATATTTATTTATATCAGTTTACTTGGAATTTCAATTAAATCTATAATAAAATTAACGAGACTCAGATAACAAATTATCTCGTATAATTTTTTTTCTTGCAAACGAAAAAAAAAAATCTATGGATTTATAGAAATAAACATATAAAATCAATAAATAGTACCTGAGATTCATGTAAACGTGTTAAATATTGCAATTTATCAATCTGTTCTTGTAATACTGCTGGGTCATCTTGGATCGTATCATCGTTTGTAAAATTTAAATAAAGACGTCGTATTTTTGTTGAATTTATATCTTTCCGACATTCCGGGCATGTTTGTGACCTGATAAAAAAAATATATATTCATAAATATGAAATTAATTAATGGTTATATAAAATTAACAAATGATTGTATTTATAAAATAATTAAATATATTACCAATTAATTAATTCATTAGAAATTAATGTTTGAAATGATAAATATTATATTAAAACTTAATATAAAAAAAAAATTCTAACCTCTCGATCCAGTCGTTAAGGCACTTATTGTGAAAAATATGACCACAATCAGTTGCAATTATATTATGATTTGATTGCAATCTTACCCAGCAAATTACACAAGAACAATTCATGATCACGACATTTATTTGTAATTATTTATTATCATAAACACTAAATTTTTTTGATTTCAATGACTATAAAAAAATATATGGACATGGAAATGGAAATGGAAAGTGTACTGGTGAAATGGGGAATTTTATTTCTTGTAAATGTATTCTTTGTGATGTATAGTCGGTGTAGGTGTTGGTGTAGGCGTAGGTCGGGTCTGGTTACGGTCACTTTAGTGTAGATGGTGTTGATCGAATAAGACTGTGACTGTACATAGTAATATCCTACCAAAAACAGATTCTATGTAAAAAAAAAAAAAAAAAAAATAGCGCCAAGTTCATGCTTACAACTTTTTATAAGTAAAAAAAATTGTTTTTACAAAAAACAAAAAATCAAATCAAAAAAATACTAAGTACGAAATATAATTCAAAATCATGGAAAACGTTTTCATAAAATTTCAAAAAAAATTGAATAAAAAAAAATTTTTTCAATGTACTTGGTGTGCCTAAAAAATAAAAAAAAAAAAAGAAAATGTTTTAATTTTATTAGAAATTAATTTGTATGCGAAACCAATTCTAGTAATTAATTTTGCTTGAATAAATTTAGTAACTCACAATAAGTACATGGAAATTTTTTCATTCAATTTTTTTTGAAATTTTGTGAAAATGTTTTCCACGATTTTGAATTATAGTAGGTACTTGGTATTTTTTCGATTTATATTTTTTTATTTTTATAAGAAATAATTTTTTTTACTTGTAAAAAATATTAAACGTGTGTTATATCCTGGCTGTCAAGCAGGGCCCGTTCTCAGCTCACTAGATTATTTTACCGACCTATCGTCTATTTCCAAAATGAGGTACCCTAATTACCAACAATTAGAGTGCCTCAAGTAGATAATTATAATAACGTAAGAGTATATTATATACCATAAGAATTATTCTATCATTTGAATTGTATATCATAAGAATATCTCTAACATACGTATATTTTTCAAATCAATAATCAAATAATAAACTAATCACCGGATGTACTTAATCCCACGTATAAGAACATTTTTCATTTTAATCTTAAAAATTATAGTCAACTGAAGATAATTTAATCATTTTAAAAACACAGCTGTATAAACTATTAGTAATAATTTGTAACAAACGCAGATGATATGAAAATGAACTTTGACTTTCAAATAAATAACTTTTCTCAGAATTTACATCAGCCGAGGATTAAATCCCTTCTCGCGCTCGACGCATGGGTCTTATGCCCAATCGCCTCGCGCTGATAAGCAATGACGAGTTCAACGACCAATGAGTGTGAACTTTGATCAACAATTTAACCTCGCTTAATAATTCTCATCCCACTATTTTTGGTGATTAGAATACCTTATAAAAACTCTTGCTCGGAGAGCAGCTGAGAGACTTCTCGTTTTAAATTCACTCTCAGATTAGACTCATTTCACGTCAGATTTTTGACATCAAACTTACAAAATTATCAAGTCCATAGTCATACCTTCTGTACGTTTGAATACCGAACATATTCAATTTGTATCATAAGTGTATACTTTCAACTTCTCAATTCTATAACTATCATTTGTGAATAAAGTTATTGTTATATTTAAAATACAACACCAGTTATTTCGGGTCACCGTGAGGTGATTTGCTGTCGAGAACCCAATACCTAGAAAGACTACAAATCTAGCTGAGCTGCACATCAACATCGTGCAGCGAAAACGTAACACGTGTACTTATAGAGCGATTTTATAAAGAGAATCTGATTTGGTAAGATTTGTTTCTTATTGTAGTGATAATTGTTAATGGTTTCAATATGCACTATTAGAAATTGACTTCTAAACTAAGCTTGAAAAACACGTCGTAAAGTTAAGTGCACTGTTGATATTTGATACGTGAGCGTATAGTGTTCGTAGAATTGTTTTGTAGGCACAATAAAATAGCTTGTCAATAATAGTAGTAATCTTCAATTCAATAGCTTGATATCATAACCTGCCCTAATAGCCACTTTAGCTTAAAATTGACGGTAATTTGATGTTAAAATTACCTGAAACTTGCTGCCCGAATTTGCCGACAATTTGACAGCAAAAGTTGGAATTAAAAAATTTGCGGTTAATTTTTCTTCAATTTAAAGGTACCCTGATAGCCACCCTAACCGTAAGTTAACTACAAGCTACTGCCTTATTCTAAAAGGTAACTTAAAGGTAAGTGTTGGAGAGCAAGAAGTTACCTTTCAGTTGACCTTTTAATTGTTAGTAACTTTTTATTCAATTTGACTACAAGTGTTCCTGTCAGACAATGACGTTAAGTTGATTGAAAGTTTCACTTCAAATTGACAGCAAGTTTTTCTGTCAAGTTACATTCAAGCTATTGCCGTATTTTGAAGCCAATTTAAAGGAAAGTATTATCCAGCCAAGCTTTTCAGAAACTTTCTCGTTAAGTTAGCCGAAAATGTTTCACTGCAGAACTTTCAGAGTAAGGTGTGGCTATCAGGGCTGATAGCCAAGTTAGCGAGAAACTGGCGTCCAACTAACAGCCGCAACTAGACGCCAAGTTAGCCGCAAAAGCTGATACTTTCAAAGTTGATAGACACTTTCTGAGAAAGTTGGTGGCAGAAGTTGGTTGCAAAAGTTGGCAATCCATAAGTTGACGGAAAGTTGCCTTCAATTTCCTCAGAAACCTGCTTTCGAATTGCGACTCTTCTCTGGCGTCAACTTTCTCAGAAAGTTGGCGGTAACTTGTAGCCAAAAGTTGCAAAAGCTAGAGTTGTCGACAACTTGTCGTCAAGTTGGTCGCAAACTAATGAATACCGACTTTTTGACGAGCAACTCGTGCCATCAGAGAAGTTACCTTTAAATTGAAGAAAAATTAACCGTAAATTTTTATTTTCTACTTCTGCTTTAAAATTGTCGGCAAATTCGGGCGGCAAAATTCAGGTAATTTCAACATCAAATTACCGTCAATTTCAAGCTAAAGTGGATATTAGGGCAGTTATCTTTAAGTTGACAGTAAATTGTCTGTATCTTGAATTCAATTTGGCTACAAGTGTTACTGTCAGACAATGAGGTTAAGTTGATTGAAAGTTTTACTTCAAATTGACGGCAAGTTCTTTCGTCAAATTACATTCAGATGATGGCTGTAGATTTGCATCAACTTGCACGCAAGTATTATCCAGCTAAGGCTTGCCAGAAACTTGTTGTTAAGTTAGCCGTAAGTGTTTCACTGTAGAACTTGCTAAGCAATTGTATTTAGAGTGTGGCTATCAGGGTAATTGCTTAGAAAATTCTGCAGTGAAACATTTATGGCTAACTTAACGACAACTTTTTGGCAAGCCTCGACTAGATAATACTTGCGTGCAAGTTGATGCAAATCAACTGCCGTCATCTAAATGTAATTTAACAGAAAAACTTGCCGTCAATTTGAAGTGAAACTTTCAATCAACTTAACGTCATTGTCTGACGTTAATACTTGTAGTCAAATTGAATAGAAAGTGCAGACAATTTACTGTCAACTTAAAAGTAACTGCTTGCTCTCCAACACTCCTTTAACCCTAATAGCCACTTAAGCTTGAAATTGAGGGTAATTTAATGTTGAAATTACCTGAAATCTGCTGCCCGAATTTGCAGACAATTTCACAGCAAAAGTTGAAAATAAAAATTTACGGTTAATTTTTCTTCAATTTCAAGGTACCCTGATAGCACGAGTTGATCGTGAAAAAGTTGGTCATTCATTAGTTTCCGACCAACTTGATGACAAGTTGTCGACAACTTTAACTTTTGCAACTTTTGGCTACAAGTTACCGCCAACATTCTCAGAAAGTTGGCGCTAGTATGGAGCTGCAACTGGAATGCAAGTTTCTGAGAAAATTGAAAAGAAACTTACCGTCAACTTATGATTACCAACTTTTGCAAGCAACTTTTGCCGCCAACTTTCTCAGAAAGTGACCGTCACCTTATTGGATTTCCAACTTTTGCCACCAACTTTATCAGAAAATGTCTATCAACTTTGTAGGGACCAATTGTTGACGGCCAACTTGGTGTCCAGTTGCGGCTGCAAGTTTCTCGTCAGTTTCTCGCCAACTTGGCTATCAGGGTAAACTTTTACGACAAAAAAACAGTCGGTAATGTTCATTTTTACCATTTCAGAAGGTAAGCAAATTTATACACAAAATTGTCTACAATTTGAGGGTAAAAATATACTTAACAATTTTTCAAGTTAAATTAACGATAAATTGACATAAAATTTTCGTGAAAAATAATGACAACTTTTTTCTAATCAACTTTTTAAGTAAATTTGCATTATAATTCGGGCAATAAATTTACTTCAAATTCAATAGCAAGTTGCATACAAATTGTCGTAAAAAATGGAAAAATCCGAAGTTAACGGAAATTTGACGAAAAATTCAACGAAACTTTTGTACAGTAAACTTTTGCTCAAGCAAACTGTGCTATTAGGGAAGTTACCTTTAAACTACGGCAGTAGCTTGTAGTTAACTTATGGCTAGGGTGGCTATCAGGGACGTTGTTAATTTACTATATGTTTGACATGAAAATTGACTAATCATAAGATAGTTTCGCTTTTTGAAAGTTGGTATTATTATTGTACCTTTTTCATCAGTCATATAGATTATAATAATATGGTATTAAAACTAAAATTATTCTATGTATGTCCTTTTCAATCAAGTACTTTCATTGCTTGAATTCTATTTCTATTCGCAATATAATCTTTGTTACTGTAGTACTACATCAAAAAGTAACAATTTTTGTTTCTGTAATATTATCATCATTAGAACAAAATCACGGCACCCCCCAAATTTTCCTCTATACACTCAAACACGCATGCATGAAACAATATATATGTACAACAGGCCACACTATAAACATTATATATATGTATGTGTGCGTGCTCGTATGTGTATTTATTTGGAGAACAAGAACGAGGTTGAAATTGAGAATTCGAGACTTGATAAGTGTCAAAAAGTTTTATTATAGTTTACATATATTATTAAAATAAGACTTATATTATTTATTTAGTTCAATAAAACAATAATGCCGTGTTGGTATTACGACAAAAAAGAATTAAGACACACACCATCAATCCAAGATTCGATAGACTATGAAACAGAATGTAGATACAGAAAGGAAGGTGCCAGATTTATCATTGACACTGGATCAAAAATGGATTTAGGTTATAATACAATGGCAACTGGTGTTGTTTATTTTCATCGCTTTTACATGTTTCATTCATTCAAACAATTTCCTCGCTATGTAAGTGCGTTAATTAACTAACCAACCCTTTCATTAATCAGCCTACACATAAAACTTGATAATGTTAATTCATAATTTATTCACAACTACCAATTGCAGATGACCTATGATTAATCATTATCATTATCTAGTGTTTATTATTTTGTTTAACAGGTAACAGCATGTTGCTGTTTATTTCTAGCGGGTAAAGTTGAAGAAACACCAAAAAAATGTAAAGATATTATTAAAACAGCAAAAACTTTGCTAACTGATCAAAAGTTCGCTACATTTGGTGAAGATCCAAAGGTACCATTTCATAAGAATTTTTTTCAATTCCAAATATATATATATATATATATATATATATATATATATATATATATATATATATATATTAGGGTGTTTAAAAAAGAAAACAAATTTTTTTTTTTTTTTATGGTATCCAAAAATTTAAAGTATAACTAAAACTAAAAATTTTCGTACCAATCCGGGCTCTTAATAATGATATTAAGGTTTGCCTCAATCCATTTTTCTATTTTCCGTTTAAATAACACGGGAAAAAAAATTTTTTTTTTTTTGAATTCTCTAGCTCACAAACCAATCAACGAATTTTTATACACAAAAAATTTTTTTTTGTAGGATATTGAACGCTACAAAAAAAGTTGTTTATCATTTTTTGATAAATTCCATTGTTCCAAAGTTATTTAAGTTTCAAGTCAAATTTATAGGAAATTTTGAGATTTTTTTACTTTTCCGGCGAAAGTATCAGTCTTATTGAAAAATGTCGTGGGAACTTTTTTGTGATAATTTGTAAGGAATAAAATTATCTACAAAAAAGTTCCTACGACATTTTTTAATAAGACTGATACTTTCTCCGGAAAAGTAAAAAAATTTCAGAATTTACTATAAGTTTGACTTAAAGCTTAAATTACTTTTAAACAGTGAGATTTATCAAAAAATGATAGAAGACTTTTTTTGTAGAGCGTTCAATTTCCTACAAAAAAATTTATTGTGCATAAAAATCCGTTGATTGATTTGTGAGCTAGAGAATTCTAAGAAAAAAAAAAATTTTTTCCCGTGATATTTAAATGGAAAATAGAAAAATGGATTGACGCAAACTTTAATATCATTATTAAGAGCCCGGATTGGTTCCAAAATTTTTATTTTTAGTTATACTTTCAGCTTTTGGATACCATAAAAAAAAAAAAATTGTTTTTTTTTTTTTTTGAAACACCCTAATATACACTGGTCCCAAAAATTCAGAGAGAAAATAAATTCTAAATTTTTGGGTGATTTTCAACATGCTGTTACTCGGTATAGTAGTAGAAAAAAAATAAAAAAAGCAAATTGTAGCCTCAAGTATCTAGTTTTCAGATCTGGACTTTGAATTTTTTTATCATGCATGGTTCCGAAGTAATCCTAAGAGAACCGACGAAAAAAAAAATCTCCAAATTTCTGCTCGTCTTCCAATAAGTCTATGGGCTTCAATAAATTTTTTTCGATAATCTGACCTTATGGCTCTTTTAATTTGCCGGCCTCAAAGAGTCTACGACGATTTGGCGCCGTTTTTTTTTTCGAAAATTTTTTTTCAAAATTTTTCCGATAATCAATCTTTTTGATCATAGAAATTAAGATTATCGGTGAAAAATACATTTTGAAATCGAAAAAATGAACAAGAACCGAGAGACTACCATTTATGGTGATTTTTGGCAAAATCGATAAATTTAAAGCTTTGGTACACTAAGAAAGAAAAATCGCAGCGCTTTGAAATTTTCAGGGTTTTTTTAGGACACTTTGAGGTTGAAAAAAAAAAAAAAAAAACGACGGTATCCTTTGTTCATCCGTTATATCCAAAGTTATACCAAGATTTCCGAATATCCTTAAATATGCGAATTTTTACCTGTTTTTTAATAAACATTATCGCTTCAAAAAAAATTTTTCCATCAAAAGCCACTAATTTTGCCTTATCGAGAATGTTTTGCGGTTTTCAAAATCCTACTTCCATTCTCTGTACAACCAATACATCCGAAGTTATTGATTATCAAAGCCAAAATCGACTTTTTTGCTTTGATCAATGATAACACGGCGCCAAATCGTCGTAGAGACTTTTTGAGGCCGGCAAATTGAAGGGCATTAAATTTCCTAAAAGAGCCATAAGGTCAGATTATCCAAAAAAATTTATTGAAGCCCATAGACTTATTGGAAGACGAGCATAAATTTGGAAATTTTTTTTTTTCGTCGGTTCTCTTAGGATTACTTCGGAACCATGCATGATAAAAAAATTCGAAGTTCAGATCTGAAAACAAGAAACTTAAGGCTACAATTTGCTTTTTTTATTTTTTTTCTACGACTATTTTACCGAGTTACAGCATGTTGAAAATCACCCAAAAATTTAGAATTTATTTTCTCTCTTAATTTTTGGGACCAGTATATATATATATATATATATATATATATATATATATATATATATATATATATATATTTATATATATATGGGTCATTCCATGCCAAATCACTTGATTTTAATAATCATATTTTTTGATCCGGTTGAATTTTTTATATGTTTTTGTACATATAAAATGACACCTAATCCTAAATTTTGAGAACTTAATTTTCAAAAACCTTGGAGATATGAATTTTTGAAAATCGCGAAAAAATAACGATGAGGTAATTTTCGGAAATTCATAACTCCTGAATATATTATCGTAATTTCATTTTGGCGGTGGCTATTTTCTTCACGTTTAAATGTAGTTTTCGAAAAAAAAATTAAAAATTAAAAGTTTTTTCTTTTTCACCGTTTTTTCTTACATTTTTAATTTTTTAATTTTAATTGTTTTCTAGTGTATAGCCGCAATTACGGCCTTGTACACTTTTTGCCTTTATATCGCAACTGCTTTACTTTTTTCCTGCTTTTCATTGTGCGGATGTGGCCCGAATTGTGCTTCTACTGTACTGCATCATTACAGTGATGCCCTGCAACCTCCCTTGTGCAATGGAGGTGCAGTGGCTAGGAAAACCACAGAGAAAACCTAGCCAGTACAGTTTTGGTTTGAGTGAAGCTCCAGTGATCGATAAAATTTCCATTTTACCGATCACTGGATCTTCATCCCGCGCCTAGCGATCAGAGACCTTCGTTCGAACCCGACGCGTGGCTAAACGGTCACCCAGCCAAGTAGTGATTCTGCTCGATGCTACTTAACTTCGGTGATCGCCCGAGCCACGCGCGTGCCGAACGGCTGCCTCAACCGCCCCCGTTTTTTCTTACATTTTAACTTGAATTTTGACTTTTTTTGAAGACGGACATTTTTAATTTTCTTGAAGAAAATATATATTTTACTAAACTGTAAAACAAATTTTTTAAGCCCTTTTTCAAAGTGGGATTCTAATATCATCAATTTTTTAAGCAACTTTTTCGCATTTTTTAAATCAAAAATCGAAATAAATATAATTGACACAGTAGGAAAATATTATTTGTTTATATTTACATTGAAATTTTGATGAAAAATTAAAAAATCTTCAAAAAACTCGAATTTTTAATTTAAAAAATGCGTAAAAAGTACTTAAAAAATCGAAGATATTTGATCCCACTTTGACCAAGGGCTTAAAAAATTCGTTTTACAGTATAGTAAAACATATATTTTCTTCAAGAAAATTAAAAATGTCCGTCTTCAAAAAAAGTCAAAATTTGAGTTAAAATGTAAGAAAAAACGGTGAAAAAGAGAAAATTAAAAAAAAAAAAATTTTTTTTCGAAAACTACATTTAAACGTGAAGAAAATATCCGCTGCCGAAATTAAATTACGATAATATAATCAGGAGTTATGAATTTCTGAAAATTATTTCATCGTTATTTTTTCGTGATTTTCAAAAATTCATATCTCCAAGGTTTTTGAAAATTAAGGGCTCAAAATTTAGGATTAGGTGTCTTTTTATATGTTCAAAAACATATAAAAAATTCAACCGGATCAAATAATATGATTCTTAAAATCAGGTGATTTGGCATGGAATGACCCATATATATATATATATATATATATATATATATATATATATATATATATATATATATAGTTTTTATTATTATTTTAGGAAGAAGTTATGACACTTGAAAGAATTTTATTACAAACAATAAAATTTGATTTACAAGTTGAACATCCTTACAGTTATTTATTAAAATACGCAAAGTGCTTAAAAGGTAATTCATTTCTAATTTTAATTATTATATTTTTTTATAACAAGTATTCGATGGTCGTCAGAAATATAAGAAACCAAGACTTTGAGATAGATT
The DNA here is from genome assembly GCA_964016945.1 of Microplitis deprimator. Classification (NCBI taxonomy): domain Eukaryota; kingdom Metazoa; phylum Arthropoda; class Insecta; order Hymenoptera; family Braconidae; genus Microplitis; species Microplitis deprimator. Next base: position 6,121,750 of record OZ024716.1, on the reverse strand, counting down.
TTATAAATTAATCTGTTTGTCCTTATGCTGTATTTCTTATATGATTTTGTCATGTTATATTATAATTAGTCACGTACGTTCAAAAAATACAATTTGGTTAAAAGTTTATACATGTATACTGAAAAAAAAGTACTTAATTTGAAAAATAGACATTCGTGTGCTGAAAATTATTTTATTGGAAATTTGCAATGAATTTAAATCAAGCACTTTTTTAATTCAAAAATTATTTTCTTTGAGTTAAGAATCGAATAATTTATAGTCAAAAGAAAATTCATTATTTATTGTGTGAGCGGATTTCATTTACTTAATATGAAGTTTTTTGAAATTATATAGGATTTTGTGCAATTATATATTTTTATTAAATATTATGCCATCCTATAAATTTTTTTTTTTAATTTATAGTAAGTTTAATTTTATGATTTTTTTAGTTAAAAAGTGCTTACCTTAACCGCTTATGTTACAATGAAAATACATTGCAGTTAAAATGTAATAATTAATTAATGTTATGGGACCGAAGTCTACCTCCGTTTGCCGGGAGGCCGATACCTCGCCTTTTCAGGCATACTTGCACTGCGTAACATCCTATCCCCTACCATAATATTATAAAAGCGAAATATCAACATAAGCTTACATTAGCTTACCCTTGGATCAATGATCAGATCAGAGACCCTCATGCATGAGGTGCTTCACCGCCAGCCACCATGAGTCCAACCTCACTTGGGCTAATCACTCCTCCCATCTCAGGAAATAAAGAGACTCTGGTCGAAGTGGGGCTTGGAATGGGCCCCCCCATGGTACCAATTCCCTGTATTGTACTTTAGTTTGCAGATTAGTGGTGAGACGCAACTTTTCCTCAATACCCTAAAAAGGGTTTCTTCTACTTATAATCACTAAGATTTCAGACACGCCATTATACACACTTGCCCTCATCTATCACTTAGTAATATCTTATCTACTAGTTTTATCGGGCACCATGATCTCTTAAGACAGATCACGGTGGGGTGAGGACTCACTCGAGAATTAAAATGTAATATTAATTAATTAATTAATGTAACGGGACCTAAGTCCACCTCCGCCGACCGGAGACCGTTTCCTCGCCCTTTTGGGCGTACACGCTTTGCGAGAGGTCCCTATCTTCTACCATAATATTATAAAAGCGAAATGTGAGCATGAGCTCACATTAGCTTACCCATTGGGCATGCAGTGCATGTGGGTGCCTTACCAACAGCCACCACGAGTCCAACCTCTTCTTGGGCCAAACACTGCATTCATCTCAGGAAATAGAGAGACTCTGGTCACAGAGGGCTTGGAAAGTGGCCCCCCGTGGCACCAGACTTCAGCTCTGGTCAATCGGTTGCGTAGGATTAGTGGTGGGACGCAGCTTCTCCCCATACCCATACGGGCTTCCTCCACTTATACTCACTCGGATGTAAGACAGCAGCTATAAGAGATTGCTCTCTGTTGTCCCCGAGTGATTATCACTGTATGCTAGTGATAAGTATTGTTTACGGGCTATTATCTCTTAGGCTTTTAGGCAGCCTGAAGAGGGGTTCACGCCCGCGCAGAGGTACCTATTGGCTTCCTGCAACCACGGAGTTGCCACATGTTACAAGGTGCAAAACATGCGGGCACCGCTAACGGTTGGAGTACTGGTCCCAGAACCCACGAAGAGGGTGGTACGTACTTGGTCTGGCGCCCCCTAGAGGGCGCCAAACCCCCTTCTGGGAAATGTAATATTAAGATGTTTCTCGCTGCGCTCGTGCGAGAAAGATATATGTACTCATTCTCGTTGAGAATGCGTCATTACTCAAGACTTGTATATCGCCAATATAAATATACCACAAACCTTCGCTTTAATCCTATGTATAGAAAATAGTTATTTTGTTTTAATCCTGGTGGTCTTTAAGAGCGAAGATGTGAAAATTTTCTTTTTTTACGCCCCCACGAACTTTTGTAGAAGTTGACCTTCTGAAAAAAAATTTTCGCCATTCACTTTCTCTTCTCGGAGCAAATGTGTATTTTATATTTCGAGTATATAAGTCTCTGAGTTCTTAACGAAGGAATTTGAATTCTAAACACCCTCTCAAACTTCCCTGAGAGTAAATTTTAAATTAAAAATTGTCTGTATTAATTTTCTTGTATCCTAGCTAATGTTTATTTCAAATTTCAATATTCTATGTCTTGTGGTCGAAATACAAAAATTTTAAATTTTTACTCTATTAAAAACTCACATAAAATTCGATTCGGTGAAAAAAAAAAAAAATATAGAGCTTTGAATTTCTCGTGTTGCAACTAATATCCATTTAAAATTTTAAACTCGTCGGCATTTTGTCCAAAAATCAGACAGTTACATTTTTGGCACTGTGTCAAACTGCTAAAAGAGTGGATTTCATAAAAAAAAAAAAAAAAAAATTACACTATTGATTTCCTTGTTTCGGAAATAATATTTATTTGTAAGTTCAATTCTGTAGGTCTTTTGGCTAAAAAACGTAAATACAGTTTTCATGTCCCCGCTAACTCCATAGGAGTCGATTTCATAAAAAAAGTTCACGTTATTGATTTCCTGGAATCGTAGGTAAGATACATTTATATTTTTCAGTCTGTCAGTTATTTGGTCGGGCAACGTCAAAATTTGAATTTATTACGCCCTCGCAAACGGCCAAAGAGGTCGATTTTTATAAAAAAAAATCGGTATATCAGTTGACCCTGCGGGCCAGCCCCAAAATTTCCCGCTGTTTTCGAGCTCCTTGAGCTTGAAAATTTTTGTGATAGTATATTGTAAGACAAGGGATGAAACAAGACGATTTCAGACTAGAGTGAGGTTGGCTGCCTGAGCCGCAGGCGAGGGCTGACATCACCCGCAGTCTGAACTCGGCTTCGCCTCGGCCAACAATTACAAGTGATCTAAGACATTTTTTACTTTACTTCCCTAGGTGTGTAATATACTAATTTTACCATTTTTTCTCCAACGATATCTCTCGAACAAATTAACCGATTGAGACGGTTAAGGTGACAATCGACGCGTTTTATTGAGTTCTACAGCTGATCAGATTTTGAAATTGCTTTATCTAGTCGTTTTTGAGAAATTTCGAAAATACTAAATAAAAAAATTTTTTTTTAATTCTTTCGACAACGGTTTCTCACGGAAGAATGAACCGATTTTGATGTTTGAGGTGGCATTCGATGCGGCTCATGAAGCTTCAGAGCCCAGTTTATTTTGGAATCAATCCATCAAGCTCATTACAAGTTATTCAAAAAAAATATTTTTGAAAAAAGTTTATTTTTGAAATATCTCTGAACAAGGCCTACCGATCAAGCTCATTTTATTTTAGCTTTTAGATATTGACAAGCCGCGTCAAATGACACCTTAACGATCCAAATCGGTCCATCCGTTCAAATGTTATAGATATTTACATACGTACGTATATACATACATACATACATACATACATACATACATACATACATACATACATTCGGACATCGTCTTAAAATTAGTCAGAATAGCTTCCTAGAACCTCAAAACGTCAAGATCTCTTAGAAATTCGATTTTCGAAAATCGGACCAAAACTTATAACTTCTCGAATTTTTGAAAATTTTCAATTTTCTTAGCGGGAAGTTAAAAATTAATGACATTGATTTTTCGTATCGTAGGTAATATTTATTTAAATTTTCAGGTTTGTTGGTCTTTTATTCTAAAAACGAGAAAATTCACATTTCTCAGCCCCCGCACAGCCCCACCAGAATAGATTTCTTAAGAAAAAATTTACTCTATCGATTTTTTCATTTCTAAAGTAATATTTATTTTAAATTTATAGTCTGTTAGACTTTTGATTGAAAAAACAAAAATTTGCATTCAGTATGCCCCCGCTAGCCTCCATTCTTCTTCTAATTTTTGCTGTTTGTTGACAATTAAAGAAATATTTGATCATTCCCGTGAAAAATGAATCATACATGGCCATGTATGTAAATTCGCCATGTATGACCATACATAGCTTGATACGTCATATATGACTTGATATGACTATGCATAGAAATTTTAACTAAATTAAAAAAAAAATTTTTTTTTTTTTTAATTATTTTGGCGACGCAGATTATCAGATATTCGAATAATTGAATTCCTAATCAAATTGGAAATTTTTAATTCAGAGAAAAAACGCTAAACTTACTAATGACCGCACCCGCTTCAGTAGGATTCGAACCCGAGACCTTCCGTACGAGAGACCAACGCTTTGACGACTAGGCTATATAACCGACAGTTACAACGAAGTTTAGTTGTGCTTCGTAAGATTAAAAGAATGTAATCACTTTCGGAAAAGCAAAATTTAATCATCAATATGCTTTTAGTGATATCAAAAAAATTTCCTAATTTCTTTTACACTACAACATCCTGTTTATAAGTAATTGTTATAGTCAGCACAAATTTTTGATATAAAAAATCTGTATGTCTATGTATGGCCAAATATGCCCATGTATGAACTATATACGGCCATGCATGGCCATATATGTTTCATTTTCACTGGTAAATATATAAAAAAAAAAATTTATGGTTGAAATATAACTATATTCAATATAGTTTAACAGATTTTCATTTTAAGAAATTTATACCATACACGAAAAAAACAATACAGTAGTGGCAACTCTCTGGGATAGTGCTAAGTTCTTTTTGTAAAATAAAAATTTCAGACAGTACTGTACACAGAAAAAAAGGATTTCATGTCGCAAGAAAAATTTTTCATTATGACATGAAAACAAAAATTTTCTTAGGATTGGAAAAAATTTCTTGGCGAAATAATTTTTTTCTTGGCTCAAGAAAATATTTTCGTGCCCTGAGAAAATTTTCGTTTTCAATTCATAACGCTAAAAATTTTTTAGGGCAAGTAAAAATTTTCTTAAGCCGAGTAAAAATTTTTTGCACCAAGAAATCTTTTTTTTCTGTGTATGCTATCTAGACTGTATCCACTAATGTCCGGAAAAGTACTCAACACTACAACTATCCCGTGAAAAATGAATCATACATGGCTATGTATGGCCGTATATGGTTCATATATGAAGCATATATGGCCATACATGAGCGTACAAACTTTTTTAATACAGTCATGCATGGCCATATATGAATCATACACGGCCATGTATGGCCATACATGGTTCTGTATGACTATATATGCCCATGTATGTCCATGATTAATTAAACATATATGGCCATACATAGTCTTACATAGTCATGTATGGCCATATATGTCTGTTGATAGTCCATGTATGGGCATATACGGCCATATATAGAAGCGTATCACTATTATATTATATAGGTGTGTCAAAAAAAATTGATTTTTTTTTTCAGGTCTCATAGTCTCAAAAGTTTCTTTGGGACCTAAAAAAAATCCTCCTAAAAATCAACTCAATATCTCGAAAATTGAGCTGGCGGTATAGAAGTTCATTTTCCCATTTAAAATTCATGTAAAAAATTTTTTTTTAATTTTTCGAGGAAAAATCAAAGAAAAATTTTTTTTTCCAATTTTAAATTTCATACCTCATAGGAAATTAAATTCTCTACAAAAATGTCTTGAATAGTCATGCTCGTAACTACAATATACAACAAGTTACAAGTCCCCAAATTTCGAAAAAAAATAATTTTTTTTTATGTATAATTATTGTTTTTAATTTTTTGTTATTAATTGGTTGTTTTTTTTTCTTCGAATTTTAATTTGCAATCTTCTATATAAAATCTATTTTTTTGCAAGAAATATTTATTTATTTATAATAAATAGAATTTATAATTTATAATTTATAAAATCAATTATTGCTATACGAAAAACTTTTTTTTCTTTCACTTAATGAGCATAATAAAATAATAATGTCTTGCATAAAAATAGATTTTACATAGAAGATTGCAAGTAAAAATTAGAAGAAAAAAATACCACCAATTAATAACAAAAATGTAAAAACAATAATTATACATAAAAAAAAATTATTTTTTTTTAACTTTGGGGGCTTGTAACTTTTTTTATATTGTAGTTACGAGCATGACTATTCATGACATTTTTGTAGAGAATTTAATTTCCTATAAGGGTATGAAATTCAAAATTGGAAAAAAAAATTTTTTTTTATTTTTCTTCGAGAAACTCAAAAAAAAATTTTTTACATGTATTTTAAATGGGAAAATGAACTTGTAAACCGCCAGCTCAATTTTCGAGATATCGAGCTGATTTTTTAGGTCCCAAAGAAACTTTTGAGACTATGATACCTAAAAAAAAAATCTTTTTTTTTACACACCCTGTCATACGTTTCCATGTATGGCCATATATGCCCATACATGGACTATGAACGGCCATATATGGCCATATATGTTTAATAAATTACGGACATGCATGGTCATGTATTGTCATACATAGCCTTGTATGGCCATATATGCCCATACATGACTATGAATGATCATGTATGCCCATACATGGACCATATACGGCCATATATGTTTAATTAATCACGGGCATACATGGCCTTATATAGTCATACATGACTATGCATGACCATGTATGGTCATACATGGACTATATACGGCCATATATGTTTAATTCATCATGGGCATACATGGGTATATATAGTCATACAAAACCATGTATGGCCGTACATGGCCTTGTATGATTCATATATGGCCATGCATGACTGTATTAAAAAAATTTGTATGCCCATCTATGGTCATATATGCTCCATGTATGGCCATATATGCTTCATATATGATTCATTTTTCACAGGTTTCTGTTATTTATAAAGTTTTGTCTGTAATTTCGGAAACTATTGATTGAATTTAACTATTTTTTAAATTTTGAATCGAAAAGTTTTTACATTAGATTAATTTATTTTAAAATGTTACAGAATAAATATAGAATGACTCACAGATTTTGACGCTTATTATAGTATATTTATTAAGGGGGAGTCAGGGTCTGGAACGTGAAAAAAAAAATTAGGAAAACGGTTGAGCCTAAAGGCCATCCCTGCAACTTCCCGCTTATTCCATACTTAAGCACTCAAAATTGCACTTATTACGCTTTTGAGCTCTTCGAGCTCAAAAATATAATTTTCGTGTCATTTTAGCTCTCTGAGCTCAATAGTCTGATAGGGGTTTAATAAAAAACTATTTTTTGAACTTTCAAACCGCAATAACTTGTGAATAAATGAACCGATTTTCACGCGGTTGGTGGCATTCGAAGCATTTTTTGAAGACTTATAAAGGATCTTTAAGTTTAGATTGATCGAACGAGGAATTTCGAGGTAATTCCGTAAAAACAGTTTTTTTAGTTATCTTTCGACAACGATAACTCACAAACAAATCAACTGATTTCGACCGGGCTAGTGGCGATCGACGTGGTGTTTTGATGTTGAGAGCTGATTAGTTTTTGGAATTGATCGGTGAAGCCGTTTAAAAGTTATTCCAAAAAAACCACATTTGAAAAAAAATTTTTTTGTAGTTTTTTTTAGATTTCTCAAAATCTACCGGTTCGAATCGGTCCATATTGTATTCAAAATCTAAGTTTGGCCAAGCCTCTTAGAATAGAGCCAACCGCGATGAAATCGGTCGAGCCGTTCAAAAGTTATGAGAGGGTTACACACACACACACACACACACACACACACACACACAGCTACTCGGACATCATTCTGAAAATAGTCAGAATAGCTTCCTAGGACCTCAAAACGTCGACGTCTGATAAAAACTCGATTTTCGAAAATCAGGATGAAAACAATAACTTCCCGAATTTTTGAAAATTTACAATTTTCTTAGCGGGAAGTTGAAAATCACTTTTTGCGAATTTTTTTCAGCTATATGGATAGAGTAAATTAATTTAAACCTTTTAGACATTGTTAGGTGTCATTTCAAGAACATTCCCTGAAATTTTCACTCAGAAACATCCACAAACAAGCCGGTGACAAAGCTTTCCCAAGAAAGCATTTGAAAAAAAAAAAACGATTTGCGGTGATCACTGTATCTCAGCTAAAAATTATCTGGTCGAGTAGCCTTAAAATTTAGTTAAAGTATCATCAACCCCCCCCCCCCCCCCTCAACGATCTCTGATAATTTTTTTTTTAATTTCTAGGGGGGCCATTTGGGGAGTCGGAAACTCCCTCAATATAAAAAAAAATCTCAAACTCAACTTCTGGGTGAGGTATTTTATATGTAGAAAGTGTGTACCAAGTTTTAAATAAATCGGTCATGTAGCTTTCAAATGGCAGTGATCTCGGCCTTTGAAAAGTAGTTTTGAGAAAAATGTATTTGAAGTTTTAAAAGAAAAAATTGAAAAATTTTTTTTTGTTTTTTCTACTTACGGGAGGAAGGGCGAGAAAGCCCCCTAGGCAAGAAGGTCCCCCTGAAAATTTGATCAAAAAACATTTTTTTTTTTAACTTAGGGCAGGGTGAGGCAAGGGTTCCCTGATGAAAAGAAACAATTCAAATCGATTCCAAACAATTCGAAAAAAAATTTTTTAATCGTTTTAAATACTTTCGAATCGACTTAATCGACATCGTTTTTTAAGTGCTAATAAAAATGAATCGTTTTGAATCGAGGTACAGAAAAAGATTAAAAAAAATTTTAAACAATTTAGTTTTTCAAATATTTTCAAATACTTTTGAATCGACAAAAAGTAGTTGAATTTCTGGTTCGTCGAGGCGATTTAAAAAGATTCCATCCGGTTTAATTATTTAAATTGTTTTGAATACATTTTAAACGTCAAATAGCAAACTAATTTCTGATTCGTAGGTAGATTCAAAACAATTCAAAATGATTTGATACTTCGAATAGTTTTAAATACTTTTGAATCGACATATAATAGTTGAATTTCTGATTCATAAAGAGATTTAGAACAATTAAAAACAATTCAGTTTTTCGAATTGTTTTGAATACTTTTGAGTCGAGAGATAATACTGTATTTCTGTTTTGTATGAAGATTCGAAATGATTAGAAACGACTTGTTTTCTTGTAATTGTTTTAAATACTTGTGAATCAACAAATTATAGTTGAATTTCTGATTTATACGAAGTTTTAGAACAATTGAAAACGATTCAATTTTTCGAATCGTTACGAATACTTTTGAAATTATACTTTTTAACGATTCGCAAAATCAAAATTTTCTTGCACCAAGTAAATAATTATCTTGAAATTTTTATCTTGAATCAAAATTTTATGTCCTCAAGTGAACATGTTTTGATACCTAGTAGAAAAATTTTTACTTGTTTCAAGAAGAAAGATGTGTTAGTTTTTTGTGGCAATATCGCATTTTCTTGTTTGAAGAAATTGAAATTTCTCGGAACTAGAACTATTTGCCCGATGAAAAAAATTCATTAAAAAAATATGAAAAATATATCTAAAATATGTATAAAAAATATATTTTTAATGGCTAACTTTTCGCCGATTTTGTATATATTTCATACATTTAAAGTGTAATTTAAATACACTCATGCAAAAATTAAAGGAACAGAAAAATTATAGAATTTTTTAAGTAATTTTTGCAAAGCTATAACATTGTGAAAAAAATCTTATCGAGATTTGAAAAAAAGCATTTAAAAGCCTGAAATCTCTAGTTTCAATATATTTTTATCAAAATTTATTTAGAGCTACGACTATCGCACAATCATGAGAAATACCGCGCGACAAAGATCTTCCAAATTTTTTTTTTTTCCTTTAAAGAGTTTACCGGCCGTGGAAAATTTTTCCAGCTAAACCGATCGAAATTAGAGATTTTAAGCTTTTAGATGCTTTTTCAAAATGTTAATACGATTTTTTTTCACACAGTTACAGCCTTGCAAACATTATTTTAAAAAATTCTACAAAATTTTCTTTTCCTTCAACTTTTTGCGTGAGTAAATATTAAAAATATATCTTAGAATATAAAAAAATATATGTATGAAAATAAAATTAAAATATATTAAATATGTATTGAAAGTTATCAAAAAAAAATATCGATATGATATAAAAAAATCTGTCTATCGGTTGACCCTGCAGGCCAGCCCGAAAACTTTCCGCTATTTTCGAGCTCCTTGGGCTCGAAAACATTGTTGTGAATACATTTTCAAGCTCTTCGAGCTCGAAAATACTATTGCATGCTATTGTTTTCGGAAAAAACCGTTTTTTAGCATTTCTTTCTCCCACGATATCTTACGAATGAATTAACCGATTGAGATGGTTGAGGCTGCAATCGACGTGTTTTATTGAATTCGTGTGCTGAGTAGATTTTGGAATTGATCGATCGAGTCATTTCTGAAAAATTTGAAAAAAACTGAAAAAAAATTTTTTTTTTTTGTTTTTCTTCCATATCTTAGTCTATTTGATCGATCGATTTGAAATTTTCAGAAAAGTTGACGGCCAACAAACTCTTTTGATTACCACCTCAAACATTTTAATCGGTCAGTACATTAAAAAGATATTAAGAGTTTACATCCACACACACACACACACACATATACATACAGACATACAGACACTGGGATATCCTTCTGGAAATAGTCAGAATAGCTTCCTAGGACCTCGAAACGTCGACATCTGATGAAAACTCGATTTTCAAAAATCGAGGAGAAACCAATAACTTCCCGAATTTTTGAAAATTAATAATTTTCTTAGCGGGAAGTTGAAAAATATATTACCATAAAATTTTAAATATACAAAAAATAAAATTATGGAATTCTAAATATTATATTTTCAATTTTTTCAACAACATAGTATTGTGGGTTTCTGCCAGACACTATACTAGCAAAGCAAGGCAGATACCATCCAAACTACTTGCAACAAAACGTTATGTGAGCTGTTGTACACATTAAAATACTGAAATAACAAAAATATGCTGATTTTCACTATTAGAAGAGTTCAAAAATTATTTGTAACTCTTAGATCGACCCTTCTATCACTACCGCCCATCTTACGGTATTATATAAAATTACTTATATTTATTAGAAAAATTTATTTTTGAAAATTCATATGATTTTGTGTTATTTTTGACATTTTTTTACACTTCAATTGCAAGGTTCAGATAGATATCTGGTGTTAGAGAGATACAGAAAATTTAATCCGCCGTGTAGCTGAACACGTGGAAAAAGTTTAATTATGGATCTTTCAGGTGTAAGCATTTGGAATTCTGAAAAATGTGGTTGATCCTGATTCCAAACCGTTACCCATTATTTTTTTTTTTTTTAAGGATTTTTTCGTTTAACTTTTAAACCGCTCGACCGAATTGGTTTACAATTTAATTAAAAAAATGACAAAAATTACATCTTTTTTTTAACAAAGAACTCAAAAATTAAAAAAAAAAAACATTTTTGAGCTCTCGAGATACAGCGAGAAATTTTGAGGTTGGCCCGCAGGGTCATTCGTTTTTCAGTTTTTGATTATAACATGAGCGAGTAAGGTGTGCACTTATTAATTTTCCAACTTTTTATTATCAATATCAAACATAATATATGAACTGTAATGTCAATATACTTCTTACATTATCAATAATTTGAATTTTGATCTTATTTACATTTTTTTTTTAAGGTGATAAAAGTAAATTACAAAAAATGGTACAAATGGCATGGACATTTGTCAATGATAGGTAACGTATTCATTTAAATATAACATTCCTGATTAAGTAATCTAATTTTAAATGATTTGAAAAATAGAAATTATTTCATATTGTATCATATCATAAAATTATAATTTGAAATTATTCAAAATAATTTAAAGTTCTCAGCTTCGAAGAATTGTAAATCATAAAATTATAATTTGAAATTATTCAAAATAATTTGAAATTCTCAGCTTCGAATAATTTTAAATCGTAAAATTACACGGAAAAAAACGTAGCTCAGAATAAGCGAATAATTATAGTCGTCAAATGAAAATTACTTTCCGAAGAGAAATTTACAATCCAAACCAAAAATTACTATTATTAATGGAAAATTTCTTCTTTTTTTTTTTGTTGATGCTTATAATCAGTATTGTAAATTTTACGATTTGTAAAAATTATAATGGAGATTAGTAAAAATTAGATAAAGAATGGTAATAGTCTATAATTATTTTACTCCTTGCATTTGGTGAGTAACGAACGCAAAAATTAAAAAAAAGTCGAAAAAAAATTATTTTTTCATTTTGATTATGGTTACACAATTAAAAGAACAAAACTTGTTTCTTTAATTGTTTAGCAAAACTTTGAACGATGATTTCCAAAAAACGGTTTGATAGATCATTTTTAAAATTTACAGGGTTCTTGGGGGTACATTAACTAAAAAAGTCCCTGGCAACATTATTTTTTTTATCGATATTTAAAGCGTAGCGGTTGATTTACTAAAAAACCAAAAAAATTCATTTTTCGCACTTACTTCTACTGAATGTTAAAAATAAAAAAATTTTTTTTTTCAAAAAATGATGAGAGGATCTTGTAGGGAACTTATTCGTTTTTAACGCCGCCCTTCAATTTACTGTGCGCTCATTGGTATCTGAAATATCGATGATTAAAGCCAAAAAGAGCATTTTTTGTTTGAAGGCTGATATCTCTGCGACAAATCGTCCTACGAGGTTAAAAAAAATTCCAAATTGAAGCTGTATAAATTTGCTAAACAATCTATGCATTGGTTCAGTTGAAAGAATTTTTCCGCGGTCCGTGGGCTCTTCGGAAAAAAAATAAAATTTAGAAATTTTTTGTCACGCGGTATTTCTCATGTTTGCGCAATAGCCGGAGCTCTTAAAAAATTTTGGAAAAAATGCACCGGAACTAGAGATTTCAAGCTATAAAATGCTTTTTTTAAATCTCGATACAATTATTTTTCACCAAGTTACAGCCTTCCAAAAATCACTAAAAAATTTATAAAATTTTTCTGTTCCTTTAATTTTTTGCATAAGTGTATATATATACATATATATATATATATATATATATATATATATATATATATATATATATATATATGTATATAAATTTTTTAACGAATGGTATTTTTGAACCCTACTCAACTAATTATTATAGATTTCGACAAAATTCCTTGAAAAATCGACCATGAGGACAAATACAATAGTTAGATTTTAGAAAAATCTACCTAAAAAGATCCTAAAAGAGGAGGAAATTTTAGTAAAATAAGTCTCGACTCCCCGAGTTGTAGCTCCATTATTTATGATTTTTATTTAACGTTGAACGTTGGGCTCCGCGCGGCCGTGTCGGCGCCTAAGCGTCGCCGCCAAGCAAAGTATGCAAAGCAAAATAATTTTTTTACAACATTAAATATTAATTTAAAAATCTGAATAAATTATAGTGTCATGTAGACACTTGAAGGAGTACAGCCCAGCAAAAAATAATTTTTTAACTTGATTTTTGTTTAAATTATTTAAATGTTAATTAACAAATTTTTCGGAGACTTCAGTTTCTATAAAATCTCTTAAAAAAGTTTAAAAATGTGTCTATAAATTTTTTTTCTTTTGGGAGCTCTTGTTATATAAATAATGAATAAGATTCCGTCATAAAAGTTTATAAAAGTTTTTTCATATCACTTAAATGGTGGGATTTATGAAAAAAGTGTAAGAAACCTTTTTTGAAGAGCGATAAATTTCCTATAAGAAAGTTTATAACGCTTAATTTTATGTCTATGTGTTAGAGAGTAATAAAATTTTTAACAAAAACGACAATTTTTTTTAACCAAATTGAACTTTGACCTTCAATATCTCTCAAATGGTTGGATTTAGGAAAAAAACATAAGAGACCTTTTTTGAAGAACGGTAAATTTCCTACAAAAATATGTATTGGCCATTGCTGTACACTTATTTTTAAGTGAGTAATAAAATTATGCTCATTGTACTAAAATGGGAATGTATCATCACTTACACAGAAGAAAAGGATATCTTGGCGCAAGAAATTTTTTCTTGCCGCAAGAATATTTTTTGCAATTTTGAATGAAAATGAAAATTTTCTTGGTTCAAGAACAAAATTTTCTTAAATTTAGTCATCTTGGCACAAGATTTTTTTTTTATTCAACCAATATAATATATGTTTCTTGAAGTAAGAAATATTTTCTTAAAGTGAGAAAAATAAATATTTTGCCCCGATATATAATCAATTGTCCGAAAAGTAAAATATTCATTGTTGAAGAATAATTTATTTTGAATCGAGATGATTTGTGACTCGAATCAAGAATTAAAAGTACTCGACTCAATAGTAACAAATATCTTGGCTTAAGTATTTGTTGTGTTGCGGCAAGTCAGCGTAGACGTTTGAACCAACAGCAACTGCGCTCACGGCCCAACGCAATAATTCTCTTGGGAAAGCTAACTGTACTATACTAAAGTGGCGGTAGTGTAGACTCTACATTGTACAGTGTACTTACTATATATGGGTAAAGTGAACAAATATTCAAGAAATGGTCGAGTAGCATAACTGTTAAAGCTCTCGCGTGATGCCGAATCGGTCTGGGTTCGATTCCTACCATGAGCAAACAATTTATTTTTCTCAATTTGCTCATAAGCCATTTAATCGCGAGAGTTTATTCCTTATCCCCTATACTGCTGTATTGTGATATTCTGAATATTCGCATACACTTTCCTACTTGACATCATTTAATATTTATATTAGGTTAAATTCACTCAAAAATATAGGTCGATATATTTTTTTAAGTAGAGTCATTTATTTTTTTGAATCGAGACTACGTTTTTTTTTAAGTCAAGAAAAAAAATCATCAATGGGAGAATTTTATGTCTTCCGTTAAGTAAATATTTGCATGATTCAAGAAAAGTTATTTTATTAAGTGAAGATTATAATTTATTTAAATCAAAATTAAAACTTTCTCATTCCAATAGACCGTTGTCTTGAGTCGATAATATAGTTTTCTCAAACTGAGAGTAAATGTTCTTCTGCCACGCAAAAAAAGTTCTTGGTTTAAGATTTTGATATATATTGTGACAATTTACTATACTCACCAACCAAGACAGAAAAATATCTTATTTTGATAGTTTTTTTTACTTGGTTAGAAACAAAATAAATTTGACTTAAAATAAATATTCTTACGCCAAGATTATTCAACTTGAATTAAAATTTAATTATTCTTGATACAATATTTTTATGATATTAGTCGAAGAAAATGTTCTCGGATTAAAAAAACCCAATTACTTAGCCCAAGAATAAAAAAATGAAGGCAAAAATTATCTTGGGCCAAGTCAACCTTTTTTTCTGTGTAGGCAAGGTTAAACGACATTAGAATAAACTTTTTTAATTTTTTTTTTAATTTTTGGATCACAAATAAAAGATTTATATCACGGCCGAGTAAAAAAATCTAATTTGGTAAATAACGGACACCCTAGTACGCATATTGTGACTCCACCACTAACATGTGTTGAATTCGGTAATTATTTGGAAGTGGGGTCAACAGGTATTTTGACAAGCAAAAATTCAAAACCTGGCAAATGGCTTAGGGACCGCGTTTAATCCCAAGCATTTGTCGGCGGATTGAAGTTGTTTCAGCTTAATTTGATGTTATATAAGCTTTGATACACACTTGGTGTATAATTAAGGTGTAAATTTTGCTTAATTTCGAGTTTATCTTTGAGATTTTTCAGTTCCGTGCTACACTGCACTATTTGACATATTTTTCTTATCATTCTATGTATTGACTCTTAAGTCAACCACCAAAACTTAAGGTATATGCCTATTTGCCATAATGTTTGTAGTTTCGTCCTAAGTACGTTAACGGACTCGTCAGTAAGGCTATGTTAACGCACTCTTGCCTTAGACTACATCTCTTACTAGTACGGGCCGGCGTAAAACAGTGTTGTGGGTTTCTGCCAGACACTATACTAGCGAGGGAAGGCAGATACCATCCAAACTACTTGCAACAAAATGTTATGTGAGCTGTTGTACACATTAAAATACTGAAATAACAGAAATATGCTGATTTTCACTATTAAAAGAGTTCAAAAATTATTTGTAACTCTTAGATCGACCTTTCTATCGCCACCGTCCATCTTACGGTATTATATAAAATTACTTATATTTATTAGAAAAATTTATTTTTGAAAATTCACATGATTTTGTGTTATTTTTGACATTTTTTTACATTTCAATTGCAAGGTTCAGATAGATATCTGATGTTGGAGACATAAACTCATACAGAAAATTTAATCCGCCGTGTAGCTGAACACGTGGAAAAAGTTTAATTATGGATCTTTAAGGTGTAAGCACTTGGAATTCTGAAAAATGTGGTTGACCCCGATTCCAAACAATTACCTTGAATTCTTTTTATCCTTGTTGAAACAATTAAATCCTTTCATTTGAACTCGAGTTTTTTTTTTTAAATGAGTTTCTTGCAGGCATATTATGTTTGGTTTGGTTTCTTCCTTCAAAATTTTTAGAAATTCTGATCTATAATTTAAACCATCAAGGTTCCATTGAATGATGTGCATAGCTATTGTATGATAAGATTAAGTGGTATATAAATATATATAAAGGAGAAATAAAAGAGAAGTTAATTTCGTGTACTAATTTTTTTATTTAGCCGAGTCCCCTTTAGTATCTGTTACCTCAGAGTCAGTGGTAAGTTCATCGGAGGACCATGTTTTGTCAATAAAATTTAAATTTTCAATACTAAAATTCTTTTTTTAATTTATTTCTAAGTTTGGAAAATTTAATTTCCATTCCTTTTAAGGTAAGGAAGTCAGCTGTTTGATGACTTCAATTGAGTTAATTTTAAATTCTTCGATAATATTTTTAATGTATTTTTGACCTGTATTATTATCCAAAAGTTCTTAAGCTGATTAAAGTTATAACCACATTTCATTAGATTCATGTTAGTCTCATTTATAATTGGAAGGGGGAGATCTGAGAGCCTTTTGATTAAGATCACTTTTTAGTTTTATGATAGCCCGTGAAAAATGAATCATACTATAACAGGGCTATGCTGTTACTCTGGCCGTCCTTAAATTACCTTTTTAAGGGCGCCACTGGAAGTGATAACGGCCTCCCAGAGCCGGATCTTGAATCGTCAGGGTCGGTGTAATTTGTTTAATTGTAAGAGAAGGATGAGAAAGGAAAATTTATAAATAATTATTATAATTTCGATTAACAACTTTAATCCTTTTTTTATTAAGCCTTTTTACCTTATGACCTTTTATAAACCTTATAACTTTATACCTTATAGAAACCTTATAAACCTTATAACCTTTTACCACTTATAAACCTTATTTATTACTTATAATTTATTAACCCGCAATATTTTCCTTATTAAAAAAGGCCAACTACCTTTGGCATTTTCCACACACTCACACACACAATAATTTTAACCTAAACTCCACGCGGTCAACGCGACCCTCTACGTGGCTAAAACCTTAATTTTACTTTCGCGCGGTCCCCTGGACCCTCTACGCGACTTTCCAATTTATTCACGCGGTTCCCTGAACCCTCTACGTGACAAAACCTTATTTAACTAATCGACGCGGTCCCCTGGACCCTCTACGTGATTTTAACACTAACACTAATTTATGACAATTATTTACAACTTATTTAATTATCCACAATTTCCATAATTACGATTTTCACTGACTCATACTTTTACCGATATAAAATTTCATTAACCTATTTTCTGTATTTAAAATTAATTTCCACTTAATTATTTACTATTTTAAAATCACTAATAAATTTACAATAACTAATTTCTTATAAACGTTATCCTTTTCTTATCAATAATTTTGTTAAGCCGGTTTTAGGATTTATTTTATATGACCGCTCAACAATTTATCACAACCTCTATTTTCAATACTCAAAACTCAACTATTTATTTTCCCGTTTCATTTCACGACACTTTTAACGTTTATAATTTTATTAAATGATTTTATTTGATTTATAAATGTAATTTACTTATAATTAATTTTATCTTAATATTAACGACTAGATAATTTGATTAGAACGCAATTGATTTTCCGGCAATGCTTTACACGACCTGCCTGGAAATATCAAAGCTAACTATTGATGAGTCCGGCTTTCCAGTTATTTTATTACACGTTAAATTGACACGACAATACTTCGCGAACACGACGTTAAATTTTGTATTTTACTTAACAAATATTCCGGCTTCCTGCCTGGAATATTTTACAGAATACCTATTACGATTCACGTTGATTTCTTTCTCCGTCGCTTGTTTTGTATCAGTTGTCTTCGTCCGTGTCTTGTTCTCTCAAGTCCGTGTATTAGCTTCTCGACCGTGTATGCCTGGGGTAACCGGGTTGTCTCAAATTTTCCTCCTCAGGTTAACTCTTTCTCGGATCCAATTCTCGTTTTCACCAAAACACTCGAACTCTCCTTCAACCTGCTATTCAGGCGCAATCAGTTCTTGATAATAAAAGATACCGGCTACCTGCTTGGTATCTTGTAACAATTTAATTTTCTTTTTATCGCTTGGTTTCACAATAATTTACCAAGTCACAATTAAATAAATTTACCTGATATAATTCACAGCGTCTGATAATGGCGTCTATGTTGTTGGCTTCTCACTTTAGGTCCGTCTGGTTCGGTCGTTCCGGTCACAAGTCTTGTCTCGATGGCCGCCCAGTCCCATTGACTCTCCGTTGAACGTCTGTTCAGTCCAGTCGTTCCGGTGACCAATGTTGTTTTTTACTACAGTCTTGCAGTTTTATTAATTTCACTCGATTATTTTCGGCAATGATCGGAAAACTCCTCCTCTACCTAATTATGATTGGGCCTCGCGTATTAGCATTTTCAATTAGCGCGCCCGGCGACAAGTCGAAAAACTTCATTGAATGCTTGTTTGGGGTTGCAGGTAGGGTAAATGACCAACCGTGAAAAATCACGATTTTGGTTGATAATAAAACTCAATTTACCCCGTTACAATACATGGCCATGCATGGCCGTATATGGCTCATATATGAAGCATATATGGACATACATGGAGCAGATATGGCCATACACGGACATACCAACTTTTTTAATACAGTCATGCATGGCCATATATGAACCATACAAGGTCATGTATTGCCATACATGGTTTTGTATGACTGTATATGGTCATGCATGACTGCATTAAAAAAGATTTCATGTCCATGTATGGCCATACATGCTCCATGTATGAGCCATATACGGCCATGCATGGCCATGTATGATTCATCTTTCACGAGAATGCACGCCTCCAACGCTCACCCTGTGAAAAATGAATCATACATGGCCATGCATGGTCATCCATGGCCATATATAGTCATACAAAACCATGTATGGCCATACATGGCCTTGTATGGTTCATATATCACCATGCATGGCTGTATTAAAAAAGTTGGTATGCCCATGTATGGCCATATATGTTCCATGTATGGCCATGTATGATTCATTTTTTACGAGTATATAAGAATTTGAGCTGACTATTACAACTACTTATAAACAGAATGTTGTGTAAAATAAATTGTAAATGTTTTTGATATCACTAACAGCGTATTGATGATTATATTTTGCTTTTTCGAAAGTAATTATATTCTTCGAACCTTACGTAGCACAACTAAACTTCGTTGTAACTGTCTGTCGCATAGCCTAGTCGTCAAAGCGTCGGTCTCTCGTACGGAAGGTCCCGGGTTCGAATCCTACTAAAGCGGGTGCGGTCATTAATAAGTCTAGCGTTTTTTTTCTGAATTAAAAATTTCCAATTCGATTAGGAATTCAATTGTTCGCATATCTGAAAATCTTAGCGCCGCCAAAATAATTAAAAAAAAAAAAAAAAAAAATTTTTTTTTTTAATTTAGTTAAAATATCTATACATAGTCATATCAAGTCATATATGACCTATCAAGCTATGTATAGCTATACATGGCCATGTCTGGCCAATTTTCATACATGGCCATGCATGGAGCATTCATACCTGGCCATGTATGATTCATTTTCCACGGGAGGTTTTGAGTTATATCTTGGTGCCTTGAATTTTGGACTTTTTTTCAAATCATAAAATAATATTTTGTTATTTTTTAATTCAATGTGATTTAAAATAAATCGTTACAAAATTTATGCTTGAAAACAAAATAATTCAGACATTTTGAAATGATACAAAATGATTAAAAGATACGCCATTTCAAATCATATTTCTTAATCCGAGGAAGGGTAGAGGTACCATTTGTGGCCACTGCTCCATTTTTGGACATTTAATACTTTATTTTAATCTATGAAAAAGTGTAAAATAAAATTTTTATTTCAATAGTGGGCTAAAAGTATCTTTGAAAAAATTTCAATTATTAATTATGTGATTGCGTATTTTGCAAATTATTTTATTGATATTTTCCAAGTGTCAAAAACTGGCTCTAAAGTGGCCAAAAACGGTACCTCTGCCCTATATACTATTAATTAAAAATTCATTATTTCTTTAGTTTATGCACAACATTATCATTACAATGGGAGCCAGAAATAATAGCAGTCGCATTGATGTATTTGGCAGGTAAATTGAGCAAATTTGAAGTCGTCGACTGGAATGGTAGACAACCCAAACATTTAAGGTGGTGGGATATGTTTGTTGAAGATGTTACCATGGATTTACTAGAAGGTTTACTGATTTTTTCTTCAAGCTGTACTTACATTTACCCTATTCATTATCAATAAATAAATTATATATTTTATTTTAAGATATTTGTCACCAAGTATTAGATTTATATTCACAAGCTAACAATGCTAAACCACCAGACTCACCACCAATGACGCCATCTAATCATGCAGCGACTGAAGTAATGTCATCAACTGCGTCAATTGAATCAGCTTCTAATACACCTAATAGTAAGTTTATAAAAAATGAATATTTAACCAAGTAGCATTATCTTAAGCAAGTTACTTGACAAAAGTCCTTTAGCAAGTTTCTGACGGAGGATTCAAACAAGGATTGAATAAAATGGATTTTATAAGTAAACTTTCTGCAGATTTCATCAAGTCTTATTTAAGATTCCACCACCGATTTTACTGGACTAATGCTGAATACACGGCTTACAAAATAAAAATAGCCATCTGCAGTTATTTTAAACAATTTTGCAGCGTCTGACCTAATGGGTCTTATCCAAGCATTTTAGCCACGTGTTGCAACAGATTTACTAAAGACATCTTACGAGAGTGCCTTGCCTTAAACTTTCCCGTTACTCATCATGCAGACTTATTTAAGACTTGATGTCCAGATTTACATAAACTTCCTTAAGAATGCTACTCGGGTAATTAATAATTAAGATCAGCTTTTAATTAAACGTTGACTCGAATAACAGTTAGTCATTGGACTTTGAGATATTAAAGCAGAATAAATAATATGAATTATTATTTATTTACGACTAGCGGGAACTCCAATAAAAATTCAAAAAATTGAGACAACGCCAATACCATCAAATGGTTGTTCCGTGTTGGAACCGCCAGTACTGCAGACCGAAAGTGTTGTTAAGCCAATAGAAATACCACAACCGCATTACGCTGTGTACCCACCGAGCTTTGCACCAGCGCCTGCGCCTTACTCAACTGTCTTTCCACCGGCAAATATATCCGTACCCCCACCCTCAGTGAACCCAATGAATCACATGGTACCATCGATGCGACTGGCCCCGCCAATTCGTCCAGCTCAGCCCCCACCAGCGCCCGCTCCCCCATTTCAATCCTACGGCTATCCTACGAACGCCACTTACTTTCCGCCAGGTAATCCAGTACCCCCTCCCGGAAATCCTCCACGTGCATACTATCCACCTCCTTCATAAATTTATTCATTGTTTTGTACTGTTTTTAAGAATTCATTCATTAAATAATGAACTGTGATTGATAATTATTTTAAACTTATTCAATAAATGTTTTGATCTTAATATTCATTATTCTGTTAATAATTCCTTGGAAAAAAATGTATATCCTCAAAAATGTTTAAATCTGCACCAATTTCTAAGAAAGGCTAGAAACCGTCGGTTGATAACTAACCAACAGATGGTAAGTCAATAATATACTTTGTAAACGGGTGCAATTTTTTATTTTCCCTGATAGCCAATTTGGAGAGAAACTGGCGTGAAACTTACAGCCGCAACTAGACACCAAGTTGGCCGCAAAAGTTGATACTTCCAAAGTTGATAGATACTTTCTCAGAAAGTTGGTGGCAAAAATTGGAAATCCAACAAGTTGATGGTCACTTTTTGAGAAAGTTGATGGCCAGAAGTTGGCAATCCATAAGTTGACGGAAAGTTGCCTTCAATTTTCTTAGAAACCTGCATTCCAGTTGCGGCTCCATACTGGCGTCAACTTTCTCAGAAAGTACTACTACTACTACTACTACTACTACTACTACTACTACTACTACTACTACTACATGCAAACCTTCTCAATAATCGAACCCAGACCATGTCGGTATCGCGCCGAGTGCTCTACCAGTTGAGCTATCCGGCACTATACTATATTCCGTTCAATTTAATCTACAACTTATTGAGCCACACCGTCCATCGTACGGTAATGCACCAATTTAATAAGTGGAAACCTAAACATGCAAACCTCAATAAGACAATTTATAGATAAATTGAGAAAAATATAGATAGCCCGAACTGGGAATCGAACTAATGAATCTAATAGTAAACAAATGAAACATACATATTATACGTATAATTAAATTATTTCTTGAAATTTCAAATACAAAACATCTAAATTTCAGAATATTCATAGTGAATTTTTTCACAGCTCATAATGTTCCTTTGTATTATTGAAGTATCACTGAAATTATTTATTTTTAAAGATATTTTTTCTTAATTTTTATCGTTACTTTTTAATTTTCAATACATTTATTGAAAGTTTATAATAATATACGAAATTTCAGAAAATAAAATTTATTTACAAACAATTTTGAAAATTAATAGTTTGTTCATTGAATTGTAAAGAAAGACCAAATAGTCGATTTCAAATTTTTTACGAGTTGAATGTATAGTTGTCCTAATGTTATAAAATTTGTATCTTAATATATATATTAAATTACAGAAGACGATTGAATTTTTAAATATTTTTTATATTTGAGCTATCAAAAGTAATTAACGAATTTCGATGTGCGAATATAAAAATAAATAAATGAAAATATGACTATTGCATGATTTTTAAATAATTTTCTGAAATTTAAAAAACAAATTTTAAACATAACAATATTGACATTAAAATTTCAACCGCTCCTTTTGTTATTTCTTATTCACCTGGATAAACGAATGGAATTTATTTATTTATAAAAAATTTTTTTTTTTTAATTTAAATGCCTATTTTTGAATTTTCAACCCAAAACATTAAATACAGAAATAGTAGTCAAAATTTTTAATGCACAGCGATGTACGAATGAATTCTGTTATTTCAAAAAGGATGTTAATTTTAACGATAGATAAAAATTAATTGATCATTTTAATACTGTCGATGTATTGTATTAAGATTTTGTGATATTTATATAGAAATTTCTTTGAAATTTCAAGAGAAAATGAAATCATTGATTTATTAATATTTTGTTTTCATATTTTTAATTATTTCTTGAATTTTCATCTATTGTATTAAATTTTAGAAATTATATCTAAACTTCTCAATCGATAATTAGACCTTTATAAGTCGTTAAACTTGGCCATTTAATTAGGTGTGAAAAAATTTTAATATGAGAAAGAAAAAAATCTGAGATATATATTTTTTTTCGTATGGTACGACTTTGGTATAACAATAAAGTTCACAGTTATTCTGAGATATATTAAACTTGGATTTTTAAGTCTTGTACTTGAATTTCTTTATGATGATACAATTAATTAAGTACATATAGGTATAAGAAAACATAGCTAAAAATAAAGAGTGGTCACTTTGTTCAGAAATGTTGCTAAACGTTCATCATCAATTTTTAGCGGTAAGTAGAAATTTATTTACATCATTTAACGTCATGTGGTATGTTGCTTTTCGTTCTCATATATATATATATATATATATATTAGGAGTACAAATAAGTTTCCGCCGTTTTATTGTAGATGGCGCGACACGGAGTTTCGGTTAGCTTTCGCAGATGATAACCGGCTTAAAAAATAGTTTGGACATTCAAGAACAACATAACCTATTAATATCATTGATTTTATATTGGTAAAATATAATTTTTATAAGTTGAAAATGTCAAAATTTGAACCAAGTAAGCGTCATTTGCGGGAAATATTAGTTTACTTCTTTAATTCAAAGAAATCTGCTGCTGAGGCGCATCAATTGCTCGTAGAAGCATATGGTGAGGGTGTTTTGAGTGAGAGAACGTGTTGAGAGTGGTTTCAAAAGTTTAAAAACGGTGATTTCGACGTAGAAGACAAAGATCGCAGTGGAAGGCCAAAAATTTACGAGGATGCAGAATTGGAGGAATTATTAGAGGAAGATTCATCTCAAACACAAAAAGAACTTGCTCTAACATTAGAAGTCACTCAGCAAGCAGTCTCACATCGTTTAAAATCATTAGGAATGATTCATAAACAAGGAAATTGGGTTCCGTACGAATTAAAGCCGAGAGATATTGAACGCCGATTATGCTTAAGTGAAATGCTGCTAGCTAGACATAAAAAAAGGGTTTTTTACATCGTATCATAACTGGTGATGAATTGTGGATACATTATGACAATCCAAAAAGAAGAAAATCATGGGGATTACCTGGCCACGCGTCAACATCAACAGCAAAACCGAATATTCACGGAAAAAAACTTATGCTGTGTATTTGGTAGGATCAGCTAGGTGTAGTGTATTATGAGTTGCTTAATCCGAGCGAAACAATTACTGGAGCCCTCTATCGAACACAATTGATGAGATTGAGCCGAGCTCTGAAGGAAAAACGCCCTCAATACTATTCTAGACACGAAAAAATTATTCTTCTGCATGACAATGCTCGTCCACATCTTGCGGCTCCCGTGAAAAAGTACTTGGAAACACTTGATTGGGAAGTGTTACCCCACCCGCCGTATTCACCAGACATTGCACCGTCCGATTATCACCTGTTCCGGTCCATGACACATGCTCTGACGGCGCAGCGGTTCACATCTTATGAGGATACCAAAAATTGGGTTGATTCGTGGATAGCCTCAAAAGACAAGGAGTTCTTCAGACGTGGGATTCGAATGCTGCCTGAGAGATGGGAAAAAGTGGTTGCAAGTGACAGGCAATATTTTAAATAAATTTATATTACCGTTCTTCTATAATAAATATTTAATTTGTGTTAAAAAACGGCGGAAACTTATTTGTAACCCTAATAGTACCAGTAAGTACTGTTCAATTTATAGTTAAAGAATTAAAAAATATAACAAATGATTGTGAAAATATTGTAATTAATAGTTTTAAAGAACAATTATTAAATTTAGAAATTTCTGCTGATCAAGTAAATTCAATCGTTAAAGAAGTCCGATTATTAAATTCCTGTAAAACTTCTGTTGCCAGTTTGGCAACTGATTATTATAGAAAAAAATTTTATAAGAATAGTTCATTTTATGTAGCTCCAAAACAAATATTTTTTAATGGTTCGTGTGATAGAAAGAAATGTTTTCATTATATTACAATCGATAAAAGTTTATTATGTATGTACAAAAATAAATTTAATCAAAGTCAAATAATAACAAAAAAAATTATTACGAATCCGGATAATATTTGTGACGTCACTGATGGTACTATTTACACAAAGAATAAGTTTTTTATCGAAAATCCAGATGCATTAAAAATTATCCTGTATCAGGATGCTTTTGAAATTACAAATCCCTTAGGAAGTGCCAAAAAAAAGTATTCTATTCAAGCAATATATTTTAGTTTAGTTGATTTGGCCCCCCGCAATCGCTCAAACCTTAATTTAATACAGCTCGTTGCATGATGCAAAGAAAAAGTATTCGATCCTGACATAGTTTACGGTTATATAGTAAAAGATTTAAAAAAATAAGAAACAGAAGGTATTGAAGTTTCTCCAGGAATATTTAAAAAAGTCGGGTTACTGTTCATAACTGGTGATAATTTAGGAAGTCATCAACTGGGAGGCTTTGTGACTAATTTTAGTAAATCAACATTTTTTTGTCGCTATTGTCATATAACTCGTGATGATTTTATCAAATGCTCTGATGATTGTATAGGTTGTGCTAAAAATACTGATGATCATCATTATACATATAATCATCAGTATTATGAAATGAGGACCGTTAATTCTTATGACGAATGCATTAAATCAAAAAATAAAAAAAAATCTTTTGGTGGAATTATTTTTGATTCTATTTTTAATAAATTAAAATCTTTCCACGTCCGTTCACCAGGTCTCCCTCCGTGTTTAGCTCATGATCTATTAGAAGGCGTTTTAGCATATGATTTAAAGTTATACTTACAATACTTCGTTAATAAAAACTGGTTCACTTGGGAAAAGCTTAACGAAAAAATAGAAATTTTCCAGTATAGTGAAACTGATAAGTGTGATCGGCCAGCCTCTGTTTCTTCAGAGAAAGATAGAGTTTCGGGCAATGCATGGCAAGTTTTTACTTTACTAAAATTACTTCCATTAATTATTTTTGATAAAATAAAAGACATAAATGATGAAGTATGGCAAACAGTGTTGTCGATTTCGGAAATTTAATATAGTGGAAACCTAAACATGCAAACCTTCTCAATAAGACAATTTATAGATAAATTGAGAAAAATATAGATAGCCCGAACTGGGAATCGAACCCAGACCATGTCGGTATCGCGCCGAGTGCTCTACCAGTTGAGCTATCCGGCACTATACTATATTCCGTTCAATTTAATCTATAACTTATTGAGCCACACCGTCCATCGTACGGTAATACACCAATTTAATATAGTGGAAACCTAAACATGCAAACCTTCTCAATAAGACAATTTATAGATAAATTGAGAAAAATATAGATAGCCCGAACTGGGAATCGAACCCAGACCATGTCGGTATCGCGCCGAATGCTCTACCAGTTGAGCTATCCGGCACTATACTATATTCCGTTCAATTTAATCTATAACTTATTGAGCCACACCGTCCATCGTACGGTAATACACCAATTTAATATAGTGGAAACCTAAACATGCAAACCTTCTCAATAAGACAATTTATAGATAAATTGAGAAAAATATAGATAGCCCGAACTGGGAATCGAACCCAGACCATGTCGGTATCGCGCCGAGTGATCTACCAGTTGAGCTATCCGGCACTATACTATATTCCGTTCAATTTAATCTATAACTTATTGAGCCACACCGTCCATCGTACGGTAATACACCAATTTAATATAGTGGAAACTTAAACATGCAAACCTTCTCAATAAGACAAATCGTGTGTGCTGTCACTATAAATAAATCATTTTTACCGTATTTACAATCAATTATTCAAGAATATTTAGCTTCGAGAGTTAAATTATTTCCTAAAACGCATTTACGTCCTAAACACCATTATCTTACACATTATCCAATGCTACTAATTATTTTCGGATCTCTTATACTAGTTTGGACGTTAAGATTTGAAAGTAAACATACTTTTTTTAAAAGAGCGATTCGCCGGACACAAAATTTTATTAATGTCACTCAAACTTTGCGTGAAAAACATGAACTGAGTCAAAGTTTAAATCGAAAAGAAAATACATCCTGTGATATA
The DNA here is from genome assembly GCA_964016945.1 of Microplitis deprimator. Taxonomy (NCBI): domain Eukaryota; kingdom Metazoa; phylum Arthropoda; class Insecta; order Hymenoptera; family Braconidae; genus Microplitis; species Microplitis deprimator. Next base: position 6,094,170 of record OZ024716.1, on the reverse strand, counting down.
ATTTTTCCTAAAAGTACTTATTCATTTTATCCAAATTTGTATTTCTCAGGATTAAAGGACGCTATAAATAATATCGATACATCTAATATCAAGGAATGTTCGTCCGTTCTAGTAAAATGCACTGAGTATAAGAAAGGAAATATCGTAATATTAGGTCAAGATGCATATCAGAGTAATATTCAAATGGGAAAAATAGTTGTGATATTAACAAGTCCGGATTGCACTATTTCTTTAGTAGTTAAAACATTACAATGTACTTTTTATTCCCCTTTGCGCATTTATGAAATTAAAGATACTGATACTTATCAATGCATAGATATAAATAAACTGTATAATCATCAATCTTTACATATGTATATGTAATGTCCGCCGCTTAAATTTAAATTAATTATCCGGGATTTCTCCCTTTGGTAGCGATAGAAAAATTTAGACGAGCGATTTGGAGGTTGCGGACAGCAGTAAAGAATACGAGGAAGAGATTATCTTCCTATAATTTATTTTTATTGTGGATCTTTCAAAGATTAAGAACCCTAAACGTCTTTGAAGAGATTGGTGCTCTTGTAGTGAACCAGATATTTTATGAAAGAGTTGAATGTAAACCTTTCACTTACCTTTCGACGAATCTTTCTTCTAGCACGGCAGGTTAGATCCCTCCAGAACGTTGCAGCTCACTCAGCTTCCTCCTGTAGGATTTGGTTGGATGGGCGCGGCTGGTGTTGTAGGATGTAAACTTATGTGCTACTCTCGAATGATACTCGCAAGATTGAATTATGATTTTTGTATATTTATTTACTGTTCCTGTTACAATTCATTTGTACACTGAATCTTTTTTACAGTAACTTATAAAAACTATTTCTTTTATGGTTTTATTTTACTTTTTAGAACTTATTTAGATCTTATTAGAATTTTAAGAAATATGATAAATGCGTCCTTATTACACCCGAAGGGTTTTATGCGCAATTAAACTCGGCTCGAGATGGAATCACAAATACACGTGATTTGTGTCACTATTTCAATCGGACCGGATTGATTTATCAATCCTTGAGGATATTTAACAGATAAATTAAATTCAATTATTGCCTATTCAACGCCTAAGTGGATTCACGCAATAATTGACTGCAAAAAGATGCTAATTTTAAATTGCCTTATTGATTTTTCGACGCTGAAGCGGATTCTTGCAATAAGGTTTAAATAGGAGATATTAAAGATCCTCTTATTGACTTTTCAACGCCTCGGGCGGAATCCTGCAATAAGAGTGCACAAAATTTCGACGTTCGAATATCCGCGGACCGCGAGTTCTATCAATCAAACTGGGGCCGCGAGCCATGGTGCTCAGGCTTTTTATAAACTTAGATTTAGCAATTGATGGGGAATTTCTAATTATTATCATTGGTAGAAGGTGACGACAATTCATTAATTATTTGTTAAACTTATTGCAGTTATCCTCCTACTATTCTTTGTCGCATAAAAAGGTGGAAAAGCTGACGCTGCGTTTTCGCGCGCTTTTGAAAAGAAGAGCTCAGTAATAATTATTTTTAATAATTATTAAATAAAAAAAAAAATTTTTATTTGGACATAACATATACAATTGGTGATATGAAATGCGTTAGATTGTCTCATTGATTGATTTCTTCAAATATTTGAATTGTAACTTAATTAAGATAAAATTATTGTAATTGTTCATACAAAATAATAAGTCATATATATCATTTTCAATATACTTTTAAATTAACAATAAAAAAATTTGAGACTAAATGTTTAAAAAAAATATCAAATATTTATCGATGTTTTTAAATTTGTAAATGAAGCTTCACGTGCGATAAATATGTAAATTATTTAAAAATTCAAAGTTATTGTATCTACTATGTAAATATTATACATTCATAATTTTTGCTCACCTATTACAATTCTACATATTCACACAACCTAACAGGACACTTGCTCACTGACTGGCTCGCATTCAATAATTTCTTTCTTATATATTTACATATAACACACTATAAAAGTTAATCGTCGCAACATCTCGTATCCAACTTCCACATTTCGACCTTATTGTACTTATTTGCATGTAGACTATACACATTAAATCATATAAGACAAATTTTCTTGAGTGTCTGACGATTTATTCCGTATCTACTAATACGGCTGCTAGTTGTGAGTTTTAAGGGTACATTTTTTTAATAATTATTTAGATTCTCTCTAGGTAATATGTTTTTTTTTTAAAGCAAAATGTCTGTCTAGAAAATTATGAACCACACTCGGACCCGGACAGTAGCAGTTACCGGTAATAAAGTAGTAGACATTATTTCTCAGGCTCGAATCTAATTTAATTTAACCGATGAAACAACCTGAATGGTACGCATTTATTAATTAGTTTATTAATGTAACTATAGTTCACGGAAAAAAATTTACTGTTGCTGCAACAGGATTTTCCTGCAGCTGCAACAAATTGGTCATGTTGCAGGAACGTGATAAAATCCTGTTGCAGCGACAGGATTAATATTGTTGTTGCGACTTAATAATAAAATATAGTTATACAGTAAAAAATTTTGCGTCATTGCTTCAAAAAACTTAGTGTTGAAAATTTTTGTGTTAAATATTTAACACTTTTATGTGTACATTTAACATTTATTCTGTTAAATCAACACAAAAACAGGATTTTGCCCTGTTCCAGCAACAGTAAATTTTTTTCCGTGTGATGTAATTTTTTTATTTTTTGAACGGCCACAAGATCTCATGGTCGAATAAAATCTATCTATCTATCTATCTATCTATCTATCTATCTATCTATCTATCTATCTATCTATCTATCTATCTATCTATCTATCTATCTATCTATCTATCTATCTATCTATCTATCTATCTATCTATCTATCTATCTATCTATCTATCTATCTATCTATCTATCTATCTATCTATCTATCTATCTATCTATCTATCTATCTATCTATCTATCTATCTATCTATCTATCTATCTATCTATCTATCTATCTATCTATCTATCTATCTATCTATCTATCTATCTATCTATCTATCTATCTATCTATCTATCTATCTATCTATCTATCTATCTATCTATCTATCTATCTATCTATCTATCTATCTATCTATCTATCTATCTATCTATCTATCTATCTATCTATCTATCTATCTATCTATCTATCTATCTATCTATCTATCTATCTATCTATCTATCTATCTATCTATCTATCTATCTATCTATCTATCTATCTATCTATCTATCTATCTATCTATCTATCTATCTATCTATCTATCTATCTATCTATCTATCTATCTATCTATCTATCTATCTATCTATCTATCTATCTATCTATCTATCTATCTATCTATCTATCTATCTATCTATCTATCTATCTATCTATCTATCTATCTATCTATCTATCTATCTATCTATCTATCTATCTATCTATCTATCTATCTATCTATCTATCTATCTATCTATCTATCTATCTATCTATCTATCTATCTATCTATCTATCTATCTATCTATCTATCTATCTATCTATCTATCTATCTATCTATCTATCTATCTATCTATCTATCTATCTATCTATCTATCTATCTATCTATCTATCTATCTATCTATCTATCTATCTATCTATCTATCTATCTATCTATCTATCTATCTATCTATCTATCTATCTATCTATCTATCTATCTATCTATCTATCTATCTATCTATCTATCTATCTATCTATCTATCTATCTATCTATCTATCTATCTATCTATCTATCTATCTATCTATCTATCTATCTATCTATCTATCTATCTATCTATCTATCTATCTATCTATCTATCTATCTATCTATCTATCTATCTATCTATCTATCTATCTATCTATCTATCTATCTATCTATCTATCTATCTATCTATCTATCTATCTATCTATCTATCTATCTATCTATCTATCTATCTATCTATCTATCTATCTATCTATCTATCTATCTATCTATCTATCTATCTATCTATCTATCTATCTATCTATCTATCTATCTATCTATCTATCTATCTATCTATCTATCTATCTATCTATCTATCTATCTATCTATCTATCTATCTATCTATCTATCTATCTATCTATCTATCTATCTATCTATCTATCTATCTATCTATCTATCTATCTATCTATCTATCTATCTATCTATCTATCTATCTATCTATCTATCTATCTATCTATCTATCTATCTATCTATCTATCTATCTATCTATCTATCTATCTATCTATCTATCTATCTATCTATCTATCTATCTATCTATCTATCTATCTATCTATCTATCTATCTATCTATCTATCTATCTATCTATCTATCTATCTATCTATCTATCTATCTATCTATCTATCTATCTATCTATCTATCTATCTATCTATCTATCTATCTATCTATCTATCTATCTATCTATCTATCTATCTATCTATCTATCTATCTATCTATCTATCTATCTATCTATCTATCTATCTATCTATCTATCTATCTATCTATCTATCTATCTATCTATCTATCTATCTATCTATCTATCTATCTATCTATCTATCTATCTATCTATCTATCTATCTATCTATCTATCTATCTATCTATCTATCTATCTATCTATCTATCTATCTATCTATCTATCTATCTATCTATCTATCTATCTATCTATCTATCTATCTATCTATCTATCTATCTATCTATCTATCTATCTATCTATCTATCTATCTATCTATCTATCTATCTATCTATCTATCTATCTATCTATCTATCTATCTATCTATCTATCTATCTATCTATCTATCTATCTATCTATCTATCTATCTATCTATCTATCTATCTATCTATCTATCTATCTATCTATCTATCTATCTATCTATCTATCTATCTATCTATCTATCTATCTATCTATCTATCTATCTATCTATCTATCTATCTATCTATCTATCTATCTATCTATCTATCTATCTATCTATCTATCTATCTATCTATCTATCTATCTATCTATCTATCTATCTATCTATCTATCTATCTATCTATCTATCTATCTATCTATCTATCTATCTATCTATCTATCTATCTATCTATCTATCTATCTATCTATCTATCTATCTATCTATCTATCTATCTATCTATCTATCTATCTATCTATCTATCTATCTATCTATCTATCTATCTATCTATCTATCTATCTATCTATCTATCTATCTATCTATCTATCTATCTATCTATCTATCTATCTATCTATCTATCTATCTATCTATCTATCTATCTATCTATCTATCTATCTATCTATCTATCTATCTATCTATCTATCTATCTATCTATCTATCTATCTATCTATCTATCTATCTATCTATCTATCTATCTATCTATCTATCTATCTATCTATCTATCTATCTATCTATCTATCTATCTATCTATCTATCTATCTATCTATCTATCTATCTATCTATCTATCTATCTATCTATCTATCTATCTATCTATCTATCTATCTATCTATCTATCTATCTATCTATCTATCTATCTATCTATCTATCTATCTATCTATCTATCTATCTATCTATCTATCTATCTATCTATCTATCTATCTATCTATCTATCTATCTATCTATCTATCTATCTATCTATCTATCTATCTATCTATCTATCTATCTATCTATCTATCTATCTATCTATCTATCTATCTATCTATCTATCTATCTATCTATCTATCTATCTATCTATCTATCTATCTATCTATCTATCTATCTATCTATCTATCTATCTATCTATCTATCTATCTATCTATCTATCTATCTATCTATCTATCTATCTATCTATCTATCTATCTATCTATCTATCTATCTATCTATCTATCTATCTATCTATCTATCTATCTATCTATCTATCTATCTATCTATCTATCTATCTATCTATCTATCTATCTATCTATCTATCTATCTATCTATCTATCTATCTATCTATCTATCTATCTATCTATCTATCTATCTATCTATCTATCTATCTATCTATCTATCTATCTATCTATCTATCTATCTATCTATCTATCTATCTATCTATCTATCTATCTATCTATCTATCTATCTATCTATCTATCTATCTATCTATCTATCTATCTATCTATCTATCTATCTATCTATCTATCTATCTATCTATCTATCTATCTATCTATCTATCTATCTATCTATCTATCTATCTATCTATCTATCTATCTATCTATCTATCTATCTATCTATCTATCTATCTATCTATCTATCTATCTATCTATCTATCTATCTATCTATCTATCTATCTATCTATCTATCTATCTATCTATCTATCTATCTATCTATCTATCTATCTATCTATCTATCTATCTATCTATCTATCTATCTATCTATCTATCTATCTATCTATCTATCTATCTATCTATCTATCTATCTATCTATCTATCTATCTATCTATCTATCTATCTATCTATCTATCTATCTATCTATCTATCTATCTATCTATCTATCTATCTATCTATCTATCTATCTATCTATCTATCTATCTATCTATCTATCTATCTATCTATCTATCTATCTATCTATCTATCTATCTATCTATCTATCTATCTATCTATCTATCTATCTATCTATCTATCTATCTATCTATCTATCTATCTATCTATCTATCTATCTATCTATCTATCTATCTATCTATCTATCTATCTATCTATCTATCTATCTATCTATCTATCTATCTATCTATCTATCTATCTATCTATCTATCTATCTATCTATCTATCTATCTATCTATCTATCTATCTATCTATCTATCTATCTATCTATCTATCTATCTATCTATCTATCTATCTATCTATCTATCTATCTATCTATCTATCTATCTATCTATCTATCTATCTATCTATCTATCTATCTATCTATCTATCTATCTATCTATCTATCTATCTATCTATCTATCTATCTATCTATCTATCTATCTATCTATCTATCTATCTATCTATCTATCTATCTATCTATCTATCTATCTATCTATCTATCTATCTATCTATCTATCTATCTATCTATCTATCTATCTATCTATCTATCTATCTATCTATCTATCTATCTATCTATCTATCTATCTATCTATCTATCTATCTATCTATCTATCTATCTATCTATCTATCTATCTATCTATCTATCTATCTATCTATCTATCTATCTATCTATCTATCTATCTATCTATCTATCTATCTATCTATCTATCTATCTATCTATCTATCTATCTATCTATCTATCTATCTATCTATCTATCTATCTATCTATCTATCTATCTATCTATCTATCTATCTATCTATCTATCTATCTATCTATCTATCTATCTATCTATCTATCTATCTATCTATCTATCTATCTATCTATCTATCTATCTATCTATCTATCTATCTATCTATCTATCTATCTATCTATCTATCTATCTATCTATCTATCTATCTATCTATCTATCTATCTATCTATCTATCTATCTATCTATCTATCTATCTATCTATCTATCTATCTATCTATCTATCTATCTATCTATCTATCTATCTATCTATCTATCTATCTATCTATCTATCTATCTATCTATCTATCTATCTATCTATCTATCTATCTATCTATCTATCTATCTATCTATCTATCTATCTATCTATCTATCTATCTATCTATCTATCTATCTATCTATCTATCTATCTATCTATCTATCTATCTATCTATCTATCTATCTATCTATCTATCTATCTATCTATCTATCTATCTATCTATCTATCTATCTATCTATCTATCTATCTATCTATCTATCTATCTATCTATCTATCTATCTATCTATCTATCTATCTATCTATCTATCTATCTATCTATCTATCTATCTATCTATCTATCTATCTATCTATCTATCTATCTATCTATCTATCTATCTATCTATCTATCTATCTATCTATCTATCTATCTATCTATCTATCTATCTATCTATCTATCTATCTATCTATCTATCTATCTATCTATCTATCTATCTATCTATCTATCTATCTATCTATCTATCTATCTATCTATCTATCTATCTATCTATCTATCTATCTATCTATCTATCTATCTATCTATCTATCTATCTATCTATCTATCTATCTATCTATCTATCTATCTATCTATCTATCTATCTATCTATCTATCTATCTATCTATCTATCTATCTATCTATCTATCTATCTATCTATCTATCTATCTATCTATCTATCTATCTATCTATCTATCTATCTATCTATCTATCTATCTATCTATCTATCTATCTATCTATCTATCTATCTATCTATCTATCTATCTATCTATCTATCTATCTATCTATCTATCTATCTATCTATCTATCTATCTATCTATCTATCTATCTATCTATCTATCTATCTATCTATCTATCTATCTATCTATCTATCTATCTATCTATCTATCTATCTATCTATCTATCTATCTATCTATCTATCTATCTATCTATCTATCTATCTATCTATCTATCTATCTATCTATCTATCTATCTATCTATCTATCTATCTATCTATCTATCTATCTATCTATCTATCTATCTATCTATCTATCTATCTATCTATCTATCTATCTATCTATCTATCTATCTATCTATCTATCTATCTATCTATCTATCTAGCTATCTATCTATCTATCTATCTATCTATCTATCTATCTATCTATCTATCTATCTATCTATCTATCTATCTATCTATCTATCTATCTATCTATCTATCTATCTATCTATCTAGCTATCTATCTATCTATCTATCTATCTATCTATCTATCTATCTATCTATCTATCTATCTATCTATCTATCTATCTATCTATCTATCTATCTATCTATCTATCTATCTATCTATCTATCTATCTATCTATCTATCTATCTATCTATCTATCTATCTATCTATCTATCTATCTATCTATCTATCTATCTATCTATCTATCTATCTATCTATCTATCTATCTATCTATCTATCTATCTATCTATCTATCTATCTATCTATCTATCTATCTATCTATCTATCTATCTATCTATCTATCTATCTATCTATCTATCTATCTATCTATCTATCTATCTATCTATCTATCTATCTATCTATCTATCTATCTATCTATCTATCTATCTATCTAGCTATCTATCTATCTATCTATCTATCTATCTATCTATCTATCTATCTATCTAGCTATCTATCTATCTATCTATCTATCTATCTATCTATCTATCTAGCTATCTAGCTAGCTATATTTTTTTAACATTTTACAAAAGTAGATAAAAATTTCTGTTTAAGGTCATTAATTGAAGCTAATTAGTCAAGCTTTAAAATACTTGTTACAGAAAATATTTATGAGTTTTAGTTTTTAAGTTATATGAACTTTAAAGTGATTAAAAATTGATTTTTTCGAAAAATCGTTGACATTTTAGACAGCCATAACTTCAAAACTAATCGACCGAATCAGCCCATCTTCGAACTTAACCGTGGTAATCACACATAGAATAAGTGTAGGAAATTTCATTACGATCGGATAAGAATTGTAGACGCAATCGTGTCCTCAAAAGTCGGTTCTAT
>OZ024716.1:5965513-6084383 GCA_964016945.1 Microplitis deprimator | reverse complement strand
GTTATGGCTGTCTGAAATTTCAACGATTTTTCGAAAAAATAAATTTTTAATCACTTTCAAGTCCATATAACTTTAAAACTATAACTCATAGATAATTTCTGCAAAAAGTATTTTATAGCGTGACTAATAAGCTTTAATTTATGACCTCAAACTTTATATTTTGACCATTTCTTCCAATAATTTCATAGCCTTGAAAATTTTAATGGAATCAAAAAATGTTGAAAATATGGTTTTCAGTCCACAGAACTTATGCTTGTTCCATTATAATCCAGTTTTGTCAGTTGTATTTTGCTGTGCACAAATTAACCTGTAAATTTCACTGCTATTTTATGTTTAAAAAGTATTTCTTTTATTACTTATAATGTATCAAATGTACCTCTACTCCCAATGATTATCACTTGTCTCGTCATTACGATAGCACCCACAGTTCTTATCGGATCTTGATGAAATTTTTTACACTTATTCTATAGGCGATTACCTTGATCAGGTTCGAAGATGGGCTGAAACCCTCGAATAGATTTGAAATTATGGCTGTCTGAAATTTAAACGATTTTTCGAAAAAATCTATTTTTAATCAACGCTAAAGCTCATATTACTTTAAAACTAATATTTATACACAAATTCCGTAAAAAGTATCTAAAAACTTGACTAATAATCTCGCATTAATAACCTTAAGCTTTATGTTTTGACTATTTCTTCCAATAATTTGATACCCTTGAACCTTTTAATGAAATCAAAAATGTTGAAAATATGGTTTTCATTCCACATAACTTATGAATTTTCCATTATAATACAATTTTGTCACGTGTATTTTATTGTAAACAAAATAACCTGTTAATTTCACAGCTATTTTATATTTTAAATAAAAGTATTACTGTTGTTTTAACTGGGCTTGTCATGGTAACAGCGATTACAATTATGATCTCATACTAATTAAATTTTCAATACTTTATTTATGTGAAGGTTAGTTTGGTATATTACCTGTATAATGTTATGTCAAATCAACTATCTGAAGTTCTCTATCAATAATAATCGTTGTCTTTTTTTACCATCACTCCTAGAAAACGAGTCTAATTTCATATCATGACTATACACTAACAAGATGTGTATGTATAAAACTATTTTTTTATATCAATTAATTGAAAAATCTACCTTCTATTTCGGCTGCCGAATGGCCTTTTTTTTTTTTTTGAAGTTATATAAGATTCAGCAGTAATTAAAAACTGATTTTTACGAAAAATCATAAAAATTTCAAACAGCCATAACATCAAAACTGATTAAACGATTCAGCTCATCTTTGAACTTGATCAAGGTAATCGCCTATAGAATAAGTGTAAAAAATTTCATTAAGATCTAATAAGAACTGTGGGTGCTATGGTAATGACAAGACCAGTGATAATCATAGGGAGTAGAGGTACATTCAATACATCATAAGTAATAAAAGAAATACATTTAAAATATAAAATAGCAGTGAAATTTACAGGTTATTTTGTGCACAATAAAATACAACTGACAAAACTGGATTATAATCGGACAAGCATAAGTTATGTGGAATGGAAACCATATTTTCAACATTTTTTGATTCCATTATAATTTTCAAGGCTATCAAATTATTAGAAGAAATGGTTAAAATCTAAAGTTTAAGGTCATTAATTGAAGCTAATTAGTCAAGCTTTAAAATACTTGTTACAGAAAATATTTATGAGTTTTAGTTTTTAAGTTATATCGACTTGAAAGTGATTAAAAATTGATTTTTTCGAAAAATCGTTAAAATTTTAAACAGCCACAACTTCTAAACTAATAGACTGATTCAGCCCATCTCCAAATTTAACCGTGGTATTTACACATAGACTAAGTGTAAAAAATTTCATTAATTTTAGATAAGAATTGTAGACGCAATCGTGTCCTCAGAAGTCAGTTCTATCTATATATATATATATATATATATATATATATATATATATATATACATACATACCTATATAAATTTATTAACGAATGGCTGTAATGGGTCCACTTATTTTATTAATTAAATGTGGTCTTAATAAAACAAGGGCCCACTCATGTATGAAACTTAAGGTGTTTCATGTACCTGTCTAGCTGTGCTCAGTGAACCTCAGGACGAAGGTAACCCCGTACTGGAACACGCACCATTAATTTTAAGAGAGAGATCTTATGTTACTTATACTTATGAAGGAAATTAATTATTAAGTAGATTTATAATATTAAATTAACTGGCATTTATTCATGACGAAGTCGCCTTGACAAAAATTTTGATGGATATGAACAATAGATTGAGATGGCTGATGAAATGGACTCGACTAGACTCTACGAAATATTGGTGACTCGAATATTAAGTTAATAAATTTTACAATTGACTCGACAGTTAAACAAAATTTTCAATTGACTCGACAGTTAATAAATTTTACATAAAATTTCCAAATTTACAAAATGTACCAAAGCCACATCTCCACTCACTTCAATCTACACTCCTTCCGATCTCCAACCTCCAGTCCAATTCCTACGTCCTCAACCCAGTCCAATAACCTCCGGCCAAATCCACTAATCTCCAACAATCCAATCCTCCCAAATCTAACTCCACTCCGCAATAAAGTCTCCAATAAATATATAACAAATTGATAGGAATACTGATATATTTTATATAAGCTTCCCCGTGTGAGGGCTTATTAACTCTTGGCAGTAGATAGGCAAGGCTGGTTCTGTCCCAATTAGCATCAAAATGGGTACGATCTGTTGTATCGACTGAGGGTAAGTTAACGATTGATGATAGCGTGTCGGCTGTTGGTGTGCTCATCTGGGGCCTTTTTGAAGCTAATTGTGCTTATCTGTCGTACCGACGGATGGTAATATACCAGCTATTGGTGTTTTTTTTTACCGGCTGAGGGTAACTTAATGACTATTGATAACATGTCAGCTGTTGGTGTGCTTATCTAGGACCCTTTGACATCATTTTGATGCTAATTGTGATTATCTGAGGCCTTTTCGACATCATTTTGATGCTAATTGACCTAATTTGGCGGTCTTCTTACCGTCGGAGCTCATTTTCGAGCTTATCTAGGACCCTTTTGAGCTCGTGTCCGCCATTTTGAGCTCCTATCAGCCATTTTGAGCTCGTATTATAATAGATGGCGCCTTGTGTATTTTTTTAGTGGGAAATTTTGAAAACAAAATGACACCATGATGGCGCTCAAGGCTGATACTTTCTTAGTCTATCAGCTTTGAGCGTAATCACGGGGCCAATTTACTTTCTGACCAATGTTTGATATATTTAAGCTAGGTCTAGTACGAGCACTTGCGAGAAGCATACAAGAGCATGCCATCTAGTGGTTTAGTTTCTCCCCCCTCATTTTTTTTTGCTACTGTGTAGTAGATGACGTCATCCGACAAGTCTGAACTGGTTTTTCTATTGTTTGTGACGTCATTCGACAGGCCTGAACTTGTTTTCGGTCTAGAGTGGGGATACTGAGCTTAGCGTTGAGCTCGCGAGCTCACAGCAGTTAGTCTTTATCGAGAAACGTTCTAGTTAACAGTTTGTGAAAAAAAAAAATCTTGTGATTTATTACTGAATTATTTCAGTACAGAGATCATTCGATTTATTTCCTAATTATTGTTTATTGTGTGTTTTAATACCAAGTAAGTATTAAATTATAATAACAGTCAAATTATGTGTTATTGACTGAAAAATTAATTAATTGAATTATTAGTTTTCAAGATGGATCTATCAAAACTGAATGAAATCAACACCTTGGCATACATCTTGCCTGTTAAAAACCTTCAGGAACTGGAAGCTGACAAGATATATAAAATAACTGAAATCAAAAAAATTTCAACGCAATATGGACCTAAAGTAATTGCCAACCTGGATGATCAATTCACAATTTACTTTTCTGCAAGAACAAACAACGAATTGATAGCTAATGAAGATAAATTAAAAACTCTTATCGACATGGTGTCTCAAGAAAATCTATATCTTTTATTTCATGGATCCAAATACAATAGATTTGAATTTGTCACGCGATAATTATAAATGAACTTTTTTTCAGAATACTCATTTTTTAATAAAAAAAAAATAAAATATAACTTCATTTTCTTTCTATTTCATCTTTATGAACCTAGACATTTTATCTATATGTGTAAGTTTGTGTATAAAACTTCATTACTATGTGTTGAATTAATAATAATAAAAATATCAATGTATGCTAAGATAAAGTTTTTGTGCTTAATAAAAAAAAAATTGTTAACTGTCACGATACTAAAATCAACAAAAAATTATTAAGTTACATATTTTTACTATTAAAATGGCATAAACAGGTACAAATAGAAAAAACTAATCAAATATACTTAATACATATTTTATTTGAATAAATTTTTATATTTTTAAACATAAATATTAGTTTTATAAATCACTATAATCATATTTTAATTTATTTATACTTTCTTTGTAGTTTGAATAAATATAAGCTTTTACAGTAAAAAAGAAAATAATATAATAGTAGCTTAATTCATAAAAAATATTTGTATTTTTAAACATAAATATTAGTTTCATAAATCAATATAATCATATTTCAATTTATCTATACTTTCTTCGTAGCTTGAATAAATATAAGCTTTTGCAGTAAAAACGAAAATAATATAATAGTAGCTTAATTTATAAAAAATATTTGTATTTTTCTTAAAACTTAGCATTAGTTCAATATTATAATGTCTGATTATTTCAGTTAGAAACTTATTATATCTTAAGTGTATTCAATGAAGCGGTCAGACTATTTAAATTAACGATTAAAAATCGTTTTTAAATAAAATTTTAATTATTAGGAAATATTTTTTCCGACTTGATATAATAATGGTGATGTGTAATTATTTACATCAAAAACTTAAAAAATAAGTATTTGTATTTATTCAAGCAGTCAGCTTATTGAAATCGACGATTAAAACGGTTTTTAAATAATAGACTTTAACCACTAAGAAATATTTTTTAAACTTAAATATCACTTTCATAAAAACAATAATGAAAAACTAAATATTTTTGATTCTTAAATATCACTTTCATTATAGTTGTATTTAATTACTAATTTTTAATCAGGCTTTTTTAATCATCAAAGATTTCATCGAACCCCTTATCAATAAGATCTGGAGCTTGAACTTCCGCAATTATATCAAGATCATCTGCTCGTTGTTGATGATAATGCAACATGTTTCTAAATAAACCAGCAGTCCAATTATCAACAATTTGGTAAGTCACAGGATTTGGTGAATCATCAGTCAATCTTAAAAATGTCCATGTCAAACATTGGTTTGATATCCATAATCTTGTGATTATACCATCCACCACTACCACAGCATTTTTGAAATCTACATCTTGAGCTAATAGTGGTTGCAATTGAGTGGTTATTAATCTCGTCAGATTTGATATTGAACGGTTCATCAGCCATGGTTTTGGTACAATTGCCCCATACCGAAGAATAGCTCCCATGGATGGATAAACTAAAATAAAGATTTTTATAATTAAATATATAAATTCAACACTATATCAAAAAGTAAAATTTATTAACAAATAAAATATTACCAGGCATTGCCAGTCCAGCTTGTATTAAATTTTGATGGTATGAATCATAAAGTTCTGGGTACATGGTGACAAGGAGATTTCCTGAGAATCGATAATGTGCAAGAAAAATTATTCTGCACAATTGTAAGTACTGTGGTTATGTTATTTATTGAAATTGATGACTCATGAAAAGATTCCCCACCACGTACTACCAATCCCAACTGGTTGGTTATTAATCTTAATAATGAATGGGAATCTTCATTCACCCATTGATTAGGAATGATGATTTCATATCCCAATGTATTACCCATTTGTTGATGTTGATGTACTTTATCTATAATTCAAAATTATATACATATATATTTATATATAAATATATATTCTAAAAAAACTTTCTATGATAATTATGACAATCCGATGAAATATAAAAAACATCATTTAACTAGTAACACAATATACACTTAACTGATGCCATGTTCCACCTTAATATGTTTTTATATTACTTTGCTAAACAATTTGATTATTAACTTTTATATTCAATTATACATTGATAGATTTTTAAGTCGATTAATAATAAATCAAAGTCTAATCAATTAATAATAAATCAAAGTCTAATTAATTAATAATGAATGAAAGTCTAATTGATTAATAATGAATCAAAGTCTAATTAATTACAATGATACTTACAAAATGTAGAAAATCAGCGACCGGCACTGAACGAGCTTAGACGCTTTTGGATTTAAGTTGAGAGATTTAATTGTCATGAGTAAACATTTTTTTTTCTAGAACTAAGCAGCCAATAACAGTATATATGACTGAATATTCAAAATCTGATTGGCCTATTCCACTATGACGTAGTTGTTGTTGTTACCGGCAAGTTATAACGTTAGTAAAAAATGTTAGTAAATATTTTCTGATGAACTTTATATCAAACATACAATCGAATACATATCCTGTTGCGATATTGAGCATTATTTTTAAGAATCAATCAATCATATATAGAATAAAAATTGATTGTTATTTACGCGCGGGAAAGGGTTATATCTACCGAGGCGACCTCTACCGAGATAGACTAATATCACACATCAATACTAGTGATCGATAAATTAAACTTATGAAAGTAAAAATTTTAAATTTGATAATTATACATACCTGACAAATATTCGTTTCTTCAAATCAATTAAGCAATTTGTTTTAAACTTTGAATATATTAAAAATGAATCAACATATTTAAAAAATATTAATAAAGAATTATACTCTTGGTGGTAAAAATTTGAAATTTTAATAAAGTAAACTTATGATAATAAAAATTTAATAATTATACATACCTAACAAATATTTTTTATTCAAGTCAATTTAACAATTTGTTTGAAAAAAAACTCAAAAATGTTTAAAAAATTAAGCATCATATTTAAAAAATATTATTACTCTTGGCGGTAAAAATTTTAAATTCAAAAATTATACATACCGGACAAATATTTTTTTTATCTCAAACTTAAAAATATATTGAAAATGAAACTAATTATTTTTTATTCATCACATATTTCTATAAATTATAATTAACTTAATCTATTAATTTTATTAAAGGTTAAAAAATAAAAAATTCAAGTATTATTAAATCAAATTAAAGTTTTTATTGAGTGTTTATAAACCAATTTTTTAACATTTTTACATTTTTTAGTGCACATGAATAATTATAATTATTGCTATTTAATTAGCAATGATATTTACAAAAATCATTGTTCAATAATTTTAAATTTTTTAGCGCGGGACATTTAAAGTCATCTAAATCAATTACAATTTTCTCGTGTTCAATCAAATCTTTTATCCATAACTTTTTTTCATAACCCTTCACGTAAATATATTTATAATAACGTGTTACATAATTAATTATTTCATTCAGATTATAATATGATGTATTTCCAGCATTCCAGTTAATTCCATGATAATATTGTGTTACCCAAGTATTTAGACGTTGATATTGATGTGATAATGATTTCCAGTGATAAGGTGGCTTGAATAATGTACATGATAACTCTTCAACAGCATCAATTACATGTTGAATTGTAATTGTAGCAAGTTCTTTCACGATAAACTGATTATCGGGACCTCTGAATCCCTGTACATCCAGTATCATTTCCATTTTTGTAGCTTGTATCTCGGCAACAGTCAACAATGAACTGAAGTATTAAAATATTCAGCTCAACTATTTTTTTATTATCTCCCCACCACTCTATTTTTTAATTAATTTGATTGGCTTAAAAATTTCTTTGTTTTATTTTTTAACTGCGCAGTTAATGTTTATTTCTAACTGCGTAGTTGAATTTTCTAGAATATTTATTTTTAGATGATGACGTCATCTAACAGGTCTGAACTTGTTTTTTCCTTTGTTCTATTTCTTAACTGCGCAGTAAAATGTTTATTTTAAGATGGTGACTCATCAAGTTCCGAGAAAAAAACTTTCCATTGTTATTTTAACTGCGCAGTAGAATGTTTATTTTTAGATGACTAGAAATAATCTGCGCGCGCACGCGCGCGCCTACGTGCTACATTTTGTGTCGCCACTTGAAAAATCGTATACTTATCGTTAAAAGTTTTCGTACATCTCGTATTAAATTTATTAAATATGTTCAATAAAATATGTGTATTGAAAATTCAATATTAACAAATTATATTTGTTGCGTAATGTCGAAATAATTAGTCAATAGCTATTAAAATAAAAATAATTATATTTAACAATATCGTATAAAAAAATAATAAATCTATTGTAATATATTATATGAGTAAAATTACAACACAGCTTAAAAATGATAATCCCACGAAATTTGCTACATTTAATCCATATCTTATTTATTATTGTATTGCGTTGTACAATATTAACTCTACTGTGAAACAACTCCATACGATATGATTTTTCTTTTAATTTTGGTTAAAAAACGGATTTCATTTAAAAACCGAAAGCATGGGAAAGTGAATAGAAACATTTTGTCATTAAACAGCCTACAATTCATGTTGAAATTTTTTTCATTTACTTTTACATAATGGATGAATTTTTATTTAAAACGTTTTCATAATAATGTAATGTCAAATTTTAATATTTGTTATTTAGTAGAACTCTATAGTACAGAAGAACAGAACAGTAAGGATCAAATAGTGGGTTTTGTTTTTCACGATTTAACAATTATGATTATAATCTATCGTTAAAAGTTTTCGTACATCTCGTATTAAATTTATTAAATATGTTCAATAAAATATGTGTATTGAAAATTTAATACTAACAAATTATATTTGTTGCGTAATGTCGAAATAATTAGTCAATAGCTATTAAAATAAAAATAATTATATTTAACAATATCGTATAAAAAAATAATAAATCTATTGTCATATATTATATGAGTAAAATTACAACACAGCTTAAAAATGATAATCCCACGAAATTTGCTACATTTAATCCATATCTTATTTATTATTGTATTGCGTTGTACAATATTAATTCTACTGTGAAACAACTCGATACGATATGATTTTTCTTTTAATTTTGGTTAAAAATCGGATTTCATTTAAAAACCGAAAGCATAGGGAAGTGAATAGAAACATTTTGTCATTGAACAGCCTACAATTCACGTTGAAATTTTTTCATTTACTTTTACATAATGGATGAATTTTTATTTAAAAATATTTTTATAATAATGTAATGTCAAATTATAATATTTGTTATTTAGTAGAACTCTATAGTACAGAGGAACAGAACAGTAAGGAACAAATAGTGGGTTTTGTTTTTCACGATTTAACAATTATGATTATAATAGACCCTAAATATTTATATTATTTTCTTATTAGTATTATTATTTTCTTTAAATACTATTATCTTTAGCGTAATAATATTTGAGTTTTTAATCTTTTATCATACGGTGACTGAGTTTATGGAACTCATGAATATAATTCCTTGTAGACAAAATTTTTAACTAATTTATCAGTTTTAGCATTGTCTAAAAAAATTTTTAAAGATTTCCAACGACGGACTCTAGAAAAAGCAACGTATAATTGTCCGTGATTAAATACATCTTTCGTTAAATCTATTCCTACCGTATTAAATGTTTGTCCCTGGGCTTTATTTATGGTCATGCAGAATGCAATTTTAATTGGAAATTGCCGTCTTTTAAAAGTAAACGGATATACGTTTTCGCAATATAGCGTCAAACGATTTATGAAAACAATTTCACCTGCTTTATCACCTGTTAAAATTTTGCAGCGGAGAACATTAGTACCTAATTGTAAAATCATTAATCGGGTACCATTGCATAATCCTTCACTCAAAGTAAGATTTCTAATTAACATCACTATTGAATATTGTCTTAAACGAAGTTCGTACGGAGGAATATTCGGTGGATTTAACGTATTGAGATATTCAGTTAGAATACCATCGTCAAAATTTCCGTTATCACAATTTTCAGTACTATCAACGGCATTATAAATTTTTTCAGTAGTGATATCTAGAAGATCAATTACTTCTCGATTTATAACATCAACATCAATATTCCTAGCCGAAAGAATAACGGTTTCTATAAGTTCATCATAACGTTTGCCATTGATAATTTTACTATATATATTGTCTACAATATTATCCCGTGTTGATACTGTACATGATTCAGGAAGATGTAATTCATCATTTACATCATTGAGATTACCATCTCCAACGTTCAAAAAAAATTGTACAAATTCCGTTTCTTCCGGTAATGCTCGCATATTTTGTGTTAATGAAAAAGTGTGGAAGTATCTCCACAATGAACTAAACTTAATTGATAAATCAATTGTTTCACTTTTTGTACCATGTGCTTGCACTGGAAGTAATTGACGGAAGTCCCCACCTAAAATTATTATTTTTTCACCAAAAGGAACATCATTATTCATTATATGCCGTAATGTACGATCTACAATTTCTAAACTGTATCGAGATGACATTGATGCCTCATCCCAAATAAATACGTCTACATTACTTAAATATATTCCTTGATTTGAATTTGGTTTTACGTTCGAAGATGAGTCAGAAAACATGGGGACTGGTCAACCAAATGCTTTGTGAATAGTTTTTCCGTTAGGCAACAGGGTGGCTGCAATACCAGTATAGGCCATTGTACAAACGGATTTAATTTGATCTTTTAATAAATGACATAACGTTGTGTAAACAAATGTCTTACCTGAGCCACCAGGACCATCAATGAAAATGCAATTGCCATCGTTAATGTTATTATTTTGTAATAGATGTAAAATATGATCCACAATTTTTTTTTGATGAACGTTCAATTTTGTATAATTAGAATCCAGTGTTGTTGTATGAAGTGAATCTTGTTCTGAGACTCCAAGTGTATCTTCTATTTCTGTCATTTGTGGCATGCTTGGAAATGATGTAAGACTGTAACCTTCTTTGTGAAGCATCGAATTTATAAAAATATAAGCCTTTTTTAGCCCTTGCTCTATTCCTAAACGTCTAATCAAATCATCAGACATTCGGTCCTTAAATTCGTCCCATAGTTTATCTGGATGAAGAGGTTGACAGTGAATCAGCATACGAACAAATAAACATCGTAATTGTCGAGGCATCATCCAAATAACAGCTTCATTTAGTGTTCTTCGCCATTCGTCATCGTCTTCGATAAGTCCAATTGCCAAGCAAGCTTTTACAAACGTATCACAAACTGTTCCATTAACTGTTCTAAGTTCTTCGTAACTTTTTGCACCTTTCACATTAAGTAATAATAGTCTAAGATGAAATAACTCAGTTTGAGCAGGACTGATAGAATACATTCGACCAATAACGTTAAAACATCTTTTTCGAGTTTGCCATTGAAACACTTTGGTCTCACTGTTTTCAGTGAACGTATAATGATATGGGATATCATTATATATAAATTGTCGAGCAAGTGGATCACGTTCGTTTAAATTAAAATAAGCGGTTAACATTGATTGTTTTTGCAAAGCTTCAATAAGTCCATTCTCATCACAATCATCACTTATAGTTATATTTTGTTGATTAGGTAAATGTACTGGTAGCCGTATAATTGCATGACTTTTATCTTGTAATGATTTGCATAAAATCCGCCATGCAGCTTCAACTGGTCCAACATAGCGAGCATCTACAAAATTTTTTACTTCATCGTGATTGATAATTGTATTAGATTCGGCTTGATTTCTTGATTGATCATATGATTCTGATGTTGATACTGTAGAAGAGGGTAAATGTCCGTTTATATTAATTCTTGCTTTGTCATGACCTTTGCAAACATATTTATGTAAATATTTAAGTGCCCTCACTGTTGATACTACTTCAACGTTAATGTGACAATTAAAAGTTTGAAGTAATGTAGCATTATATGGTACGACATGACGATTATCAAATGTTGATGCATTTCTTGTAAAAGTTATCCCATTATCTCGACGACGATAAGAAGGATATCCATTTGTGTCCATAATAGTCTCATTTTGGAAATTTTTTTGAACATTTTCCATTTACTAAACACCAATCGCCGCAAGGTCCATGAAGCATATTTTTCGTAACAATATCATATAATGTAGGATTTTCAGTTTGATCAGGTATTTCTGCAGATATATATTTATCCACACGATCAGAAGTTGATATTTTAGACGTATTTTTTAAAGTCACTAACATATGTATATGAGGTAATGCTCGTTTTTGAAATTCAATTACCCAATTATACGCTATAACTTCTCCGAAAAGATTATCCTTAACAATGTGTTTAATTAGAAGGTCCTTTTTTATACAAAATATTCGTGCTACTAAATCAGGTCTGTCAGAAGCTGTTTGTCCTGGTAATAAATTCTCGGTAATTTCACGCCATTTTGGATTACATGTCATTGTAATAAATAAATCTGGTTTTTGAAATTTTCTGACAATTGACATCACATCTTGATAATGCTGTAACATATTTCGAGGTGAACCTGAAAAAGTTGATGGTAGAATAATTATTTTACCAATACTATGATTCGTGTTATTATTAGATTGTGATTGTAAGTAATCTAATAAACCTTGATATGATTCTGCACGTAATTTCTTCTGATTAAGTCTGCAGTAATTTAATCGATCTTTTTCAATTTTTACATAACTGTCAACTATCCATTGCTGTGATAAACGTTTTCCCATAACGAAAACATTAAATTCATCTCGAATAGCTAATTTATATTTATAATAATCAGCTCGTGTTACTCTTCGATTAGAATTATTTACTCGTTTTATAGAATCATGCCATCCTTGATTACCGTGAGGATAAAATAGAGGGTATACCCATGGTTCAGTATTGGGATCCATTGTACTTAATCTTTGAAAAATTTTGGTTGTTTTATTTTGTATAGTAACATAGGATTCAGGAATATTACCATCAGCGGTCATTGAAAAAACTGCCGCAACTTCATTTGCTCTTTGAAAATTGTAACGCCGAATGTCTAAACCTGGTTTTAATGTAAATACCAAATTTAATTCAGGTTCTATAATATTACCACTTGTATCGATAGTTGATTGTGATTTTAACATATCTTTCATCATTTGATAAGATTTAGCAAAAGCATTATGTTCACGTAACAGTTCATCGATAATTTTTAAAATATCCTTATCGCAGTTCTCATTTTTTTGAGCCCGAAATTCAACTGCTTCTTCAGAATCGACTATAAAAAGTTGTCCGTAACTGGGTGATTCATTAGGAGATGGATGAAACGATGTATTCATTTGATAATAGATTTGTCCCTGTATTTTAAAACAATACGGACCTCTTCTCTGAGCAGTCAAATCAACTAAATTAGCATTAAATGACGCAAACGAAAATGAGCTATTAAAATTTCGAATTCGTTCAAAAAACTTTTTTGATTTTTCATGTGTACCTTCAAATAAAGATCTTAATACTACTGGAAACTCAGGTAAAGGATCTAATTTGACTTCAATATGATGACAACAGTCATTGAAAGATTTTCCTTTATTAGCAACTAATTCATTTTTAAAATGCTTTGCATTACAATGCGTACATAGAATATCCATTTTCCCAATATAATTTTCTAAAATAGGTTTAGTATGATTTGTATTATCAGGTGACGACTGAATAGTAAAATAATTATGATCAGATAAACTATTGTTATTATATGTATTGTTTTGTTGAAAAGCATTAGTTGTATTTGTATCGGACGAAGTTGATGGATTTGGAGCGATTGTATCATTAACAATTCTTGTTATGTTTATAGGTAATGTTTCGCTTACTCTACTATAATTATGATCAAATAAAAAGTTTTGAATATCATTATTTTCAGGTGAAATATTAATATGTGTCGGTGAGCATGTATGATGTGTAGTATATGTTGAATCGTATAAAGTCGAACCAGTACCATTTGAATTTGTATGACTGGTCGAAGGTTGGTTTGAAATATATCCAAGTGGCGGTGATATACGGTTTACCGATAAATTATTCATTTTTTCAATTTTATTAGCCTGACGTCGATTACATTGCACTTCTTTTCTCTTTTCTAGGCGAACTCTTTTCAATTCCACTTCTTCTTCTGGTGTTCTAATCAGTTTTCTACGACCCATTTTAAAAAAAAAAATTTCTTAAATATATATTACTAAATTATATGAAAGTAATAAATAATTACACAATAATATCAATATTGATAAAACTATTAATTTATTCAGAATTTGTGGTACAAAAATAAAATTACAATATTTAAGTAATCTACTTTTATTATATAGTCATACAGTTTTAAATGAGCTAATAGATAGAAAATATAATAAATTATTACATGCTAATTTGAATCGATTAAACAAAAAAAGATTGTAACGTATATAAAAAGTATATTAATAATTGATGTGATAATTAATAATTTAGTTTTATTTGTCAAGATTCAGGATGTCTTTAGTCTCACTTTTAGTCATGTCATATAAAAGTCTATATTTTTATCAATTACATTTTTTGTCAAATATTATTTATTTCAATCAATTTCAATTCATTTTTCAAGGTCATTCATTATTCAAGGTCATTTATTTTTCAGTCATTCATTATTCCAATTTCAGATTCATTTCATTTATTTTTTGATGTAATTTATATTTTGCGCACTTTTCTTATAATCTGTATAAATTTGACCTGAAAAAGAGAAAAAATAATAATTAGTCTTGAATAAAATTTTTAAGTATTATTTTATTATAAACAATTTTAAATAAATCAGTCAAATTTTTTAAAAATACTATAAATTGAAACCACTTTGTAAATGATATGCAATTATTATTACAAAAAATTTATGTCTGCATATACGTTTAAAATAAATTAATTGATAATTAAACTTACCAATATATAACCTAAAATAAAATATAAATTTTTGTCAAGTATTAATTTTAATATAGTTGACGTTGAAATTTATATTGATGGTGACGGTTAATAAAAATTCTGGTGAATTTTTTATCAAATTGATAATGAATGACCAGATGAAATCTAAATTTTTTGTTCAAACCAAAATTTAAATAAGAAAATATCTTTAATTAATTAAACCAAGAGAGATGGTAATAGCAGTCTATTAAAGTATAATCCTCACTATGTATCATTATGCGATACTTTCATGTAGAGTGACAAACACATTTTCAATGCATCCCGTTGTGAACTGAATATAAATAATAAAAATTTTGAAAAATTTTTTGACTAAAATTCATCAGGTGAAAAATTAGCATTGAAAGTACACCTTTGAGGCCGGTGTTTTCATAGCGTACTAAATTATTTTTTATTATATTATCCCTAATAACCACTTTAGCTTGAAACTGACGGTAATTTGATGTTGAAATTACCTGAAATTTGCCGTCAATTTGACAGCAAAGGTTGAAAATAAAAACGTGCGGTTAATTTTTGCTCAATTTGAAGGTAACTTTTTACTTCAAATAAAAGTCTGTAATGTTCATTCTTACCATTTCATAAGGTAAGCAAATTGATACATAAAATTGTCTACAATTTGACGTTAAAAAAATACTTAACAATTTTTCAAGTCACATTAACAACAAATTGACATAAAATTTGCCTGAAAATTAACGACAACTTTTGAAGTGAATTTGCATTCTAATTTGGGCAATAAATTTACGTCAAATTCAACAGCAAGTTTCCATACAAATTGTCGTAAAAAATGGAAAAGTCCGAAGTTGACGGAAATTTGACGGATAAAAAATCAAGGAAACTTTTTTAAGTAAACTTTTGCTAAAGGAAACTGTGCTATTAGGGTATATTATGATGATATATATTATTTATTTTTTGATTGATATATATATTTATGATGATTTCATCATCATATTATTCTTATTATTATTATATTTATTATAATGTATGTAAATAATAAGTATATTATATTGACTCTTACTCTTAACCAATCAAACCACAAATACGTTTTTATTCTCACAAACAACCAATCAGATAACGAATAAATTGGCTTCAACATATACTATACCTTAATTCTCATCTCAATTTTATTATGGGATGACTCACTCGATTCTATTTTTAGATCATGACTCATCTAGTTAAATTTTTAACTGCGTAATAGATGACGTCAAACTTTCCGTCGCGCCATCTAGATCTTAGGTTATGTCGATGCAATCTAGGGAATTTTGTTCTTTTCTAGGGAATTATTGTCATTTTCTAGTGGATTTTTTCAAGTTTCTGGTGATTTTATTTTATAAGGTTGGTACTCATGAGTTCCAGAACTTTCTACTGCGCAATTGATGAGTCATCCCCCACCTATAAAAACACCACGCGACCGCATACTTCACAAAAAAGAAGTTCGAGTTCACTCAATGAAGTACGAATCTCTGCTCAAAATATCTCCAACGATTTGAAGTTCTTTGTGTGTACGTTTTAAAATTTTTTTTCTAAAAATTTTTTTATAACAAAAAAATTTTTAATAAACAATTTTTCAAGTGATTATTTGAACAATATATAAACAATTTTTCAAGTGATTATTTAAACAATATATAAATAATTTTAGTGAGAAATTTTTAAATGAACAATCGTAGTGATTTTTTAAAAATTTATTAATATATATAATCCTAGTGTAGTGATAAACAATTTCTAAGTAGTTATTTGAACAATATATAAATAGTTTTAGTGTTTTAGTGATAAATTTTTAAATGAACAATCTTAGTGATTTTTTAAAAATTTATTTTTTACTAAACTAATTAATTTATATAAAAACTACTTAATAAACAATACTAGTGATAAACAATTTCAAGTGTAAATATAAACAGTGATGAACTTTTATAAAAATAATTTTAAGTGAACTTTTTGAAAAAATGGCACAAAACGATTTTATTGCGGCGCTTCAGCGTCTAGTAGATTTAATAATTAAATCATTTAATGATTTACATGATCAGCCATTAGCTAAAGAACATTGTCAAAAGTGTTATCAAGTGTGCGCTGATACAATTAATTACTTCAACCAGATCTTGCTCAGACTGAGAATTGTTGATCAAGACGGAAAACTGGCTAATTTTAGAGGTGAGACGATAACCATAAGACTGCATATAAAGTCTATAAAATAATGGGTATCGTGTATGAGACAAAAAGTGGTGCTGGGTATAAAACGACAGCAACATGGTCGAGCAACATCAGTCACCGAGTACCTCACAAGGTGTTAACACATTAGAACGCTCAGTTTCTCCAGAGCCTAGGACTAAAGTTACGTGGAAATTTAATAAAATAAAAATTTATTTTTGTTGTTTAACGTGTACACGACTATGGCGGCAGAAATCTTAAATATTCAACGACAAATCATTTTTGATGAGTCGATTGCACACTATGAAGCACATGCTCATCTCCTGTATGCATCATCAACATTCAACAACAGCGATGAAATAAGAATTGCTGTTCAACATCAAGATTTATGTCTACTTCCAAGTAAAAGTACACTGCTCGAAACAAAACGAATCGATAAAATTTGTACCTGTGGACATTCGTCTGGAATTTGAATCTACAAATCAATTTCCTGCGCAGACATCAGCTTATTGTCTCATTATACATGATCGTATAGTTGAGTATAATCCTATAAGCAGCATCGTACGAAAACTAATATGAAGACTGTTAAATTTAATCCAACGCCAACCATACATTACATGTATGTATGGAGATTTGCACACGAGCAAGCAAGAAGAGGCGAATGGGAACAAGCAGCAAGAGATCAAGATCGATTTAAACAAAGAATTAATAAATTAAATATAAATATTGAACCTGTATTAATTAAAAAACTTACATTTATAAATAAATAAACTTTTTTTTATATTGATATATATTGTTCTTTATAACTTATAACCTAAAAATACATTTAAGTCTTACATAACCTTAAATATTTCTCATAACCTCAAATATAATAAAATATTTTTCTTAACCTAAATATAGACATTTTAGTCTTACATAACCTCAAATATAAAATAAAGTATAGATATTTTTCTTAACCTAAAATATACATTTTCGTTTACATAACCTCAAATACATAATAAACTATAGTTTTTTCTTAACCTAAAATTATACAGTTAATCTTACATAAAATATAGTTTTTTTCTTAACCTCAAATATACATTTTAGTCTTACATAACCTTAAATATTTTTTTATTTCACATAATCTCAAATACATAATAAACTATAGTTTTTTCTTAACCTAAAAACATACAGTTAATCTTACATAACCTCAAATACATAATAAAGTATAGATATTTTTCTTAACCTAAAAATATACAGTTAGAGCAATCTTCTTTGATTGGATATGCAAAGCTATCAGGAATATCATCACGGAAAATATAATGATCCCGACACCTTTGATAGCCAATAAATTTTTCATTATTTTTCAATTCTTCTGGTAGTTTGTGCCAAACGAAATCGATTTGCTGAGTTGCATTTTCAAGGATAAATGTATCATTATGCGATATCTCGATCATCCATACAAAGTAGATTCTGCAATTGATTGAAGATCTGAACTGACTTCTCGTAGGTTGGTTGAATTCCATAAAAATGCCAGAACCATCTTTTAAACTCTTGGACATTTTGAAATGCACATGAAGTATTCAATTTCTTCAAGTGATAGGCATAGTATGGACATTGATATTTCAAGAAATCATTCTTTTGATAGAGTGAGAAAAATTCCATTTTTTCTAAATCAATAATTGGTACAGCAGTGTCAATTAGATCTTCAAGCCATTTCTTCTTCTGTTCACGTTGTATGTAAAAGTATCGTGTATGTTTGACCATAATTTCAAGAATTTCTTTTAATAATTCATATGGTAGCAAATCGGCTATCCATGATATTAAATGGTGATGCTTGTGGTGATGAACACTTTTCTGCATTACAGCAACATCAACTTGATCCAAAGGTGGTTCAAACAACCAATGTTCACATCGCGCAATTCCATATGTACTCACTTTATCACAAATATCAGTAGCACAAAGTTCTTTTATCACAAATCTACCATCAGGCATCTCGAAACCCACAAAATCAATTATTAAGTCCATTATCACTGTTTGTTTGCTATAAACAATAACTTAGTCAATATTAATGTAATTTCATGACACGCTTGTTCATAATTTTTGCGATCTTTAAAGTTTAACAATAATTCTTTCCAATGAGAAATTTGTAAATCGATTTCTTGCCGTCGAATAGCTAATTCTTTGTTTTTTTCCTCATTCGCGTTTCTATAATAATAGGAATTTGGAATAGCGCCGTCCTCGAAAATATCACTTTCTTCGCTTATGTCTTCGAACTCAATTTGAGCCTCGTGGTTACACTCATCTGTGCATACGTGAAGTCTTTAAAAAAAGTTGATAATTAATTAAATATTCATAGCTGCATTAATGAAACATATAATAAATCTTTACATACCTTGAACCTTGACGAGTCATTTTTACGACTTTCCAAGCATGCGTAATTGCAGTTTTTCCGTTTTTTCACTAATTTCATATAGATTCTTTGTCAACCTTCTTTTTTCGGCACAGCCTGGACACGATACTTCTCGCGCACTTTCAATAATTTCAATATTTTTTGCGAACGCAATTATATCGTCAACAAATTTACCCATTTCCTCAGGAGGCATGTCACCAAATAACGATTCAATAATATCATCCAGGTTATCAGTGTATGGCCGGTTATGGCGGGGAAAAATTTTTTCACTTTCACTGAACTTATCTATTAGTACAGGCTGTTAACTAGAACGTTTCTCGATGTAGACTGACTGCTGTGAGCTCTCGAGCTCAGCACTCAGCTCAGTATCCCCACTCTAGGCCGAAAATCAGTTCAGACTTGTCGGATGACGTCATCATCTAGAACATTCTACTGCGCAGTTGAGAAATTTTACTACGCAGTTAGAAATAGAACAAAGGAAAAACCAGTTCAGACTTGTCAGATGACGTCATCATCTTGAACATTCTATTGCGCAGTTAAAAAATGTTACTACGCAGTTAGAAAAAACCAGTTCAGACTTGCCTGATGACGTCATCATCAGAAAAAAAGAGGGGGGAGAAACTATACCACTAGATGGCTTGCTCCTGTATGCTTTTCGCATGTACCCTTACATACCCCCAGTTTCAATATATAAAACTTCAAATCATACATTTACGTGTACATATTGCATTAATCAGAGTAGGCAACGCTAGTGTCAGCTCTGGGGTTAAGCACAAACATTATGCCGGAACCTGTAACCTGATAGGCATTCCGAGAACTCATTCTAGTCATTAATGAAATTGTACATAATTTTACATAAATTGTACATTATTAAAAATTGTATATATTTTTTTCAAAATTTCCCACTCAAAATATACACAAAGCGCCATCTACCATAAAACGAGCTCAAAATGATGGATACGAGCTCAAAATGGCGAGCTCAAAAGGGTCCTAGATAAGCTCAAAAATGAGCTCAGACGGTAAAAAGACCGCCAAATAACGTCAATTAGCATCAAAATGATGTCAAAGGGTCCTAGATAAGCACACCAACAGCCGACATGTTATCAATAGTCAAAAAGTTACCCTTAGCCGGTAAAAAAAACACCAACAGCTGGTATATTACCATCCGTCGGTACAACAGATAAGCACAATTAGCGTCAAAAGGCCCCAGATGAGCACACCAACAGCCGACATGCTATCATCAATCGTTAACTTACCCTCAGTCGATACAACAGATCGTACCCATTTTGATGTTAATTGGGACAGAACCAGCCTTGCCTATCTACTCTTGGCTAATAAAATTCGGCGTGTGCAGTTGTACTTGATCTTATTGAAATTTTTGGAACATGCGTCCGAACGTGATGACTACCACTAGCCAAGAGGCCGATCGCCTGCAACCTCAGTGGCTTATACACCTCACTCTCACATTCTACCAACCTCCGGAAACCAAAACTTCGCCGACACTCGACGGAGGCGACCTCAATGGTAAATAGGGAGTTCGTTTGTCGGCTGTTGTTGCGGAAAGAGGTCGCTTCGGCTTTTGGCGCGAGTCGATATTTGAATTACAAAATTCTACCCCGCTACAAACCCCCCCCCCTCTAGACTCGAACATCTACTCCAGAAGCGTGGCGACCTCGTCCCACAACAACTGCCAGGGAAGCTTTAAATTTTAAAATTAAAATAAGTACATTTATAATTACGTTTTCCTTTAATTAAAGGTATAAAATACGAAAGATAATTGAATAATAATTG
This sequence comes from Microplitis deprimator, assembly GCA_964016945.1. Lineage (NCBI taxonomy): Eukaryota > Metazoa > Arthropoda > Insecta > Hymenoptera > Braconidae > Microplitis > Microplitis deprimator. Next base: position 6,063,118 of record OZ024716.1, on the reverse strand, counting down.
AAAATAAATAAATAATTAATGATAATAAAAGCAATTATTTTTTCGCGTCAATGTGAGGGGCGAAGTCGAGGACATATGAAATGCCCCCACTTTCTCGTTGCGGTGAACTAATCAGTTCGATGAGGGCCCGCTTTTTATCATTCGCGAGGTCACCCTCACGAATAACGACGGGGGCCCCCTCTCCCTGTTTCTGTTCCTCTAGCTCCTTGGCCTTGCGTCGTCTCTCACGCCGACGGCGTGTTTGTAAATTTACGCGGGCTTGGTACGCTGGCTTGGCTTCCGGTTGGGCATCAGGGGCCGGGGCCCGCTTGCGTCGGGCCCGGCGACGTCGGTTTTTGTTGAGTCGCCTCTCCGCCACCTGTTCGTCCTTTCCAGGGTCAACCATTCTGAAATTATAACGCGACTGTTTTATTTCGCGGACTTGATCGCGGTATTTTCAAGTCAGCCGTGTAATGAGTACCGAGATTCTTGCCAGCTTCGTCACGTAATTGGACGACAACAGGACTTATTATTTTCTCGACAAAAGCAGGTCCTAGAAATTTATGAGCTAGTGTGGCACAGTACCGGTCAGCTTTTTTCGACAATTTACGATTCGGGTAATAAACCCGATCATCAATGTTAAGCACCAAGTACTGGAGGCTCTTTTGCACGTTTGTTATAATATAGGGCCTGCCTCTCACTTTCTTTCCTCATTACCGTCTCGACTCGATGACTTTACTGATCCATTCGGGTCATTCTGGCTTTCCATTCCGGGTTATCATCTTCAAAATCATGAACTTCAAGTTCAGTGACTCGTCCCGACAAACGCGGTTCACGGCCATGATTTAGATAGTATGGAGTTAAATGAATGGACGCGTGATATGACGAGTTATATGCCAACTGGAAGTCGCCAAAATGCTCATCCCACAGGGTATGATCTTGATTGATATATGCCCTTATCATTGGCTTGAGGGTTCGATTGATCCGCTCAACCGGGTTTCCCTGAGGATGGGCAACCGCCAGTGGGACAAACTTGACATCAACTCTCTTCAGATAGTTTCGAAGGGTTTCATTAATAAATTCACGTCCATTATCTGTAACAAAAATCATTGGATAACCCCATCGACTAAAAGCGTTACGTAGTGACTCAACGACATTTTTACCAGTTTGTTTTCGTAACGGATAAATCTCAATAAAACGCGTATAGAGGTCTTGTACTATTAAAATGTATTCAAATCCTTTACGGGAACGAGGGAATGGACCAGTCACATCAGTGGCCACGACAGCCCAAGGTTCAATAGGCTGACGAGTTCGCATACGGGCATGGGAAGATGTCTGCTTATACTTCGTCTTTTTACAGACCTCACACTCCTCAATGGATTCGCTTATATCGCGATACATTCCCGGCCAATAGTTCTTAATACGTATTCTTTGATACATCTTCTCACGCCCTAGGTGAGCGGCATCCGGGTCTTCAAGATTCCTGCGAAGGATATCATGGACTTCGGACTCCCGCGCCACCCTTTTCCACGCGTCCTCGTCACCTATAGTATCTTTCAAATAGTCAGGTTTATAATATTCAAGTTGATTATTAACTATACGCCACTCCGGGTAGTTATTAGGATTTTTAGTGATATTCTCAATACGTGCATCATACCAGTCTTTTGCCAATACTGAAGTAAAATTTAAGTTGTTAGTTTTAAGGTTTTCTAGAACTTCAGATCACGGGGCCGGTTCAACATCCTCGTGTAAGCGAGAAAGTGCATCCAGGCCCTCGTTTTCCGTTCCTCTGCGATGTTCGATGGTAACTTGGCTAGCAATCAATTCAACTGCCCATCGAGCCAGTCGACCACTAGGATCCTTGAGTGAGTGAAGCCACTTGAGTGAAGAATGGTCTGTAATAACGGTGAATGGTGCGCCTTCCAAGTAGCAACGGAGCTTACGCACGGCCCACACGACTGCAAGGCATTCTTTTTCAGTTGTAGTGTACCGTGTTTCAGCTCCGCGCAACGGGCGACTTAAACAAGTTATTAAATATTCTTTACTGGTAGCAGGATCTTTCTGCACCAGAAAAGCACCAAGACCCGTATCACTTGCATCCGTATACAAGTAATATGGTAAACCAACTTTTGGGATGGACAGAGGCTTTGCATTAATTAATGCTTTTTTGAGCTGTTGAAAAGCTTCCTCTTCCCTTTCACCCCAAACCCAAGTCGCTGTAGGACTACAGAGTTTGTTCAAAGGTCCTTGTACACGGGCAATGTTTTGTAGGTGGCGATGGAACCAATTTATTATGCCACAAAACCTACGGAGTTGTTTGTGATTGGTGGGGCGGGGGTATTGGATGATTGGAGCCATTTTTTCTGGGTCTGGTCTCAATCCTTCACAATCGACAATAAAGCCTAGGAATTTGACTTCCGAGCGCGCGAATTTACATTTATTAGGATTGATTAAAAGACCAGCATCACGAAAAACTTCGAACACTAAAGAGAGAAGTTCTTTATGTTCCTCGTAGGTCTCACTAATTATGACCCAATCATCCAGATACGCAAAAACTTTCTCCGCCCACACCATCGGTAGTTTACGATCAGCAAGAAGCTTAATAAAGCGTTCACGTAATTTATCCATGGCCTTTTGGAAAGTGCTGGGAGCACCACTAAGACCATAGGGCATGCGGACCCACTCGAAATGGCCCAAGGCTTCCACAGAAAATGCAGTGTACGGAATTGATTCCTCACTCATTAAAATCTGGTGGAAAGCTTCTTTGAGGTCCATCGTGCTAATAAAGACGGCATGATGCAGCGCACTGAGGATTCGCAACATATTTGGCAACGGGTGTGCTGGTGGAGATGTCAATTTATTTACAGGGCGATAGTCAACGCAGAAACGAAGATCACCCGACGCTTTCGGAACCATCACTGGGGAACACGACCAAGGACTTACACTATCTTGAATGTACCCCTTTTCTTTTAACTCAGTGACTTGACGATTTAATTCAGCAGATATGGCTGGGCTTCGTCGATAAGGACGAATCCTCACCGGTTTAGCACCAGCCTCTATCACAATTGTATGCTGAACCAAATCAGTCAGCCCCTGGTTAGGTAATAACTCGAATTTTTGCATCTCAAGTTTTAAAAATTGGTCAAAGTCTTCACGTTGTTCAGAAAGTAAAATATTACATTTACTTGGTTTTTCACGGCCATGAATAAGCTCAAACGGGTGTTCTTCGTCACTGACGCCAAAACGCCAGGTTCTCTTCCCACAATCAATTTTTAAATCAAAAGATAAAGCAAAATTCATTCCCAATACTACTTGGTGACTTAAACCGTCCAATACACTTAAGTACTGCTCTCCTGTAACTGTACCAACCTGAATAATGAAGGGGGCTCCACCTTTAGTTTTGCAGAGCGTGTGGTTGGCCAACAAGACACTACGACGCTGCGTGTCATCAGGTGTTAATCCACCAGAGCTCAACTTATATATCTTCTCGTAAATGCGAGAGTTGATATATGAGCGTTCGCTACCGGTATCAATAATGCCTTCCAACTGTACTCCAAACACCCAAAGGGATATTGGAATACGAGCAGTGATGACAGGCGCGCGGGGTCCAGTGCCAGGTATAAAGGCTGTTCGGGAAGCAATACGGTGTATAAAAGATGCAGGTAGATGGTTTTTAGATAGAATCTTAGGAATAAAAGAAGCACGAGAAGTGGCAGAGGATTGAGGAGTACCTGAGGGAAAATATTCAGGCCCAGAACAGTCTGACTCAAAGCCAGTGTCTAATTCTTCCTTCACAGGATCCTCTATATCCTCGACCTCCTCCTCGTGTTCTTCAGAGATAGGTTCTAGTCCACAAAGATAGGGTGTGTTCTCAAGATTAATTTGTTGAGGTTCCAAAATGTCATCAGGGCCAACAAACTCAATTAAATTAAAATTAGGCGACGACGCGTTTTCAAAAAGATCAAGAAGACGTTTCAGAGCAGATGTGCAGCTATCATCATTAACGTCGTGCATGATACTACATAAATTAATTAAATCTTGATCAGAAAGATCTTTAAAATTATCATCATGATTAAATTGAGTTAATTGATTAAAACTAGAATTATTACTTAAAGCTAAATCATCAGATGACCTCAATGTCACTGACATGTCTGAGGTACCCGAGGAACTTTCCAAATAAACTCCCTCTAAGTAACCGGCATTCAAATTATTTAAAATAGCATTAAAATTAACAAATATACGACTATATACAATATTATTATCGGAATTATTCCCTCTCAAATCCAAGACTTCAATTTCCTCCTCGTTGACAGTCGACACATCACCCAAGTGCTCGACGTCAGCATCCCCAACATGTGTCGGCAAACGCACATCAGAGGTAACCACCTGGGCCTGAGGAATAACTCCCAGTCCCGAGGTATCGTCCCTGACCTGCGCTGCCGTATACATATCAGGGGGATAGACATCTCGCCCTTGTGAGACTTCCCTACCGCCAACCCCAACCTCCTTATTTACACCATTAAACCTAAACTTTTCCCTTTGTTTCTGTTGCCAATTAACCACCCGTAAAATCCTCTTAGGCGTTAATTTTCTCTTCTTTCTCTTAATATTATTCCCTTGAAGAGTGCTACCACTATAAAATTGACTAGAATTACTATTAAACTTGAAACTGAATTTACTGTATTTAAATTGACTCTATTAGAATTGACTTCATTTGCGTAATTGACAGTCTGTTTCCCCTGATTGACTGACCGCCCGCCGCGTCTGGAAGGGGAAATTACCCAGACTGGCGAGGGCCATTTTTTGGATCAGAGGGAGGTGGTAAAGCAGGATTAATGTGAACTGTATTATTAGGATAACTACCTGATGGTAATGATGAATTAGATGGCAAAGTTGCAGGTGAGTTGGACTGATTCAGTAGCACGCAATTTTGTCTTACATGACCCAGTTCTTGACAGTATGTGCATACGTCTGCACGGGGATTCTCACAATGGTCGAACGTGTGACCAGGTTGCCCACAATTATGACAGGTAGCGATTCTACGTGGATTACGCGACGGGAATGGCGTGTAGCTACGATCCACTGGTCTTGAAGGCGCAGAAGGTGGCACTGAGTGCTGATTACTCCTACAATGAACACAAGTACAAGAATGTACTGGATTAGGCTGCTGTTGAGGCTGACTAGGGACAGACTGAGGTCGAGTGGCAGGGGTAGAGGATGAAAAGCGGTGTGGTTGTCGACCACGGATCTGAACATCAGAGCGTGGATGAGGACGATAATCCGCCCCTCGCCACGATTGTCCGCTGCTGTTGACTGCAGCACACACCGTATACTTTCCATCTTCCTCCTCTCTGACCTCCTCAATCGACAGTGGCTGTCGGTAATCACCATCCACAAGGTTGAATTCAGCATCATGGAAGCTTTGAAGAGCTGAGAAGCGAATCTTCTCCTTCTGTTTGATGGATTTGTCGACCATAGACCTCTCAGCGCCATAAACCCTTCTGCACTCCTCCAAAGACACAGTAGCCTCGTGCACAGCAGAAAGTAGACCTTCGTAGCTATAAACAGGACGAGAGTAAACAAGTGTACGCACATCATCAGGGAGATGGTTACGAATACTTATTACCTGTTCAGATTCAGCTGGAGGGATACGCATTGAAAGATATTTCTGCTGCATCCGGAATATAAAATCGCAGCTATTTTCACCATCTTGGGGCTTAATTTGCCCAATCTCCATCAAAATCTGCTGATCAGATTTTGAAGAACCAAATGTTCTACAAAATTCTAGCTTAAATTGATCATACGTCCGCCATCTCGGGAAATTTAAATCGTACCATCTCGATACTTTATCCTGTAAAAGATAACTCATGAGACGCAAAATCTCTTTATTTGACCACCCCTCACGGACAGCCCTGGCCTCAACTGACGAAATAAAATCGTTAGCAGATAAATCGCCTTGTGGAAAGCGCGATGACCTCATATTTAATTGTGAGCGAATTTCTTTCCATCTAGAGGATAGTCGGAAACCCATTCTAGGTGGCCCATTCTCTGAGTTGTTTAAAGAATGATTGTCAAGGTCAGGATATCCGTGAGCGGGGTCATCAACATGGTCAAAACCCAAGCGCAAGTTCGGGTCATCTCGACTCGGGTCGCCTAAGCAACCCAGAGGAGGTACCGGAATATGCGCTGAACCCTGGAACAAATTTTGAGGTGATCTTCTACCCAGTATTCCAAGTGCATTCCTCTCTCCCCTACCAGCACCATGATTAGATAAAATCATAGGGTTGCGGACAGATTGAGATACACTTGGACATCTGTATGTCCCAAAAGAAGTTCCTGGAACAGCTGGGTCGGCAGCAACTGGCAAAAGATCATGAATATTCAATAAATTAGGATTTTGTGAATTAGCCGAATTGTTTTGTTGTAAATTGTTAATATTATTATCCAATCTATTGTAATTTACATTTCTTTGTTGAACTAGGTTTTGAAATTAATTGTTTTGAGCTAAAATCGGATTATTTTACGCTAAATGACTATTTGATGCTAATTGATTATTTGATGCTAAGTGATTATTTGATGCTAAGTGATTATTTGATGCTAAGTGATTACCAGATGCTAAATCCTGAGAAACTGAGTTTAGTGGTAAATTATTGTTGACTAAGTTATTATTAGGAATTACTTGAGCCGGATTATTATTTATTAAATTATTTTGTACTGCATTTTGATTATTTACCAGATTATTATTTAAATTGTTATTATGATCATAATCCTCTAACCGAGCTTGCTCCCGAGCCATCAGCCGCTCCAGAGCTTCAGTCAGTCTTTCGATTGCCTGGGCATTTGTTTGATTCATTTGATTTTGAGTCCCAAATAATTCCGATAAATTTTCAACTCGAGCCCCGATCTGTGTCTGATTTGCTACCAAGTTTTCAATCCTCGCCCCGACTTGAGCCAATACTGGGTTAGACCTAGGGGAAAAAACGTTATTAGCTCGCGTATCGACCGAGATTTGACTAGCTTCATTTGAACTACTAGCTGATGTTATGGTTGCTGACGGTGCCGATGAAGTTACAGTGCTAGTAGATGCGGTAGCTGCTGTCGAGTAAGCGGACGGGGGCGAGTGGTGTACACGTCCTGTACCCTGCCGTACCGGAAGTGACGGGGCATTGGACGCGCGCGCAGCAACAATGACAACGTCATCATTATTACGGCGTTCCTCTGCCCGCGCAGCACTTGCTGTTCGTGATCGAGTCGACATTTGGTAGACTTACTTTGTGAATACGTAAATAAAAGATTAAGAAAAAAATTTTTTTTTTTGCAACTTCAAATTTCAAGACTAAGCTGACAAGAATTTTACGGTAACGAGCGATAATAAATAATTACGTTTAAGTAAATAATATGTTTAAAATTTTTGGATAATAAAATAAAATAAATCTCTGTAATATATAAAATTTTATTTTACTTAGCAAGCCACGAAGAAACTCGAGTAAAATTACTCGGCAGAAATTTATCAAGAATTTATCAGCAAAAATCAGAGAAAATTATTCACTGACCTTTACTCAAACTTCAAAATAAAATCTACCCAGCAAAAATTTACCGAGTCCCCAATTTCTTACCAAGTAAAATAAAAATAAAAAAAATTGTAAATAAATGATTAATAATAAATCACGTGCATAAATAAAACATAAATAATGTATATAAATAAATAAAATTAATTAAAATAATATTTCAAAAAAAAAAAAAAATTTTTTAAAATTATCACAATTAATTTACTGGGTTTTTTTTTTCTTTCCCAGGTTTTTCTTCTTTTTTTTTTCAAACCCACCAATTAAAAAAAAACTAATAATTATACACAAATATGTACGTTCCCAACGTACAAGACTTGTTGCGAACTTGGACCTTCCGTCCACCAAACCAACTCCCTCGACTTGCCCACAAACCGACGCTACTTTCCAAGACACAAAAAAAATACTCAACTATTTATATATATAAAAAAAAATATTTTCCCAAAGTTTAAAGCGGATAAAACCTCTCTCCTAAATTTTTGATATTAAAAATTTACGTTGGGCGCCAATGTAATGGGTCCACTTATTTTATCAATTCAATGTGGTCTTAATAAAACAAGGGCCCACTCATGTATGAAACTTAAGGTGTTTTATGTACCTGTCTAGCTGTGCTCAGTGAACCTCAGGACGAGGATAACCCCGTACTGGACCACGCACCATTAATTTTAAGAGAGAGATCTTATGTTACTTATACTTATGAAGGAAATTAATTATTAAGTAGATTTATAATATTAAATTAACTGGCATTTATTCATGACGAAGTCGCCTTGACAAAAATTTTGATGGATATGAACAATAGATTAAGATGGCTGATGAAATGGACTCGACTAGACTCTACGAAATATTGGTGACTCGAATATTGAGTTAATAAATTTTACAATTGACTCGACAGTTAAACAAAATTTTCAATTGACTCGACACTTAATAAATTTTACATAAAATTTCCAAATTTACAAAATGTACCAAAGCCAAATCTCCACTCACTTCAATCTACACTCCTTCCGATCTCCAACCTCCAGTCCAATTCCTACGTCCTCAACCCAGTCCAATAACCTCCGGCCAAATCCACTAATCTCCAACAATCCAATCCTCCCAAATCCAACTCCAGTCCGCAATAAAGTCTCCAATAAATATATAACAAATTGATAGGAATACTGATATATTTTATATAAGCTTCCCCGTGTGAGGGCTTATTAACTCTTGGCTAGAAAAATTCGGCGTGTGCAGTTGTACTTGATGTTATTGAAATTTTTGAAAGATGCGTCCGAACGTGATGACTCCCACTAGCCAAGAGGCCGATCGCTTGCGACCTCAGTGGCTTATACCCCTCACTCTCACAGTCTACCAACCTCTGGAAACCAAAACTTCGCCGACACTCGACGGAGGCGACCTCAATGGTAAATAGGGAGTTCTTTTGTCGGCTGTTGTTGCGGAAGGAGGTCGTTTCGGCTTTTGGCGCGAGTCGATATTTGAATTACAAAATTCTACCCCGTTACATGGTATCTTTGAACTCTACTCAACTAATTATGATAGTTTATGACGAAATTCCTTGAAAAATCGACCATGAGGACAAATACAATAGTTAGATTTTTGAAAAAATCTACCTAAAAAAAAAAAAATTTTAAGAAAATTTTAAAAGAATCTGCAGCCAGTGCTACAAAACTAAACAAACAAACCCCTCTGGCTATTGCATTATTTCCATTAATTGTGACATATTTTGATGAGGATAGTGAATTTTTTTATCAACTCGTAAATAACTCCCACCAAGATAAAAATATTCATCAATTAATAAATGTGATGACACCATGCATTGGTATTAAAGGATCATCGTTATACGATTAAAATGCATCATGTATTATATGCATAGAAAAAGCTATGTGCTTTTAAGTAAAAAAAGTTTTGGATGCAATCATGGTGGCTTTTTTATCTTTCTACGTATTCGGATAAGATTATCCGGTAGAGTGTAGAAAAACGTTTGAGTTTATTCAACGCGCGTTTTTTGACATCAAAACACCTGGTACTAAAACTACTAAAGGGCCGAAAAAACGACGCTTAATCCCCATTGAATTAGCGGTAAAGAAACTTTACAATAAATTAAAGGAGTACCAAGAATTTGATAAGGATGAATAAAAATATAACTTAATCGTGTTTATTTATTTTTCTTTTTATTCCATAACTACACGGGAAAAATAGGTGCTGCAACAGGACACATCCTGCGAGGCAACGGGATTTTCCCTGTGGACGCAACAGGATGAAATCCTGTTATAGCAACGGGATTTTTTCCGTGGAATCCATAGGATAAGGAACAAGTTTTATGTATCAATTTTTATCGCCAGTAGAGTAAAATTTCGAAAGTAAAAAAAACACTCAAATTTTGAAAAAAAATATTTATTTTGACATTTCATTGTACTGATAGATGAAATGTGGTTCTTATCCTGTTGATTCCACAGGAAAAATCCTATTGCTACAACAAGATGTGTCTTCTTACAGTTACATGAAAATCCAGTTACTGTAACAGGATTTTATCCCAGGATGCGTCCTGTTGGACCCACAGGACTGCGCCCTGTTGCAGCAGTTTTTTTCCTTAAGAACGGTTTTCAGATAATTTTGTCCCAGCTTTTCTCTGAAATAAAAGCTTTGAACGCAAAATAAAGACACAGACCCGATGCTTTACTCTATGAACTAGCGAAGTGCGCTTCAATTTTTTTGATAACTTCCATTTGTTTACGAGAAAAGCTTGGACAAAGTTCCTATTTACTGTACACGTGCAACAAAGATAGTACCGTTTATCCAGTTGAGTGCGAATAGAGAAACAAATGAAAACGCGTCTGAAAGGAAAGAATTTTTCTTTATTCACATCTCCGTAAGTATTTTATTTCTGTACTACAAATAACTAAATATTTTTTTTCGATATACCATTCAATATGATCATAAATTAAAAATTTTTATCTCTTTACAGACTGTTGTAAGCTTGAATGTCGTATTAGCAACAGGAATTGATCATACATTAAGACTCGCTCTACTATATCAGCCGATCCCTATTATCGTAGGACCATTCGACAATGTAGCAGCTTGTTACATTATACTAGAAAATATTCACCTACACAATTTTAGCACCTCATTTTAAGAATTTCGCAACGATAATGACCTTAATCGATAGGTCTCCGTTAGGTCCGTTAAGGTCCACCAATTTTTTCGTTAGGTCCCCTTTTGATTTTTTTGAAATAATTTTTTTAATTTTCCATAAAAAAAATTTACTATCTACCCGGGAAAAACTCATCAGACCTTATCATGCATGATCATCCGTTAATCTCATGCATGATCATGCCTGAATATTTTCCAGCCATGAGCATGCGTGATCATGCTCGGTCAGGTATGATTATGCTTTCTCATGCATGATCACGCCTCATCATGGCTGACAAATATTCAGATATGATCATGCTTGATTTGATTATAAGGTATTTTTCTAATAATAAATGAAAAGAATTCTAGTTATAAATTACAAGCAAATTAAAAATTAAATTAATCTTAATTATTAATTGAAAAAAAAAGAAATATATGCAATTGTATTGACTATCATTATAAATTTCGCAGGAATTTATTAATTCAATTCTTCAATTAATGAAAAAAAAAAATTTGTAATTAATTCTATTTTTATTATTTTTTGGAAAGAAGATTAATTTTAATTATTGATTAAACCAGAAATTATAAATTATATTTATTTTAATCATCGATTAAAAAAAATAATAACTTTAACTACTAACGTCTAAATAAAAATGAATGTTTAATTATGGAAAATTTTTCATAAAAATATTTGATTATTATCGGTTAAAAACTTTGATTTAATCCGATTGAAGCTCGATCGGATTTCGATTGTATTTTTTTGCATGATCAGACATGAAATGTATATCATGCTTGGCAGTGCTGTTCAGTAATCTTGCCTGAATCATGCATGATCATGAATGCTGATTTTGTCCCGGGCTATCAAAAAAATCCATATGGGAATACAGCCTAGATTTCTATGTGTTACGTTCCCGTAATATTTTATTGATTAAATTAAATTGATTATTTTTCATACATTAATTTAATTCGATGTAACGGAAATCGGTTATGATAAGAGAGTCGCCGTGGCTCGCGGGTAGTCAAAACAGATGACGATGCATGAGACCCGGGCCACGACGATTCTCTCACAGGGAACCTGAGATGCAGCGTCAACATCTTGTCAACTCTGTTATATTTTTATAACGACAAAATAGTCAGTCTGATGAGAGAGCTCGTGGAGCTCAAACCTCTGCTCTCCAGCCGTAATTAATAAATTATAATTAATCCTAATTTAAGTTAACCTTATTTTGGGCTGCCATTAGGCAGCCCAATACCCTACGGCTCCATGGTTATATTGGGCGCTGCTACCGGCAGCCCAATGATCCAAAAATCATCAATTAAATATTGGGCGCTGATACCGGCTGCCTAATAATTTATCCAGTTCTGGGCGCTGCCACCGGCTGCCCAGGATCATCCAAATCTCACATCCTAATAAACAATATGGAGACCGGGTCGCGCGATACTACACTTTAAATCGCGAAAATTAAATAAAATAATAATTTATAAAATAATTCCCATATGGTTTCCTATATAGTAATCCAGCATAGATACCTATATAAACTTCCACATGGGCTCCTATGGGAATTCACACCATGCCAAAGCCATATGAAAACCGTATGGAATCTCATGTGGATTTTCGCGTCCATTTTCCATGGGAATATGCACCATGTCAAAATGGAAATCTAAGTACCTACAGTTTCCTATGTAGATTTCCCATATAGGAATCCGGATACTCATAGTTTCCTACATGAATTCTTATATAAAACCATACTCTTCTATATCAATTCCTAAGGATTCTTGTATAAATCCATACTTTTTTATATGATTCCTATGGGTTTCCATACAATTCCTCATAGATTTTTTGATTAGGGTAATGATGTATAACGAAGCATATCTTCACATGAGTTATACAAGGTCATGTATGCTCATGCCAAGTTACTCTCCATTGTGAATCACCATTCCTCCGTATTATACATTCTCCCGATTTTATCTGGTGTGTATGACGTTGCATAATTCGTGCAGTGTCATGAATGATCATTCATCATTGAGCTTGGCCACGCATGACATTGCATGAATCTTGCGCGACTATTTCTTCCTCGTCATGCATAATCAATAATCATGAATGATCATTCATGACTTTGTACGATTCATGCAAAAATGTGCATGACCATGCAGAGTCATGTTCAATCATGTATGATCATGGATTACGAGGCAAGAATAGTCATGCAATATCATGCATGACCAAGCTCAAACATGAATGAGCATTCATGAATGCACGATTCATGCAAAGAAGCGGATAATCATGCAAAGGCATGTTCAGTCATGCATGATATTGCATTAATCATGCAAAGTCACGAATGATCATTTATGACTGAACCTGGTCATGCGTGATATTGCATGAATCATGCATGACTATTCTTGCTTCGTCATACATGGTCATGCATGATTGAACTTGGTTTGCGTGATCATGTGTGTCTTTGCATGAATCGTCCAAAGTCATGGGTGATCATTCACGCCCGAGTCTGGCCATGCGTGATATTGTATGAATCATGCATGACTATTCTTTCCCCGTCATACATGATCATGCATGATTGAACATGGCTTTGCATGATCATCCGTTCCTTTGCATGAATCGTGCAGTCATGGATGATCATGCACGATCATGATCATGATAAAGCATGATTCATGCATGATCATGCATGCCGATTTTTTCCCGGGTAGCACCTCATTCATGATTAAGTTGTTTTTTTTTATCATAATCTTTTTCTTAATGGTTAGGTCAGTATTGGTCTATCATTTTCATTATCGCATCATTTGTTTTAAATGTTTTATTAATAATTATATTACCATTTAAATAAAATTCGCGCATGCGCATTTTACGTTTATTCTATAGAGTAAGAGCACCAGTACCCAGCCCCTGACCAGTAGCCAGCCGGGCCTATACTTTAACATTGGCTCAAAATATATATAGATATAATTTAACATGCGGTGGCTGGCTACTGGTTTGGGGCTGGGTACTGGTACTTTTACCCTATATGACACAGAATTAAAATTTTTCCCTTTTCCCTCAATTATTATATGGATACTCATTTTTTTCGTCTCTCAATAATCTACATATACATGATGAAAGTTTTTTTTTGTTCGCCAAACATGAGAAAACTACTAAATATATCGGCATAGGACCATGCCCATTAGATGCGGAATTAATTGTTTATGGTTATAGGCTGATAACTGCACGCCTCATAATGCGATAAGCATTTGAGGTGATGCATTACTCTCAAAATGTCAAAGTCAAGCAATTTTCTAGATTTAAATTACCTTTGTATAATTTATTTAATATTTGTAAGGTAATACAAGTGCACTATTATCAAGATAAATGATCTTATTATCACACTCGATGTGTTCAAAACACACTATAACAATGGGCCCTGGCTACTTCGTGTCCAGTAGCCACGAACCACAGTTAATGAAATTTCCCGAATAGAAAAAAGCTGTGAATGAAGAAAAAGAAGCAAGTAGTGAAAATGAAAATAAAAATAATTTGACTGTATCGGGAGATTCGACTGATGAAAAACCGAATCATGATATGTGTCCAAGAGACGAAGATTTTTGGTGCTCTTATCAGCGCGCTGAAGCACGTGGAGAGCTTGATACTTATACTCAAGATTATTCTCCCTTACCTCCTGATGTTTTAACAGCTATTAAACCGATTTACGACGATCTCAGTAATGATAATTTACTTTCAAGATGTGTAGGTGGATTTAATCAGAATAATAATGAGAGCTTCAATCAACTAATGTAGAAAATATGCCTAAAAACCGTGAATACTAGTTATACTATCGTACAAATTGCTGCATACATAGCTACTTGTATATTTGATGAAGGTATACATTCATTATTAATGATTATGAATACCCTAGGACTTGATTGTGGGTCTAATTCTCATTGGTATGCTGAAAAAAAGGATGCTGCACGTGTGAAAGTGGCAGATCAGCGCGCCAACGACAACACTCGGGAAGGCAGAATGCTTCGTAGGCAACACCAAATTGACGTTTTGGAAACTTCCACAATGGCTGAAGATCTATTATATGGCCCAGGAATAGATGACTCTGTGTAAGTAATTAAATAATTCGTATTTCTGTACGTAAATCTAGTGTGAAACTTTAAATGCGTTTTTCTCAAAACTATGTTTTTTGAACTGGTGACAACTGTAACTCGATAACCGCTCAGTAGATTTTAATGAAATTTATACAGCTTTTAGAATACATAATAAACTCAGGCCTGATCGAAGGATTTTTTTTTTTTCAAAAATTTCGATTTTTTAAGACCAATTAACAGTTGATTTTTTCCTGAAAATCTAGAAAAAAATTTCCTTAGGCCGCCATTTTGTTAATTTTTGAAAAAAAAAAAAAAGCTTCGATCAGGCCCAGGATTATCTATTTATAAAACTAATTTTTTTCATCCGATTGATTTTAGCTGAATCTCCAAGGACTCATGACAGTCACCGCAAGGACCTTTTTATGAAACTGGATCAACACAGACAGCTATAACTTTAAAAATTATAAATTTTTTTTTTCAAATTTTCGTGACTTCAAGTCAAAACATTGCTTGATAATGCCATATTATTACTTTTGTAAAATAAAATGATTTAATAGCAAAAAAAATTACTGAAAATTCTCATTTTTTCGTGTCTCTGACTACCCCTAACCCCTTAAATACTCTGTGATTCGGGGTATTTGGAACTGTAATAACAAGGTTGAGGTATGTGGGGTAAGATTGTATACTGCCAACGGCTATATTACTATTATATAATGTTATTGACCACCTCACGCGAGTTACGCGATTGATGGAGACGAATGGGCCCGTTTTTTCAGTCAATTTGAAGGTCAATTCCTGATAGCTGGGGATTTTAATATGCATCACTCTTTATGGGAAGGGTTAAACGATTGTAAAAATAGTAAAACTGGTTGAAGTTTTGGAAGGGAGGGAAGTAATCTGTCTTAATGACGGAAATCCCACTCATTTATGTCCAGGGACTGGTTCAGTCTCTGCCTTAGATTTGTCTTTCGTTGATGCTAGATTCTCCTGGCTGTTTAGTTGAAAGTTTGGTGATGATTACTGGGGGTCGGATCATCTTCCGGTATTTATAGAATATAACTCTCGTGCTCAGTCGGGTTTTCGTCGAAAACCATCAAATAGATTGTATGATACCACAGTAGATTGGGACATTTTTAGTAGATCTTTCTCCAAAAAGAGTCTTGTCCTCAAGGAACTATTCAACTCAGGTGAAGAGATCCAGATCAAGTATACTAATTTTGCTGTTTCAATTGAGGATTCCATCCTCGAAGCATGCCCTAAAAAACGAAGAAGAAACCAGAAGACTGGTGGTGATATAAGTCAAAATAATCCTAGGAATAGCCCCCCGTGTGTGTGGTGGAATGAAGAATGTGAGAAGTTGATCAGGTTAAGAAGGGCTAGTTTATCTAAATTTAAGTTTGATAGGTCAGCATGCAATTTCGCAGAATATCAGAAGCGGCAGCAAGAAGCAAGAAATAGTCTGAAACGCATTAAAAAAGAAAGTTATATCTCTTTCTGCGAAGGTTTATCGAAGGATAATAATCCGAAGTTGCTATGGAATACCATCAAAGGCTTTAAAAACAGATGGAATTTTAGAGAGAACATGAACGAGTACAGTGATACTAAAATATTGTCGGTTAAAAACTTAATAGACAAGCTATCTCCTCCGTGGGTTTAATGCCCAACTCTTGGACTTAGTGACGTAGCTGGGGACCAGTTCTTAGATTTGCCTTTTACTTCTGAAGAACTAGATTTCGCTATTGCTAACCTAATATTAAAATCCAGTCCAGGCCTAGATGGTATTGACTACAGAATAATATCCCAACTTCCCCAGGAAGGTAGAGAATTGCTCTTGGACCTATACAACCAAATCTACTCCTCCCGTACTTTTCCAGAAGACTGGAGAAAATATTCAATATTCTTCATACCAAAAACTGAGAGTGAAAAGTTCCGACCTATTTCGCTGGCACCTTGTATGTGCAAAATTATGGAAAAGAATTTAAACAATCGAATAATGTGGTGGTTAGAATTTAATGGTAAACTACCTGAATCACAAAACGGTTTCAGGAAGGGTAAATCCTGTGCTGACAACTTGGCAATCCTCTGTTCGAGTATAATTAAAAGTTTTAAAAAAGGGGAAGTAACGGCTGCTCTCTTTCTAGACGTCAAAGCAGCCTATGATAATGTTTTATCAGGACCACTGATTGAAAAAATGAAAGCATTAGGCTTTCCAGTTAATCTTGTCACCTTTGTCTATAATTTAGTCTCCAAGAGATACCTCAATTTCCAATTTGGGGAAATCTCCGAATCCAGGGTTATCATTAGAGGTCTTCCTCAAAGAAGTGTACTTAGTCCCATCTTATACGCCATTTATGTACTAGACTTGAATAATGTGGTCCAAATCGATCGGTCGTGCATGCTTTTACAATATGCCGACGACGCATGCATTACTATACAGAACAAGGATACTTCCTCTGCTATCAAAAGCTTGGAAAGAGTTGCTAGCGGTATTTTAAGAGTGTTAGAAAGATTAGGTTTGGATCTCTCTGTGTCTAAAACCAAGTTGTGCATTTTTAGTAAAAACAATGTAGCTCTGCAGAACCGAGAAGGTAATAAAAGAGTGAAAGGCAAGAGAAATGGAACTTTAGAATTGCTGGTTCAGAGATCGAAAATTGTGAAGACGTTCGTTTTCTAGAAGTGCAATTACAATCTTCGCTTCAGTGGAATCTACAAATAGATAGGATTGATAAAGTTTGTCGCAATTTGCTGAAGACCATAAGCTGCCTGAGACGCACGTGGTGGGGCGCTGACCCGACCATCCTACTGAGAATATATAGGGCTTCAATCAGGTCTAAAATAGAATACGGGGGACTGTTTTTCCACAACTTAACAAAATCTGAACAATTAAAATTGGATAGGATACAATACAAAAGTTTTAGCGAAATCTTAGGATATACTGGTTTGACCCCAACGTCTGTTATTCTCACAGAGGCTAAAGAACCGCCACTTGAAGTCAGATTTAAATATCTACTACGTAACTTTCTTTCTAGAACGATTACTCGTCGAAAACATAATGTTCTGGGTATCTTAGAGGAGTTGGTAGCTCTTGAAGATAACCCAGTGATAATAAACAGGGAAGGTAACGTGAATTTAATAAACTGTTTTCGAGATAAAGAATCTATTAGTCACGTGATAAAATCTTCTGATATTCCTATATGTTACGATTACGGTTTAGAAACAATATGGTTTCACCTGATTGTGTCTTTCAATGAAGGTGAAGAAATAAAAAATAGTAATATAAATGACTGCCAGGGACTCTTCCGAGACATATTTGATGAGTACTTGAGAGGAGGATAGACATGTTACTTTACAGACGGGTCAAAGGACAAGATCTCGCCGTTTGGGGGTTTTGCGGTGGTCCGACCGGAGGATCAACAAGAGTTGGCATTCAGGGCTCCTAAATATGTCTCTATTTTTACCTTAGAAGCAATGGCTACTGTAGAAGCCTTAAAGATGATAGATAGAGCAAATTTTAAATGCTCAGCTATTTTTTCTGATTCCAGAAGTGTTTTACAAGCGCTAATAACAGATAGCAACCTTAACAAAAAGTCGCACCTTGCGTTTCTCATAAGGAAGTTGATTAAAAATCTGGCAGATGAAGGAAAACGCGTTCACCTTTTTTGGATTCCCTCTCACTGTGGTATCACAGATAATGAATTAGCTGATGATGTAGCTAAAAACGCGATTTACTTGGGTAAAGATACCTCGCTACTCCGTCCAAGTAGCGACTTTAAAGGATTATGGAAAGAACACATAAAAAATGAATTTAAAAACTGGCTTGAAGAGATAAGTAGAGACGAAGGGTCCAGTTTTTAAAAGAATATTAGTTTTGGGAGAGTTAAACCGTGGTTTGACAAAATGAAACTGAACAGACGGGCCATAGTTTCCATCAATCGCTTGAGAAGTGGCCACACTTCACTAAAATCTAGCTTAGCCAGGTTTGGCATTACACAATCAGCCTTGTGTGAATGTGGAGCGACTGATGAAACCCCGAATCATGTATTTTTTCAGTGCTCTCGTTTTGAAGCACAGAGAGTAGACTTGATTAAAGATTTGACTAAGACCATCGGTATGGGACCTTATAGTATCAAAACCCGGCTTGATTTTCCTAGCCATGATCTCATTAGAGTTTTTGCCAAATTTATTGTTTCACTGGACATTTTTATTTAAGATATACTCGTGGTTCTACCTTGTATCCTTTTCTTGTCTTAAACAAGTCTTTTTGTATTATAAAGAAACTGTAAAAGTGACTGTTATAAATGTAAAGTGGTAGAAACTTAATTCAAGTCTATTTTTATATTTATATTAATATAGGTTTTCAGATTGTTTTATAAAAGATAACACTAAGTTAAGAAACATGTATTTTATTTAAAACTATGTACCTGAAAAAATCTAAATTATAGTTATATGTATTTTTATAGATATTTATAGTATAATATTATATTTAAACATGTATTTGAATAACGCGCTTACAAGTGTGCAACTGTACCTTATAAATTTAAGGGGTTAGGGGTAATCAGAGACACGAAAAAATGAGAATTTTCAGTAATTTTTTTTGCTATTAAATCATTTTATTTTACAAAAGTAATAATATGGCATTATCAAACAATGTTTTGACTTGAAGTCACGAAAATTTGAAAAAAAAAAATTTATAATTTTTAAAGTTATAGCTGTCTGTGTTGACCCAGTTTCATAAAAAGGTCCTTGCGGTGACTGTCATGAGTCCTTGGAGATTCAGCTAAAATCAATCAGATGAAAAAAATTAGTTTTATAAATAGATAATCCTGGGCCTGATCGAAGCTTTTTTTTTTTTTTTCAAAAATTAACAAAATGGCGGCCTAAGGAAATTTTTTTCTAGATTTTCAGGAAAAAATCAACTGTTAATTGGTCTTAAAAAATCGAAATTTTTGAAAAAAAAAAAAATCCTTCGATCAGGCCTGAGTTTATTATGTATTCTAAAAGCTGTATAAATTTCATTAAAATCTACTGAGCGGTTATCGAGTTACAGTTGTCACCAGTTCAAAAAACATAGTTTTGAGAAAAACGCATTTAAAGTTTCACACTAGATTTACGTACAGAAATACGAATTATTTAATTACTTACACAGAGTCATCTATTCCTGGGCCATATAATAGATCTTCAGCCATTGTGGAAGTTTCCAAAACGTCAATTTGGTGTTGCCTACGAAGCATTCTGCCTTCCCGAGTGTTGTCGTTGGCGCGCTGATCTGCCACTTTCACACGTGCAGCATCCTTTTTTTCAGCATACCGATGGGAATTAGACCCACAATCTAGTCCTAGGGTATTCATAATCATTAATAATGAATGTATACCTTCATCAAATATACAAGTAGCTATGTATGCAGCAATTTGTACGATAGTATAACTAGTATTCACGGTTTTTGGGCATATTTTCCACACTAGTTGGTTGAAGCTCTCATTATTATTCTGATTGAATCCACCTACACATCTTGAAAGTAAATTATCATTACTGAGATCGTCGTAAATCGGTTTAATAGCTGTTAAAACATCAGGAAGTAAGGGAGAATAATCTTGAGTATAAGTATCAAGCTCTCCACGTGCTTCAGCGCGCTGATAAGAGCACCAAGAATCTTCGCCTTTTGGACACATATCATGATTCGGATTTTCATCAGTCGAACCGTAGTGGTAAAAAGTTGCCATAATAACAGATTTCATATCTTCCACAGAATCGCAATGACGACGTATAGATAAACCATAGTACACAGTTAATTTGACTATAACTTTTTCTGCAAACTTACCTTTACCACCAAGACCTTTTTGTTTAGATTTCAGAGTACGCAGTCGAGTCCTCATCCGCTTTCGAACATGGCCTATACATTCCTTCTTATTTACGGTTGTATTTTTGTAAGGATCTGCTTTTATAATTCCAGAATAGGTTTTCGAATCACCATCGCCAATGTAGTTGATATATTTAGCTCCATATTTTGTTTCAGACTGCTGAAACATTTTAATCATCGCATCCACCTCCATTTTCCCAGAAGACCCCTTGTGATTAGCACTACACTCATTTCATGCGAATCATACCATTCCTCGAACTCAACCGTATTTCTTTTATTTTTCCAATACTTACATAGCTTACAATAAGCACTTTTAATGTTTATATCAAGAATCTTTTCAGTACAATAGCCAATTATAGAAGAAACTCCAAATGACGATGTAAATCCCCTTTTTGCCAGGTTCCGCTAGCTACCTGCTCCCGAGCGTTTTGGAGTGCCCGAGCGCTCTTTGTTATTTGTCGAATAACTCGAAAAATAATTATCGGATCAACTTCAAATTTTCAGAGAATATTTTTAAGATATTACACTTAACGAAAATGCAAAATAAAAAAATCGATTTTTTGAAAATCCTGACTACCCCTAAACCCTTAACTACTTTACAATCTTTATCAAAAGGAGTCACTCTTACTTCTAAAGAATTGTCGTTGATAGGTGTAAAAGAATGGTTACCCAGATATCAAAATGACGTCTCGATGAGTTCTAAATGAATTGCTATATATGATTTGAACGTCTCATCAACATCTTAAAGAAGTCTCTAAGAAGTTCTCAAGATGTCGAATGAGCCACCTAGCGAACTCAGCAAGACTTCTTTTAACAGAAATCTCAAAGAGTTTTTTTTTCTGACTTCGCAAATAAGACTTCAGTATGAATTTACCATGACGTCTTTAAGGAGCTCCTAATTTTGACTCCATAAAGAAGTTTAAAAAAGGTTACATTTAGTCGTCCCAAAACTGACATCTTATTAATGGTGTCTTGAAGAGCTCTTAAGTGAGAGTTTTCAAAAATGACACCTTTAAAAAGTCATTATGAGACTTCTTGAGGACGCCTTCAAAATGATTTCCTAAAGCAGTCATTCCGACTTGAATTCTGTCTGGTTAATGAGAGTGTCCTTGATGGTTTTTACAGATCACTATGAGTTATGATTTTATTCTGTATACCTTATACATGAATAAAATCATAAGTTATGATTTTATTCTGTATACTTTATACATGAATAGAATTATAACTCATAGTCATGCATAATGTGAATAATGCCCAGATCCAAATCGTTTATTCAATTTTTTTTATGTTTTTGAATATCAGCATCAGATATGCATATTGCTGTAAAAATATAGGGCATTATTCGCATTATGCATGACTATGAGATGATTTTATTCATGTATAAGGCATACGAAATAAAATCGTAACTCATGATTTTATTCATGTGTAAGGTATACAGATTAAAATCATAACTCATAGTGATCTGTGAAAACCAACTAGGACATTCTAATTAATCATTCTTTTACACCTATCGATGACAATTCTTTAGAAGTAAGAGTGACTTCTTTTGAAAAAGATTGTAAAGTAGTTAAACTGAATTGATAAATAAAAATTTTTCGAACTTTCTACAATAGTCATGTTCTTTATATTTTTTTGTATTTGACGTAACATTAGAACATAAAATTCCAATAACTATTAAATATGTACCTGAAATTATTTCTATCTAATTCAATAATCATTGTTTTCTGTGCTAAAGTGGTGACTATTGTCACGGCTGATACGTTCAACTCGTATCCTTACAAGTCGCTAAAATAAGTTTTTGAAATTTTGTAAGGAAATATATACATGAGAAAATAATTTTTCTCAAGAATTATGGCGACATAGTCAGAATACAGTACAGACACAGGCGGTAACACAAAAACCCGATGCGTTCCGAATAGACCTTCAATTTTTTTTATACATAATAATTAACAGGTAAAATCAGTAGAATAGATCGCATAAGAGAATATTTGTCCACCTAGTACGTGAGAACCTGATATCTCTTGCACTTAGACCTTTTTTTTCATGACGCCCGACTTACTGACGCCAGCAATCGTACGGGAAAAATATACCTCCCTGAGCGTTGACAATTAAGTCGTACTGGCCTAAGTAGGAAAGGTACTAATGGGATACATGTACCATAGATTTCTCTTATTCTCTAAATTTCGTCATTTTCTCTTAACGTACTTTTAAAATTTATGTATCCGTTCCCATTTAATAATCTATGCATAGAACGGTAATCTCTTCTTTGATTTTTCATCTTAAAACTATAGACCACCCAACTCGTGTGCACCTGCATGTGATTCTTGGAAATTAAAGAAAGCTAATGGAAACCACCAAATTTATGGCTTCCTCGGCGGCAAAGTGGCGCCAGGTCATCGGCCCACCTAATAGTCAAAATCTATTTCCCAGGGATCACACGTGTGCATGGGCCTAGAACTTTCGGGCGAGTCCGAGTCTTCTCGTATGGGAAACAAGTTACCACCACTTTTCATATGTGAAGACCATATAATAAGACCATGGAATTTAGCTCATCAGTTCTTTTGGGAATCAAACTGAACCATACTGAACTCTGGACACTTGACAGTGTTCGTGGCTAGAGGATTGATATCTCGATTGAGCATTCGGTTAACGGTAGCTGGGCGTACGAACCGGACCTTGATCGTCGTAAGCACTCGAATAATCGGTATATCATTTTCTACTAGTCTCAAGAGAATAATTAGCGTTATTAAATTCACCATTCGGTCAACGGTAGCTAGGCATACGAACCGGACCTTGATCGTTGTAAGTCGTGAATTAATATCAATCGGAAGTACCGGTAACGTTGATTATCTTCATCTTATTCTTAATCTATTTAATTTCATTTTATTTTAATATTGAATTATACCACGAGAAACGTGAAGAATCAAAGAATATTTTACCGCGATAAATGCGAAGATTTTGAATAATATTTTACCGCGAAAATACGCGAAGATTTTGAATAATATTTTACCGCGAAAATACCCGAAGATTTTATAAACAAATTTATATTTTATTTTTACCGCGAAAAAGCGAAGAATTTGAATACATTTGAAATTATTTTACCGCGAGAAGCGCGAAGACATTCATTTTATTTTTTTGAAAATGTATAAACATTTAGATTGATACAACAAAAGTATACTAAATAAATAAATAAACCGATAAATTAGAATCATATTAATTAACCGCGAGAACGCGTTGTGAATAAGTGTCCTGTGTTACTGCTGACAGTCCTGACACCTCACCAAAAACCTGTTTAGGGTAAGTTTTAAAACATTGTAACCATTATTTGATATTTTCTAAATTTACTTCGAAAAATTGTCAAACATATGCATGAAACATTTAATTTCATATTTACTATTTTATATATTGTCATTTGTAACCCTTTTGTATTTTGAGAATATTTAGTCCTCAATAAATAAATACTCGTTAACATAAAACAATTAAAAAACATTATTTCTCAGACAATTTTACTTTAACAACGAGATACTAGCTTCACGAGGCTTTTCGGCAGCCCACCTTCCTTTATCCCTCATTTTACTACCTGTCTAGCCGCTCAGACCGATAGTTCACAGTAGGGGGTACACAATCTTACGTTTACCGCTCGACGTTTGATTGTGAAAAATAATTAGTCACATTATAAATTGGAAATCATTTTGAGTTAATATCAATATTGTCTTTAACAATATTGTGTAGGCGCGATCTAAATATAAATAGAATAAACTGAGAATTTGGTTAACGGTAGCCGGGCATACGAACTGGACCTTGATCAATGTAAGTACCCTTTTATTCAATACTTTTATACGAAATCTCGTACCTACGCCTATCACGATCTCCAATCGTGACACTATTAAGGAATTCCTTATCAGGTTCAATGCAATTTTGAGAATATTAGAAAACTTATACCTCAAATACAAGCTCGATTGCCTAGTCCAAACTTTAAGGGCTTCTTGGGGACAGAATAAAGCAACTTTCCTGAAAGTTTGAAACAAATCGAAGTTCGTAGACAAAAGTTCTAGCTATTTAAAAACAGCGATTTTTAATAATTTGATTGGTTTTAAATAGCTATAACTTTACAAAATCGGAGCAATCAAATAAAAGCTGGGTAGATTCCATTAAAATATACCTCGACAAAAAATATTAGCTGCAGGTCGACTCTCAACTTCAAATACGGTACATATAATAGTAATTCGTAAATAGGTAAAATTTAACAGAAACAGTTGTTTAGTTGGAACCTATTAGCTAAGTCCGATATAAGTTTAGACCTTATATCTATTTTTTTCATAAAAGTAGAAGTCTTACTGAGAAGAATGCCGCTGGACAAGAGTCTTTAAGTTATATACAAGCGGAGATATAAGAATTTGAAAACTAGTGAAAAATCGACTTTTTTAAAAATATAAAAAATTCTCCAGCGGCCAGATTTGCACAACTCGGGCTCAAATTTTTAGGATCTTCTCCTTTTTAGGGGTACTTTTGAAAAAAAAATCAGCATCAAAATCGCCAACCCTAGTGCGCACACTTTCGTCGACAATTAATGGATCTGTTCATATATATAAACTTTTGAACCAAATGTATTTTCTGACTTAGCTCGTCAAGCTGAGTTAAGATGTAGCAAAATTTTTCAAAAATTCCATTATGAGGACAAATACAATAGTTAAATTTTCTTGAAATCTACTAAAAATTCATATGGTCAAATTTCTTTTACCACGATGAAAAATACAAAAAACTGATGAAATTTTAAGGATTTAACAAAGAGGTGTTGTCTATTATTGATTTAAAAAAGTTAAGTATCTAATTTCAAAATATTTAAAAACTCTGATGTCAGTAATTTTATAATATCATATCAACATATTTAAGCGCGAAGATAAATGTCGCGTTACAGATGCCATAAGGGCGGATACCTGCATAATATACCTCTGAAAAGCTATAAGGGTGTATAAAAATTTTTTTTTTTGAAATTTACGTAATTATGTTCTGTAAGTATAATAGAGACGAAAAAAATTTTTTTTCAAAAATCAAATTTTTTTTATACGCCCTTATGGCTCCCAAGGTTGGTACCGGGAGCCATAAGAACGTATAAAATAAAATTTTTTAAGGAATTGACGTAATTATGTTCTAAAAGTATAATAGTAAAAAAAATTTTTTTTTTAATTTTAAACTTTCGGCTTACTTGGAAAAATCAAAATTTTTTTATACGTCCTTATGGCTCCCAGTACCAACCTCGGGAGCCATAAGAGCGTTTAAAGAAAATTTAGTTTCAGGAACCAACGTGATTGTGACTTTAAAGTATAAAAATGATAAAAAACGTTCGAACTTAGGACAAATTTTTTCGTTAGTTGAAAAAAATTTTAATTAAGAAAAAAAATGGCCATTCGGCAGCCGAAATGGAAGTGGATTTCTCAATATTTGATTATTTCAACCTTTCAAATAAACATTCATAACAAAATAAATTTTTTTTTTGACATTCTCAAAAATTCTCAAGGTTATAGAACAAAAAAAAATTTCCCAAAAAATTTAAAGTTAAATGCAAAAAATTTAAGAATTGAGATCAGAAAATTAAAATAATTATAGTAATGGTAAGTTGAATAACGAAAATTGAAGTGGAAAAAAATCAAATACTCTACCAAAACGAATTCTGTGTCTTTTACCATAGGATTGATACTTAATACAAAATTAAATAAAATAATTTGAGTTGAAATTTAAATTATGATAGATCTGAAGTCATACTTGAAATCAGTCATTATTACTGTTAATAAAACAAAATTGAATTTCCACACTTAAAATAAGATAATTAGATTTTATGAGTGTTACACAGCAATAATATTAATTCGATTGGTTTCATAAATTTACCAATGAATACAGTAGTTAGGATTCTATGGAATCTATTAAAAGTAGGAGAACCAATGCAATAGCAAAATTTCATTTTAGAGTGGTAAGATAAGAAATTTCATTGGTCTAGACACATATATAGGCATGAAAATTTAAGCTTATTTGAAAAGCTTTTAAATCAATTTTATAGAAAGTCGATAAGTTATAACATTCAAAAAAATATCGAAGAAAGAATAAGTAAAAATATGAATTTCCGACATTTTTTTAATTTTGGAATGTTATAACTTCTAAACTAATCGACCGATTGAATATGGCTGATGGAAGTAGGTGTGCAGAGATCTTCGTAAATCTGCAAAAATCTATGTAGATCAGGGTGTATCAAAAAAATCGACTAATATTTTTTTTTTTTTAATGACCGTTGAATTCTGTCAGAAGATGTCAAAATAAAGTTCCTGTAAAAATATGAGCTCTTAATATTGATATTTAGAGGTCGCGAATCATAGTTTTCTATTTTCCATAAATAATATGGGGAAAAAAATTTTAACTTTGGAATTTTTTAACTCAGCCATGGCTCATTGTACAGATAAACTCAGGATATACACTGATAGAAAAACTATCTTGATTTGAGAAAAATTTTTTCCTCAATATGTGGTTCTTGTTTCAAACTTTTTAATTGTTTTAATTCAAGAAATAAGTCTTTGAACCAAAAAATTGAAATTCTCGGATAGAGAAAAAAAATTCTTCGTTTGAGAATTTTATTCTTCGATGAAGCTTTTTTTGTTTTGAAACAAAATTCTGGCATATTTAGCTTAAGAATTTGTTGCTCTTGGATAAAGATAGGCAAAATGTAGGTTTAAGACATTACCGACTTGTTTCGAGAATGGCGCGATTTTTAAATCAAGATATCAATTTACTCAGCTTGAAAAAAAATTTTTTTTTATTTTAAAAATAAAAAAACTTTAAAGTGATTTTTTAGGATTACATTCATTTACTTCATATATGTTAAAGTAGAGGTTTATTTAAAAAAAAAATTTTTTTTTCATTACTTTAAAAACATCTTCCATCAAAGAATTATTACTTAAACCAAAAATTGAAGGTCCTTAAAATAATAATACGACATTTTTAGTTGAAGACAAGTGGTCTTGCTTGAAGAATTTAATAGTATCGATTGAAGATAATATAGTTTCGGGTCAAGACACGAGGGTTATCCATCAAAGATACAAAATCTTTAGAGCTAAGAAAATCTAAATCAAGACAAGAATTTCTTGAAGCAAGACAATTGGTTTTCTATAAGTCCGTGAACCATCAATGCTGATGTAATTTCCGAGTCATAGTTTTTTATCATCTATTTATTTAAATAAAACAATTATAGAATGAATTTTCAAAAATGAGTAAATGAGTAAAAATAACAACTAAATGTCGAACGTTTTTGGGGCTAAAGTAATCGATAAACTCGATAATAGATTTCAGACGCTCTAAATTAAAACATTAGCGTAAACATAAAAAAATTAACTTTCTTTTTTTAAATAATATACCGAAAATATTATTGAGGATGGCAAAGAAAATGTAACGACAAATTGAACTCTTTTGATATTAAGATTGTAAAGTTTAGTATTGCAATTTTTCAATGGATTAAATTTCATACAATTTTGTGGAATTATTTAATGTTTCGCAAAATTTTATGTAAGATTTTTTTAAATTTCACATCACAACAAAAAATTAAAAAATTTGAAGAAACTCAATAAAATTTCATATCATTTTTTATAATTATCATTTATAAGTTCATGAAGTTTTTTTAAATTTGGTAAAAATCCATCACGAAAACTTATGAACTCTGTCTTTACCGGCATTTCACTTTAACTACATCAATTAAGCATAAGACTTGAACTCTCATGATGTGACCAGTGAGCAACGTTCAGGACTGCCAGCCAAGAGGAGCCGTGTTCGAACCCAGCAGACGCCCAGGATTTTTTCATAATTTACTGCTATCAAATCTTGTTTCTGAATCCGTAATGCGTTCGCGCGGTAATAATCAAATCAAAAATTCGGTATTTAATTTTTTTTTTTTGTTTTTTTTTTTTTCAAAATATTTTTTCCTGATTAGTGATTTTGACATCACCCATATGTCATAATGACGTGATGGAATGCACACAGACATCACATTTACGTCATGTATACGTCATTAGTTTTACATCATAGCCTTACGTAAAAAAGTGCGAAATAATGAGTCACACCTGACTCATTCATGACTTATATCTTACGTAAATGATGACATAGCGTAACGTCACTCTGACGTCAAATTTATGTAAATGTGTTTACTGGGTAATTACTCAGATATAAAAACAATTTCCATAAAATTTCAAAAGAGATAATCAATAGTGCACCCGCAAAAATTTTATGATTAACCCACATATAGTTTAATATGTCCACTAGGGTGACTTGTTTGGAATTACTATTTTTTTTTTCACCCCCCAATTAGAAATATTGTTATAGACATTGGAAAAAAATTCCCTGCCAGTTTCAGTTAAGCGGCTCACTTTCTTCATTCACACGATATAGGGATTTCAGAAATTTTGTAAATAAAATATTTGTAAAAAATTTTTCCGAAACTCATAAATTTTAACACTTCTAATTTTCATAAATGGATTAAATTAATGAATGGAAAATTATGTACTGATCTATAATAGAAATTAGATGAAATTATGTACTGATTTAAAATAGAAATTAAATGGAATTCGGTCGAACTTTTAGATAAATATGTTATATACAAAATTACTAAAATCCCTATATCACGTGAACGAGGAACTTGACCCACTCAACTAAAAGAACCTCCTTTGTAGAGAATCAATTTTTCAAAAAAATCGTATTCTGCATCTTTACTGTAAATTTCGTTATTTAGTTATTATCAACAAAAAATCCAAATTATTATAAAAAAAAATTATTTTCAGAACCATTACAAAAAAAAAAAAAAAAAACAATTAAAGTTCGAGTAAAATTACTGAGAAGATTTTTGAAGCGTATTGAATTACCTACAAAATACAGCAAATGGCGACCCGATAACATGAAATGCGGCTGGTTTATAGAGATTTGAAAACAAAATCGTAACTTTCCTATGTATTTTAAATGGGAAAACTTTAAAATCAAATATAAAGTACTTAGAATTAAGAGCTAAAGCTTACAGGAATTTTTTTTTTTTAATGTCTATAACGAAATTTTTATATGAAAGAGAAAAAGTAAATAGTCTTTCCGAACGAATCTCCCTCATACCCGCATTAGGGTGTTTCAGAAAAAAATCATTTTTTTTTGTATTCAAAAATTGAAAGTATACCTGAAAATAAAAATTTTGGTGCAAATCCGAGCTCTTAATAATAATATTAAGGTTTGCCTCAGTCCATTTTTTTATTTTCCATTTAAATAACAGAGAAAAAAAAAAATTTTTTTTTTTTAGAATTTTCCAGCTGACAAACCAACCAACGGATTTTTAAGCATATTGAACATGTTTGTAGGGAATTGAATGCTCTAGACAAAAAGTCTCCTATAATTTTTTGATAAATTCCACTGTTCAAAAGTCATTCAAATCAAATTAATAGTAAATTTTGAGATCTTTTCATTTTTTCGGCGAAACTATTAGTCTTATCACAAAATGTCATAGATTTTTTTTTGTAGAGAATTTCATTCCTTACAAATTATTACAAATAAAGTTTGTCGAAATTCCGCATTATTTTCAAGTTATTTTCATTTCAATGTCAAGTTCTCAAAAAATAGATTTCTGATTGATTTTAAGAGATTGAAATTAAAATGAAAATAACTTGAAAACAATGCGGGATTTCGAAAAACTTTATTCGCAATAAGTTGTAAGTAATGAAATTCTCTACAACAAAAATTTATGACATTTTGTGATAGGACTAAAAGTTTCGCCGAAAAAGTGACAAGATCTCAAAATTTACTATTAATTTGACTTAAATGACTTTTGAACAGTGGAATTTATCAAAAAATGTTAGGAGACTTTTTGTCTAGAGTATTCAATTCCCTACGAAAATGTTTATTGTGCATAAAAATCCGTTGATTGGTCTGTAGGGTAGAAAATTCTAAAAAAAAAAAAAAAAATTTCCTGTGTTATTTAAATGTAAAATAGAAAAATGGATTTAGGCAAACCTTAATATTATTATTAAGACCTTGAATTGGTACCAAAATTTGTATTTTTAATTAAACTTTCAATTTTCTAATACCATAAAAAAAAAATTTTTTTTTTTTTTGAAACACCATAGCCCACGTATAGTATATATCAATATATCCAATATGGTCTGACATGTATGCACAGCGGCAGTTCTGACGACAATTTTTGACAACATACGGCAGGTTTGACGACATTTGGTGGGTTGGACGACTGTCGTCAAAGTGAAAAGCGTACAATTTGGTTTTCTCAATTTTTTTTACTATTTCGCTGCTTATTTATTTATTATTCTAACCGAATCATATACCCGCTTATTATGTTTTGGTTTTAGGAATATGATACATTCGATTCCTTATTTAAAGAAGCGATTCAAAACGATTAGGAAACATTCCAAATGATTCAATTTTACTCCTATATAGATACTTTGGCATAATTCCACATCTTTTTGATGAAAGTTGAGCTCAATCAGCAAATAAATTACAGCAGATATTTCACGTATACGTGAGATCAAAAATTAAGGTAGAAAAAATTGACTTTGATAAGAACTCTCTAGATGATCAATATGTTAACTCAAAGATTAAAATGGAACATCCTGACGTCGAGATGACGTCTAGTACACATGAAAAATTTCATTCCTTTTTTTGCTCTCACATAAAATCACATGTAAACTTAATGTAAAATAGAGGCTTTAATTATACGTCAAATTCAAATGTAATTTAACGTATAAGAAAGCTAAAAAGTTAAATTGGAATTTTTTATATATACTGTACGTCATCGAGATGTCAAAAGTTTCATTTCAATTACTCAATTTCTGAGCTGAAACACTGGTTTTCTGGGCATTTACAGTAAACGATAACGAAAAATACTACATGTGTGATAGGAAATTTATTAACTTAATTAAAAAAATTCTAATTTTTTTGATACTTCGTAGTTACATAATATGGGAATTTTATTAAAAGCTTTCAGATTCGAGTTGGTTCATAGATATTCGACTTGTTTCGTTTATTTCAGCAGTTATAGGTTAGAATGAAGTAATTACGTGAAATATTAATTCGTAAGCTAGAATTTCTCTTGTGTCATGGTTGTAGATTTGTACTTGGATGCGAATAAAATTTTGGTGAAAACGTAGTAGGACTGTTTTTGTTGTTGAAAACTTATGTGGTTGTCATAATGCTTTTCAAAAATGATCAGCTATAATGTATAGTGAAAAATTGGTAATAATCATTGATTAAACATTCGTATTTCACTGTTTACGCTATCGGTTTTACCAATGAATTTGAAATTATTGTTCACAGTGAAATCATTATAGATTTTGGATGAAAATTAACATGCCTTTTTTTTTGTTGTTCCCAAATTGTTGGATGTGTATCAAGCTACGAGTGCAACCTGTTTTTTTCTTAGCTTCCTTTTAGCTATGATTCTTTTAAATTTATATTTTTTATTTTAATTTTTACAGATATTATAAACTAAATATCATAAGCATAATTAATTTTACTATGTAGTTATAAAAATTTCTTAAATAAAATTTAATTTGTTAATTTGTCAATATTACTGTGCATATTGTAAATTCTCTTCAATGTATATAAAAAATGTCTACATTATTAGCAATTTTCATTATTATTCCGTCCTCAAATTTCTATTGCAATCGTAATTTTGCTATAATTTTTCTATTTACAGATACCGCAAAACTCTTTGAGAGTACAATCAACAAAAATCCAATAAATTACTGTAAATAATAAACTATAAGCAACGTCTGAATTAATATGGAACAGAATAACATTGGAAAAAGCTAGTAGATATAATATTAGAAATCATCATTAAGACTTTAAAACCTGTTCTTTTCAGGATCAATCGCCCTTATTAAAAGAAGCGATTTAAAGTGGTTACTTTTGAATACTTTCAAATTGCTCTTCTTATGGACATTTAACATTACAAATCGTTTTAAATCACTTCTTTTAATCAGGGCGTAAAGAATATTTTAGAAACACTGAATTCGATCAATCTGACTTGTTTTTCAATTAACTTAAGAATCATAAATATCCAAAAAAGTTTATTTATTATGAGTTGTGGAAACTGAAACTTTCTACTGTAAATTCTGAAACATCTTTTTTAAATATTTGTTTGAACAGCAAAAGCGGTCAATATGTCATAGAAAATCTAAAATTTATAGAATCTGTAGGGTAAAGTGTTAAGTTGTAAAATTAGAAAAAAAAAAAAAAAATAAACGAAAAAATTTTATGAACAAAATTTATTAGTTTAAAATAAAAATTAATAGGCCTACACGGAAAAAAGAAAATAGTAGTGACTACTCTCTGAGATAGTACTGATAACTTTCTGTAAAAAAAATTTTCGACAGTACTGTATGCTGTCTAGACTGTATCTACTACTGTCCGGAATAGTACTCAGTACTATCCAAAGAGTAGTGGATATAGTCCAGGTAGCATACAGTACTGTCTGAATTTTTTTTCTTACAGAAAGTATTCAGTACTATCCCAGAGAGTAGCCACTTCTATTTTTTTTTCCGTGTACTGGATTATTTTGAATAATGGTTGGAATTACTATTTGTCAACATTTTTTGTTCATTGAACACCACTACAAAGAAATAATATGAAATGTTTGATAAAAAAAGTAAATTTTGAAAAATTAATCTGAAAAACGATTGGCCCTGTGGGTCAGCCCCGATACTTCCTGCTGTTTTTAAACTTAAAGAGCTCGAAAACATTATTGTCGATACATGTTCGAGCTCTTTGAGTTCAATAATACCTTCAAGGGCATTGGTATTTTCGAACTCTTCAAGTTTGAAAGAAGTAGGAGTTTCTATTAATCTCTAAGGATTCAAAAAATTTAAAATAATCAACAAGGTTGACTATTAGGGTGTGCCAAAAAAAGAACTAATTTTTTTTTTAGTTACCGTGAAAATATTGTTAAAGATCATGAAGAAAAATTCTGGTTAAGTTTGAGCTCTTAATATTAATATCAAGAGGTGCTTATTCGTGATTTTAATATTCCCATTTAAATAACATGGAAAAAAAAAATTTTTTTAGTTTGGAATTTTTTACCTTAGCAATGGCTCATTGTAGGAATAAGCTCAGTATACATTTTTGTAAGGAATTTAACGCTCTACAAAAAAACTGTCTTATCCTTTTTCAAAAAATCCATCTGTTCAAAAGTTATTGGAGCTCGAAGTCAAGATAGAGTTAATTTAGAGTTTTTTTTTCTTTTCCGGCGAAACTATCAGACTTATGAAAAAATGTCTTGGAATCTTTTTGGTAGACAATTTTATTTCTTACAAATTATTATTGATGAATTTTTTTCAAATTCTACATTGTTTTTTAGTTATTTCCATTTTAATGTTATGTCCTTAAAATCGATTAAAGCACTATTTTTTTAGGAGCTTGGCATTAAAATGGAAATAACTAAGAAAAAAAAGGGATTTGAAAAAAATTTATTGAAGTTAATTTTTAGAAAATTAAGTTGTCTACAAAAAAGATTCTATGACATTTTATGATAAGTCCAATAGTTTCGCCGGAAAAGTAAAAAAAAACTCAAAATTTACTCTAACTTGACTTCTAGCACCAATAACTTTTGAACAGATGGATTTTTGAAAAAAAAGGATAAGAGAGTTTTTTTGTAGAGCGTTAAATTCCTTACAAAAATGTATACTGAGCTTATTCCTACAATGAGCCATTGCTAAGGTAAAAAATTCCAAACTAAAAAAATGTTTTTTTTTCATGTTACTTAAGTGGGAATATAAAAATCACGAATAAGCACCTTTTGATATAAATATTAAGAGCTCAAACTTAACCAGAATTTTTCTTCATGATCTTTAACAATATTTTCACGATTACGAAAGAAAAAAAAAATTAGTTCTTTCTTTTAACACACCCTAATGTGGATTTCAGGTGTGCACTTTTGGATTTTCAAATTACTTTTTCTCTATGCTTCGGCCACTATGAATAAAACCTTATAATTATTAAGTTCACAACTTTTAATTTTAGAATCAATCCCAAACGGTCAAAACATGATTTTTTAATATCTAATCAAAATTTAAAAGCAATTTACTCAAGTCCGTTTTGAAACTTAAAGATTATAGTAAACAACGTTTTTCAGGGTATTGAATAATTTTCAGAACCGGTTTTATGAAATTTCGGCATAAAATTGATATTTTCGCCTAAAAGTTGAATGATATTGGAATTTACCATGAATCCAAAATGGAGTTTGAAAAACTGTTCAGAGTAAATTTAACAAAAAAATGAAAAAAATCTGTCTTTGTAGATTGTCTCATTTTCTACAAAAATCGGTATAAAACTTTTCGGTCCACTGATTTATAACCAAGTCATAAAATTCAAAACTAAAAAAAAATTGTTTACTGTGACACTTGAATGAGGAATGGGAAAATAAATTTAGCAACTCGAATTATGGATATAAAGAGCTTGTATGTAGTTAAAATATGTAGTCTGACACAAACTTTCGAAATTTTGTGTACAACAGTCCTCGAGTGGAAACCTTCAAAACCTATTTAATTGCTGCATGCATCATTGTAATTATTCCATTAACATGGAAAATGTAGTTAACAGATTTTGAAATAACCGTTTCTTACATTTTTCTCAAATATCTGATATTTTTGATGTCAATTCGATTCAAAACTCAAGTTACCACTTATCTAAATATTCTTAATCGATTTCTGTTTCGATCCATTCGTTTTACAAATAATAATTGTGAACAAAAATTAAAAAATCTTAATTTCTAGTTTTTTTTCTTTTTTTTCGAATAACTTTCTTACAAGAGACTAAGATTTATAACAAGTCAAAAATGTTTGATCTAATAAGATCAAAACAGATCGGTTTATAACTAACATTTAATTAAATTTGATCCGGGTAGATTCAACAAGATCCACCCAAACTTGAAAGTTGATCAAATTAGATTAAATTAAACGTAAACTGTATCCTGAAATTATACAAAATAAAACATGACCCATAAATACTCGATATAATTAAATATTTTTCAAATCATTTCAAATTTTACTTTCTACTCAGAGTTATTAGAATCACGGAAAAAAATTGTGGTTCTTCTAACCACAATATTGTAGTAAAACGTGTAATAGCGAGTACTCCATACGTGGTAAAAGGTACCACATAAATAGTATTTTTTTTACTACACGTGTGGTTGAGGTTATTCCAAGTTGGAGTTGGCATTTCTTTACTCGAACTTGTAATAACCTCAACTACAGCTGCTGTTGTAGCAACTACAATTTTTCTTTCGGGATAATAATTTTAAACAAAATCAGCTTAATTTAAGATATTCACTTATTCTTTAAGCTATCATACAGTATTACCGAACAGGTGAATCGAATAAATGGAATTCAATACATATTTGAATAGTTTCGTGACTTTGGATTGATTAAGTAACCATTATTTAACGTAAGGCAACAAAACACTCTTGCTCTGTATTTAAATCGAGCCGTAAAACCCACCAATGTTGGGGAAATAACCGTTATAGAAATGTCGTCAAGCCGATTAATGTCGTCAAACCGACTTATGTCGTTAAAAAAACCACAGTAGAAATGTCGTCAAAACTACCAATACAACTAAACTCTTAAGTGTAAGACTGTCGTCAAATCCACCAATGTCGTTAAAACTACCATTACAGGAATGTCGTTGAACCTACAAATGTCGCCAAAACCACCATTGCCAAATGTCGTCAAAAGCAACAAAGTGTCGTGAAACCTACTGAATTGGGCATGTCGTGAAATATACCGAACCCGGAAATAATACGAAAATCAATAGACAAAAAAATTTATTTTTGAAAATATTGATGGACATATATTTATGACGCTATAAGGGTTACATAGATACGAAAAAAAAAAATGTCGCGAAAACTTCCGTGTCACATACATATATACATATCCATATATAATTGTATATGATTATATATAATTATATATGTAGCTACATATGACTTTCTCCGTTAAAATATTGTATTATATATGATCATATATAAGCATATATAATTATATATAATTCAATATGGATATATATTCACAAGATTATATACAATTATTTATGATCATATATAGTTATATATAATTATGTATGATTATATATAAACATTTTTTCTCGGATTTTCTGCTAGTAATTGTTGGATTTGAGTTTTTAACGCTATTACCTTGTTTTGGGTTACCGTAAGGGAAATTTCCATTTGTTCAAGACTCATTTTTATTTATATAAATATTTTAAGATAGAAAAAAAAATGTTAACAATATAATTAACTTAGGTACTACTTAGTTGTTTACAGGGTTGAATGTCAGATGAGTCGGTAGTTGTAGTTTGTACGGAAATATTTGTTGTCGTCGGAAAGTTGATGGAAACGTTGAGCAGAAGTATGTGATGACTGCAGACTTCTCAGCTATAAAAGTGTTTGAACTGCAACCTCCGGGCGTCGTGGATGATGTTTGTAGTTTTAATTTATTTTAAGTTTCGATTATTCATTAACTTCACTCACTTAAATTTTATTATATCTAATTAAACAACCGAATTCGATCGAATTAAACAGAATTAAATTTTTATTTCTATTTAATTCAGATAAATTCTGTTAATTCGGTACCTAACTTGAAAATGAATTCTGTCTAATTCGGCAGGAAAACCAGAATTTTTCCAAATTAAAACGAATTTAAATAATTCTATTTGGTTTAGTTCTGATTAATTCGGAAATAATTCTCCAATTTCTGGTTCTGAATCCGAATTAAACTGAATTAAAACGAATTTGAAATTTTTAAATTGCTTTTATTCTGTTTAATTCAAATTCAAATTTTCAATTTAGTTAAATTCTGTTTTGCAGAATTCGACAGAATATAACAGAATTAAAATTATTAATTCGATCGAATTCAGTTGTTTAATCAGGGATGACCTTTATTTTTAATTTAGAACATTTTTACTTTTTTTTCTTGATGTGTATGATTTTAATAAATATATTTTTTTCTTTATTTATTATTTTATGAGAGCAGAATAAAAAAATTTTAATTTCAGACCTTGGATAAGAAAAAAAATATTTTGAATTTTGAATTTAACTGTTTGACGTAAAGTTTTTTGTTATTTTATTTTTGAATTTTATTTATTTGGATTCTTATTATTATTTGTTTCACTCACTTCAATTCTCACTAAACTTTTCACTTTCGTTTCACAATTTTACTTTTTTTTTTTTTATTATTTAGAAAAAAAAAGTTTCCGATGTCGACAAAAAAAAATTTGGTAATATTTGTTTTTTGTGTTGCTCAATTCCACTTTGAGAACTTCTTGTTAATTTTCTGAAAAAAAAATTTTCAGATTTTTTAGATTTTACCAGTCTATTCGGGGGCTGTTCGAATCCGTCGCTGCCACCAATTTTAATTATATGTGAGTTGTTACGTCCTGGTTGATGTTTTGGCGCTGGCGTAGTTGAGAGGTTGATTTAAAGTGGACGTAATGTGAACTTACATATAATTATAAATAATAATTTTTATGGGTTGAACAGCCACCATTTGGTGGTCTAAATAAACTGGTTATATTTATATATCTCAAATATTATAATATTGTTAAGTTGTTCTCAACAATAACTTCGAGAGGGTGAGAATGAAGTTGAGTTTTTATATTGAGTCTGACTGCTCTCGATAATTCTATGTTTCAGACTGATTTCTCTTGATCGAAAAAAACTAGAGTAAGTCTTCTTATCAATACGAGATGCTTTGGCATCAGGACCGCGCATCTTCCAATATAGAGGGGTGGATCGAGATAATCAATATTTACGAATGATCCATGCTCTGTTCTCACACTTTCTCCGTTTTTGTTATTAACAAATGAGTCACTTATCTATGAACAAAAGTTATCTTAGAACAAAATAGATATTTGTGCAGCTGCACGTCTCGAGGATATACTCGAGGCGTCAACGTTTATTTGTACATAACAAATATTAAGGGAAAAATAACTTTATCAATGTTTTAAATATTCTAAATAATGTTATACTATTTTATATTCTATTATTTTATATTATTATATTATATTATTATATTATATTATGTCCTATAATATAGAGTGACTTATTAATTATGCCACTTGCCAAATTATCAATATACATCTTAATTAATTAGTTAGTTAGGTCTCAGATCGGTCTCTAAATAATTAGTATTTAAAAATAGTCAGAGACATCTGACGAGCAGGGTGGGACGTAACAAAAGTTTGAGGATGAAAGTGTGGTTAAGAACACTAAGATCAAATTCTTATATTACGATATACAAAATAAAGCCCGCATGAAAAAAATGTATATTTTTATTTTATATACGAAAATATATAATTATATAAAACGGCAAAAATTTATGCATGTTTGAATATAATGTTCATATTACTTGAAAATATACTTTTTCTTATCCCTATATTATAATAGACATGAAAAATATGTGAAGCCAAACTATTCGTAACGTGATTGGTCGAAAGCAGAAAAATATATGCAAACGACACGAAAATATACATTAAAATAAATATATAGGAACAACGACACGTGCGCGCTTGCGCGTGGACGTTAACTAGTAACGTAAACTATAAAAGAGAATATATATTTTATTATAGAGCATTGTATATTTTAAAAATATAATTTGCCTGTTGTAACGGGGTAAAGTTGATTTACCGCGTTAAATTTAATTTAAAAATAAAATCTATAGTGCGCACTGCCGATAATGTTGAAAAACCACCCAGGGTTATCCGGGGTAGGGTGCGACTAGTCGTCCGGAAGTGAAAATTGAAAGTGCTCATCCGTCAGTCCCACTTCAAGATAAGTAGAAGTAGCCGAAGTCTGAAGACGTCCGAAGTCAAGCGGGAGTGAATAATTATGAGGCGGAAGACGGTAGCGGAACGACACTTGTGACCGGAATACCCGGTCCGATCAGACGTCCATAAGGAGAGTAAAGTTCAACAACTGAGACGCCAATACTCAGACGCTGCACTGATACATCAGCAGGTTGAAGGAGAGTACGAGGGTTGGTAGAGTACGAGAGGGAACCAGACGGATATACGGACCGGAAAAGACAACCTACCGAACGAGACCGAGCCAGACAAAATTTACCAGGAGGAGACCAGGGCAAATACAGACGAGAACATCACGACGTGGAAAGGATTTGGAGAAGTTTGGTTGTAAAAGTATTTATTTTAATTTATTCCAGGCAGGAAGCCGCAAAAATTAATTAAATACAGAATTGTATGTTGGGTTTCGTCGCGTCTAAATTGTTGTTCGAATTAAATAGATTCGTAGTTAAATAAAACAACAGGAAGTATATCATAAAAATGAGTAAATTAATTAATTAACTATAAGCAGGTTGCCGGAGCTTTTGCGCAATAAATATTTCCAGTTAGGTTGCCGGAAATATTCTAGAAATTTCCAGGTGGATCGTGTAACTCATGCTATGGAAATTGTCGAGTCTAGTCATAATTCTAGTCGTTATGATATTAATTATTAAGTAAATAAATAAAATAAAATCCGGCATAATAAATATAATTTGTCTTGATAAAATACATAAAAGTCTTGTGGTCAAGGTCACCGGAAATAACTAAATAAATGAAGTAAATTTTTTTAAGTAATTAATTAGAAATTAAATTAAATTAATAAATAATTACTGTGATATTAAAGTACCTGAAAAAGAAAGAGATCCCGTAGGAAAGCGTGCGTATCAGGAAATGTGATGGTAGAACTTTGTGTCGACCGATATTTGGGTGAAAATGATAGTAAAATAACGGAGCACGAAGTCTCTGATTATTGAGTTATAACAATTAGTTGGGAAAGTGATAAACGAAAAAAAGGAATAATAATAGTTAAGGGAAATTAAAATTAAATAATAAATTAATTAATAATTATTAAAATCCTAAATTAATTAAATTATTTATTGGCGGGAAAATTGTTTTAAATTCAGTGTGTGTGTAAAATAAGTCCAGGGGACTGAGTGAGTGTGTGTGTGAAATAGATCAGGATGATCAATGGTTTTAAATATAGTAAAGTAAGGTCTCGCGAAAATAGAGTGATTTTTAACTAGTTAAGGAAAATGCCGAAGGTAGTTGGCTTAAATAAGGTTTAATTAATTAGTCAAAGGTAGTTGACACATAAGGTATAAGATTAATAAGGTATATAAAGTTTATTAGGTTCAAAAGGTTTTTAAGTTTAAAATAAAAGGTTAAGTAAATAAAGGTTAAAATTGTCAAAAGTGAAAATGAACATTCAATTTATCAGTTTAACTCAGGACAGAAAATAAAGGCACATATTAATGAAGAAAGAACAGATATCTCGGTACAGATTAAGTAGATCTGACTATAAAAAACTGAATTAAACTGTTTTAGGTTTTAAACATAATATAGGCTTGGCATAAACCTTTTAGACTTAAAAGTCGTTAATATATATTACCTTATATATGAATATTATAAAAATACTTATGTGTTTATAATATAATTTTCAATATATGGAGTTCATATCCCTTGTGGTATAGAAAACATTCTGGATACACTCTGGAAATATTCTGGTAACACGATGCAACCATACGGACTCCAGAGTATTTCCAGAACGGTTTTGTGCCGTTGATATAGATTCATAAGTATATTTTAATTTTCTTGATATTTGAAACATGCTAATAAGGTGTCACAAGAACTTTGATGATTTCTAAAAGTAGTGAGGCAGGGGGGGGGGGTTCACCCCCCCCCCGATAACGCAGTACCCTACCTTACCGACACTCGCGGATACCTCCAGTCGGTAATTTACCATATCTGCGGCCGGTAATTTGTACATATCTGAGGCATGTGAGCGATATCGATGATCGATCGATCATTTCTCGGTCGGTAAAGTAGGGATTATCTCTATCGACTGTCAAGAATACCGTCACTTGGTATTAATTTATCGACCAGCAGTCAATTATTATGTGTATGATGCAAAATACTATCACACTATCATCAGAGCTGATACCTTACCGTATACCAGCTCTGATAATAGCATGACATGTATTTATATGAA
The DNA here is from genome assembly GCA_964016945.1 of Microplitis deprimator. Lineage (NCBI taxonomy): Eukaryota > Metazoa > Arthropoda > Insecta > Hymenoptera > Braconidae > Microplitis > Microplitis deprimator. Next base: position 6,021,462 of record OZ024716.1, on the reverse strand, counting down.
GATCATTCGCAGGTTTTATATATTTAAACAGGGTGTAGGACGAGCACTTGCGAGAAGCCTTGATGTCACTGCCATCTCGCGGTTTATTCCTTTCCCCACCCCTCTTTTTATCGGATAACATCATTCAGCGTGTCTGAACTCATTTTTTTGTGAGGTAGAGTGAGGGAAATGAAGCTGCGCAAATGCTTTAATGATTACATCACCTTCCGCGTCGTTTACCGTTACTAAGATCACATTTCAAACCAAGTGGGGTAATATGAACATCCGCCATTGCGTCATTTTACCCGATTACATCATCTTTTACGACAGACGACAAGTCCAAACTGGTTTTTTTTTTTTGGTAACTAAGTGGGGAGGAATAAAGAGTTGAGTGGGTAACTCTCGCAGCTATATGCATCAGTCTGCCTAGTTTTTTGAAGCAAACACTACCGTTGTTCTCACAAAAAGTGCATAATACAAGTGCAATCATTTTCAAGTCTCCAAGTGTATCAGCAAAAACTACCTCAAAAGTTAGTGGTATTTCTTATTATTCAAACATACACTGATACTTCTTACATATAATTATTGAAAATGTACCCCTTCATCTATCTTTTAGTGTCAAAATTCGACCTCTCAGCTATCAATGAAGTCAACTGTTTAGCAAAGATTTTGCCAAACAAAAAAATGCAAGAATTGGAAGTGGATAAATTATATCAAATAACCGAGATCAAAAAAATAAACACGAAGTATGGGTCCAAAGTCATTGCACATCTAAACCATGAATTCTCTATCTACTTTCCAACCCGGACAAACAACGAACTCATGGGTGACGAGGGGAAGTTCAAAAGCTTGAGCGAAATGGCATCTGAAGACTCGCTTTATCTCAAATTTCTTGGGACCAAGTACAACAAATTTGAATTTGTGTCAAAACAATCACCAGTCCCAGTATAGTTTCGAGGTATCAAGACTTTAAACGTACATTTCATACATATTTATTATATACATATATATATATCTTTTTTATAACTATTGTAACCATAATAAACATAAAAAAAATGTACATTATTTGAATATCTTAAGCTAGTGTTAAAAATTTCTTTATCTTGAGTTAACCTTACCATCTTACACTTAAGAGAAAATTCAATATAGTAATTGATAAACCAAGTTACCACTCGTAAAACATTCATCGTCTTAAGGTAAGTAAGAAATTCTATTTCTACATAAAAAAACGTCATATGATCGAAGACCTCTGCGCACCAGAAAGTATTCGAGGGCCAGACAATTCATAAAAATAAGTAGGGGTAAGCTCTTAAACATATAACTCAACAAAAGATGGCTGATGCTAACGCATGCGCATAATGTCTACATACATTATATGATTACTAAGAATAATTTAAAAAAAAATAATAATAATATCCATTAAAGTAATAATACAAAAAATAATTACCATAATACCGCAATTTCACTTCGAGAATGAAGGATGTACTTACAAATAGAGAAAATTGACTATTTATAAATATTTTAAACTCTAGTTCACATAATTCGAAGAAAAATTTTTTATCAATATATTAATAATAATAATAATAATAATAATAATAATAATAATAATGATAATAATAATAATAATAATAATAATAATAATAATAATAATAATAATAATAATATTAATAATAATAATAATAATAATAATAATAATAATAATAATAATAATAATAATAATAATAATAATAATAATAATAATAATAATAATAATAATAATAATAATAATAATAATAATAATAATAATAATAATATCATTGATCCATGAACTTTGTATAATGAGAGATCAATGTATAGCTTGACAATGAAATCACAGTCGAGTATCAAAAATTAATAAACAAACCCATATACCGTTCGCATGTGTAAGAAACACCCATAGAGCATCTCACTCTAACATGTAGTGATAGATATGGGTGTCTCACTTTAGCTTGGAATAATATACATATAATTCTATATTATGACTTTTTTTCTGAAAATCTATACGAACATATTATCCATTGTGAAATGAACTATGAAATTAACTATAATAATTTACTTTGTCTTATCCTATTTGTGTGAAAATCATTTTTTTTTTTTCATATTAATTAAAAAGGTATACATTTAAAAGATATATTTGAAAATCTTTAAATATATCGATAAAATAGGGAATCATGTTAACTCTGCCATCTATCTGAAAAAAAGTCGATACTAAATCTTTATTATCCAACTTCTACAAAAATTCCATAGATTAACAGTTTTACCTATCTTTAGTAACATCATTTATTTTTTACATATATCTTTTCTAAAAGACATTATTATCGATCTCACGGTCTAAAGTAAATATATATTAAATTACATATGATACATGTATTCTCACATCTTTTTTCTACGATTTACCAAACATAAACATTTTTTATGATCCAAATCGTATATATAATAAATCTTATATTTGATATGTAATTCCAACATACCTACCCGAAATAAACAATTTTTATTACACCGCTTAATGAGATTTGTATTATCATCGATCTTTGGTACTTACATTCTCATTATTTATTTAACTTTTCGTTTTAAATCTCATATGTTAGTTCTCTACTTCATTTTTACATTTATTTAATTTATACCACCCAAGTAAATAATTTTTATAACACTCTTCTATGTAATTAAACATATCTATCATCGATCACTTTATCATCGGAAGTAAACAATTTTTATTACACCGCTTAATGAGATCTGTGCTAGCATTGAAATTTCATACTCATAATTCTTAAATTTATTATGTATTTCATACTCTCTGTGTTAAATCTTAAACGATCGTTGATGTTATTGATATATACATTTCTTATTAATCTGTGCCACCCAAGTAAATAATTTTTATAACCCTCTTCTATGTTATTCCATATATCTGTCATCGATTACTCCATCACCGGAAGTAAACAATTTTTATTACACCGCTTAATGAGATTTGTATTATCATCGATCTTTGGTACTTACATTCTCATTATTTATTTAACTTTTCGTTTTAAATCTCATATGTTAGTTCTCTACTTTATTTTTACATTTATTTAATTTATACCACCCAAGTAAATAATTTTTATAACACTCTTCTATGTAATTAAACATATCTATCATCGATCACTTTATCATCGGAAGTAAACAATTTTTATTACACCGCTTAATGAGATCTGTGCTAGCATTGAAATTTCATACTCATAATTCTTAAATTTATTATGTATTTCATACTCTCTGTGTTAAATCTTAAACGATCGTTGATGTTATTGATATATACATTTCTTATTAATCTGTGCCACCCAAGTAAGTAATTTTTATAACCCTCTTCTATGTTATTCCATATATCTGTCATCGATTACTCCATCACCGGAAGTAAACAATTTTTATTATACCGCTTAATGAGATTCTTACTAGCATCGATATTTGATACTCATAATTCTTAAATTTATTATGTATTTTTACTCTGTTTTAAATCTCAAACGATCGTTGATGTTATTGATATATACTTTTCTCTTTAATCTATACCATCCCAAGTAAATCATTTTTATAACATATCCCTTACGCTGCTTCATAAGATCTGTACTATCATCAATATTTGATACTCTCAGTCTCATACTTATGAAATTAAATTTTTTTTTACTCTCTGTGTGTGTTCCTCGTTTTGAATACTCAGAAACTTTGATAACATTACACCTATAGTCAAAAGCTTAAATAGCTTGTGAAAACACACTTAATTTACAGTTGAAGTGTAAATCTTTATGTGAACACATCTTAAGATTTATTTAAAATAATTATTCCTGATCCACAAGTGTTTGTGATCCGAAATTTTAATACACAGTGTTTTATCAAACAATTAAAAAAAATGTCCCAACGAGGTTTAGTTAAAGCTCTCCATGATTTAGTAAATACGGTAGCACAATCATATAATGATTTGCAATCGGAGCTGGTGGATGAAGAGCAATGCCAGAGGTGTTACAGTGTTTGTAATGATACAATAGACTATTTTAATACAATTTTGACAGATCCTAATACTACTGTTCAAGTGCGACGAAGTGTGCAAGCCAACATAGCAGTTCTTTGTTGGTACAGTAATCAGTTTCTACAACTGAGTGGGCAGGTAGCAGGTGGTGATTTAAGTGTAAATAATCAATCTATTAAATGGCAAGATCTTGAGAACGCTTTCTCGAATAACATTAAAACAGGATCAATAATCAACCGCTCTCACACTGACTTGAGAGATTTTTTAAATGTGTCTAAAGACATTGTCTTGGATAAAATCCAAGAAATGCTGGAAAACGTTGCAGGTGTTAAAGTGAATGTTGAACTATTCTGCAAATTTAAAAAAAATACATCGATCGAAGAAGAAGTCAAATCATTTAACACCAAGAGTCGGGCGATTTTACCTGCAACATCTTTAGCTGAGTGGTATACGGACTTTGTATACGATAAAATGTTAAACAAGGTGGAAGAATTTAATCAAAAGGATTCAGGGTGGAGTTTGACAGAGATTACCAATCTGGTTTTAACCATGTCAAAATACACACCTCTGCAAGGAGGGAGTTCAACATTTGTGAGGCTTCCTCGAGATATCCAGATGAAACGAGCTGTGCTCAACATAGAAAACTTTGATATGTACTGTTTTCTATGGAGCGTCGTTGCTGCGATTCATCTTCCCAACACTGGACATCCTGAGAGAACATCGGCGTATCCACATTATAGTGCTGTGCTAGAATATACAGGTATTAAATTTCCTATGACACTTAAACAAATCCCACAGTTTGAAAGACTAAATGACTTAACGATTAATGTATATGGTATTGAATCTCACTTTACAAAGAAAAAGTCTGAAAAAAGTATTATAATTCCATTATATTTAAGTAAATATTGTAAACCTAATAATAGAAAAACAGTCCACCTTTTAATGTTACAAGCTAATGTTAATTTAAATATGACAGGTAATGAGTATAAAGATTATGAGCCTATATATCATTTTGCTCTAATTAAAGATCTTTCACGATTAGTAAAAAGTCAGATATCAGCTTCGAAAAGCAAATTATTTTTTTGTGACCGATGCTTAAATCATTTTAAACTGGAAAAATCGTTTGAAGATCATAAAAAAGACTGTTTTGCATTAAATAAAGTTCACATGACATTTCCGACTGAAGAAAATAAAATTTTAAAGTTTAAAAATTACCAGTATAAAGATACTGTACCGTTTGTTGTCTATGCAGACCTAGAATGTACACTTGAGCCCCAAGAAAATGATAATTCTGACAAACATATACCACATAGTATAGCATTTTATCGTTTTTGCAGTTATAATAACAATTTATCTAAATTTGAACTTAATCGATCACAAACCTGCATCGAGTGGTTTGTAAAAAAATTAGAATGTTTAGCATTAGAAGTCGAATCATACTTGAAAAATCCTGTTGTTATGAAACCTCTGTCGAGACAACAAAAAGAGAGTCATGAGCAAGCAACTGTTTGTCATATTTGTGAAAGATCTATAACTTCTGTTACAGATAAATGCTACGATCACTGTCATTTTACTGGTAATTATCGCGGCCCAGCTCACTTATCTTGTAATATAAATTATAGAAAATCTCACACTATACCAATAGTATTTCATAATTTATCTGGTTACGATTCCCATTTTATAATTAAATCTTTATCAACCGTTTTCGAGGGTAAAATTACATTATTACCAATTAACAAAGAACGTTATATATCTTTTACGAAATATGTTGAAAATACGTCAGTTTGCTTACGTTTTATAGATTCGTTCAGGTTTATGGCATCTAGTCTTGATAAATTAGCATCTAATCTAAATGATTGTGATAAACAGATTACTCAAAAACATTACAGTGATCCGGAAAAATTTAAATTAGTTACTCGAAAGGGTGTATTCCCATACGAGTACGTAACTGATATTGACAAACTTAATGACAAACAGTTGCCCGATCAGGACTCATTTTATTCTAAATTATCGAACGATGGCGTATCTGATAATGATTATGCCCTCGCTCAACTAGTTTGGAATAAATTTGATATCAAAACATTAGGGGAATATTCAGATTTATATTTAAAGACAGATGTCCTTCTTTTAGCTGACATATTTCAAAATTTCAGACATAGTTGTATGGCTACCTATAGCTTAGATCCTTTACATTACTATACGGCACCGGGACTTGCTTTCGATGCGATGTTAAAATATACGAATGTTGAACTCGAGTTATTTACTGATCCTGAAATGATGCTTTTTATTGAAAAAGGTATCAGGGATGGTGTGTCTCAGTGTACAAATAGGTATGCAGCGGCAAATAATCGTTACATGAGATCTAACTTTGATTATAATAAAGCTGAATCCTATTTAATGTATTACGATGTAAATAATTTGTATGGTGCTGCTATGAGTATGCCGCTACCAAAAGGTTCATTTGAATGGGTTTACCCGCCTGAAGATCTTACTTTTGACGTCGATAACGTAGATCAATTTTTAGACGACATCGATAGTGTTGGTTATGTATTAGAAGTTGATCTACATTATCCTCAGCAATTGCATGATCTACATAAAGATTCACCACTATGTCCTGAACACTTTTTACCGCCGGGTAGCAAGTATACTAAATTATTGACAACTTTATATGATAAAAAAAATTATGTTATACATTATAAGAATTTGAAACAATGTTTAGATTTAGGATTAAAATTAACAAAGATTCACAGAGTTTTAAAATTTGAGCAGTCGCGCTGGCTTAAGTCATATATTGATAAAAATACAGATTGTAGAAAGGTTGCTAAAAATGAGTTTGAAAAAGACTTTTATAAACTTATGAATAATGCTGTTTTTGGTAAGACTATGGAAAATGTTAGAAAATACAAAGAGATTCATATAGTAACGAGATGGGCCGGTAGATATGGCGCTGCTGACTATATTTGTAAGCCTAACTTCCATAGTCTTACTATTTTTGATGAGAATATGATAATAATTGAATTGAAGGCGGCAAAAGTACGCTTTGACAAACCAATCTATGTTGGTTTTTGTATATTAGATCTATCAAAAACTTACATATATGACTTTCATTATAATTATGTGAAACAAAATTTTGCAAATGATGAATCAAAACTCATGTACACTGATACTGATAGTCTTATTTACCATTTTATTGTACCAGACATCTATGAGATCATCAAACGTGATATCGTCAAGTTTGACACCTCTGATTATCCACCTGATAATGTTTACAATATACCACTAGTTAATAAAAAAGTTTTAGGTCTGATGAAGGATGAGAATAATGGTAAAATTATGACAGAATTCATTGGACTTAGAGCAAAGTTGTACGCTTTTAAAATTCATAATGAAGATCAGGTAAAAAAGCGAGCCAAAGGTGTTAAACGTCCGACTTTGCGAACTATCACTTTTGAAGATTTCAAACGATGTTTAGAAGATCATGTAAATTTAAGTAAGGAACAATATGTAATTAAAAGTAACAAACATAGTGTTAGTACAATAGTTCAGAATAAAATAGCTTTAAGTTGGGAAGATGACAAACGTCAGCTTTTGTTAAACAGCACTGATACCGTACCATGGGGTTACGAAGTGTCAAGAGATGAAATTATGACTATACCGAGACCAAACAAAAGAAGAAAAATGTAAAAAATATTTATAAATTTTAGGCTAGTAAAAAAAAATAAAACATATATATATATATACACATGATTAAAAATTATTTTGTTTTATTTCAAAAATATAATACATTTTTTACAGATCAGATTTATTTATCCAGCTATTGTGAGACCTATCAAAGCCGAGCCACTTTACATATAATTTATTTCCACGTGTTTTTATAACTTTTTCAACCAGGTAAACATGCGGATATTTAACTTTGCTGAGTTCTTCATCGTAGAATCCACCTTCTATTGGCTGGTCCTGATAGTCTACAAGTCTGTAGGTCGTAGGTACCGTATTTTGTACAGATTTTATAGTGAAAATCTCTGTTGTCCAGTTAGCGGTGTAACCTTTCTCAAACACATGTTTATGTTTGCTAATGCGAACTTTATCTCCAACTTTGAACTTAGATTTTCGTACTCGCTGTTGCATTTGAAGAGGTTTGTATATATTTTTAAACAGTTTTTTTTCATTAGCAACAGTTACATCAACAGGTTTCATTTTAATTGTACGATGTTTAGTATTATTATAAGTATTTAACAATTCTTCTAGCATGTTGATCCATTTATAAATACCACGAGCAGAGAATTGACGCCACATATTAGTTTTGAGTGTTCGGTTAAAACGCTCACATATGGATGCTTTCAGGTTGCTGAATGTAGAGTACATATTAATTTTATACTGCTTCATAAGATCTTTGAACTCTTTATTGTAAAACTCTTTGCCTTGATCGACATGAAGATTTTTTGGAACACGTCCTCGTTGAAATATGGATTTCATTGCATTCGTAACATCAATAGCACTTTTATTTTTAATTGGTACAGCCCAAGCGTACTTGGAAAATATATCTATCACCGTCAGCAAGTATTTATTTCCTTTATTTGATGTAGCGTATGGGATCATTTCAACTAAATCTGCCTGCCAGGTTTCATCGAGCCCACGGATATCAACATGTCGTCGCAGGTAATTTCTACGAGCTTGTTTATGGAGCTCATAAGCTATTACTGATTTCTTGTCCTCCATCGTTAAAAATTTTGGCCTCCAATTTTTTTATACGCCGGGTATTGTCATCAAATGATTCTTTTTTTGTTATCTGTTTTTTTAATTTTAATTTTAGTTCTTGAACCTCTTTCTTTAATGATACTACAGTAGAGTCTAGTGTTACCACTTCGGCATGCAAAAGTGAAATGATATCGGACAGATCATCTTTCATACTATCATACATTAAAGTCAATTTTTTATGGACAAGATCACGCGTAAATTTCAAAGTTGCTGCGTCATTATCATCTGTAGGATCACCAACACGACACAATCTTTTACTCTCCAAATCATAATCTCCACCAGGAGTTAACTTAAAACCAACTCCAGGTGGTCCAGGTGGTCCACTAATAACTGCAGCTGTTGTTAACGAACGTTCAAATATGTCGATACTCATTTTTTTTTGCTCTGTACACTTCTATGAACAGTAGAAGACTGACCGACACAGTTCAAGAAATACTATTAATATATAATTCCAGCCTCCCGTAACTCTTCGATTATCGATATAATTTCATTTGTGTGACTTGGATTACCAGCTGCTTGAGATGCTATGAGTAAACGTAGACGATCAACCAATTCGTTTGGATCATCCCAATAAACGTAATCCATATGTGTTTTCTTTTTTTTTACAATCTTATATTCAGGCAACCCTATTCCCTTAGGTGCTTTTGTATATTTTGTAAGAAAATCAGCAATATAATTATTAAACTTTATTGTTGAGTCTTCATAAATACTACCATCTGATTTGTAATTTTTTCTATAAGTGTTTGTGTTTTTAATGATCTCAAGGTATTTATTTTTATCATCTTGTGTAACACTTGTATCATGTGGTGATTTTTTGAACAATAGTTTCAATAAACCAGGAGTTATTGGGTATTCCTGATTTTTAACATAAAACGTATTTTCCTCAAAATTTATTTCTGAATCACCAATATAAAAATCATTGTACCGCCGACGAACGCCGTATCTCAAATCAATTTCTTTACTTTTTCTATACACTTTGGCTAAATAGGATTTCACTAAACTGCTCGGTTTAGCGGGAGTACCGGAAGCAGTGGGATTTATCTGGGTTTCATTAAGAATTCTACTACTCCCATCGTCATCAGACATAAAGCTATCATAATGACTTGTATCATCAAAATCTGTTCTGTTGTTGTTGTTGTTGAGTGTCGAATTGTTCTTTTGTGTAACCTCTTCTTCTTTAATTTCATTCTTGACTTCTTGCTTAATTTTTCGTTTCGACGATTCAACTAGATTCTGCAACGGTGTAACTATGGGTTTAAACATTTCACCCATAGCTTTTTCAGCACTATCTTTACCTAACTTCAGCATTTTATGCTTTCGTCTGATCGCGTCACTTGCTTCAGATATCTGACGCAGCACATCTTTTTGTTTCGAAATCTCTTCAGGCTTCATGTTGATGTATTAGAGTTCACTAGATATATGATTCATATTAATAGTTACACTTTAATTTATACTAATAAAGCAGTCAAATCCTTTTCTGTATCGTCCATTGTTGAGCTCACTATCTTTATCAATTACCACAAAACCATATTTACCGTCATTCCAACATGCTGAGCATAGTTCTTTGAATGAATTGTATGACATGTCTGTATTTACATGATCGTCATATACATGTTTTAAATTCATTTCATCTTGACGGAACAGAACCAAAAAATTCACATTATCACGTATTAAATGCTTAGGAATACGTGTATAAGTTTGACACAAATAAAAACTGTCTACGTCTTTGTGTCGACCCATACAAAAGTAAGCTCTAATATGATCCTGTTTTTCACATGCAACATCGTCAAATATCATTAGTGAATTGGGTTTCGCATCCTCTGGTTTGATCACATTTTCATGCTCATTGAATGAAAAAGATCCTACACCCTCTATAGGCTTCAGCAACTTCTCTAAGAACTTGTATTTTGGTTGATTGAGAGATTTTGAGTAAAGGTAAATGTTGTTGAATCTCAGACCATTGGGATGTATAATAAGTGATAATAAGGCATTTGTTTTACCACAGTTTGATGGGCCACAAAACACTGCCCGCACACTGTTCGGTAGTAAAGCGCCATGTCTTTTGATCCTTTTTACTCCTGTACCTTGAACAATTTGATCGAAATTGATCACAGGTAATTTAGCGTCGTGTTTTTTGAACTCCATGTTAACAGTTCACTGTTAGAGTGACAACTCTTTTCTATGACTATAAGTATGATCATTTATAATGATTTATTATCATTCATTATGTCGCTGTGATGGAGTGCGGACGTATTAGTGGGAAAGGTATTGTCAACAGTATCATTAACAAGCAACTTTTTGAACTTCATATACCCGGTTATCAGTATTGCGGACCAGGAACAAAGTTAGAGAAGAGATTGGCTCGTGGTGACCCTGGAATCAATCCTTTGGATGCAGCGTGTAAGAATCACGACATTGCTTACTCGAAAAATCGAGAAAATTTGGTAGCATGTCACGAAGCTGATAAAATATTAGCTGACAAAGCGTGGGAACGTTTTCAAGCGAAAGACGCTACTATTGGAGAAAAAGCTGCTGCTTGGAGTGTGAACAAGATCATGAAGGTGAAAAAACGCTTCGGAATGGGAATGGAGATGAAAAAGAGAATGGGTGGTAAGAAGAAGAGAATGGGTGGTAAGAAGAAGAGAATGGTGGGCAAGAAGAGGAAAAAGAGTGGTAAGAAGAAAAGTACCAGCAGACGATCCAAGGTGGCGCTGAGAAAAATTGTAACGGCTGCTAAGCAAGCCATGCAAGCAGGTGGTGATCCAATTAAGTCGGCACTTAAAGGGGCTCGACAAGAGGTAAAAAATCTGGTGGGAAGAAAAATGTTCGACAGCCACGTATTCTACCAGTTCCATCTAAAATAGGTGGTGTACTTCCATTTTTGATACCCCTATTTGCAGGTCTTTCGGCTACTGGCGCTCTCGCTGGTGGCGCTGCGGCGGTTGCGAAGGCTGTCAACGATGCCAGTTCAGCCAAAAGACAGTTAGAGGAGAGCAAGAGACATAATTCAAAAATGGAAGAGATAGCTATAGGTAAAGGCTTATACTTAAAGCCATACAGACGTGGTATGGGTCTATATTTGTGGCCATATCCATCAGTTGGTAGAGGATGTAAGTCAAAAAACATGTAGAGCTACCACATCGAGCACTTACAAATATCGACTTGATGAAATACGCCAAGGCATTAAAGATACCCAATTTCCGCGGTGTTTTCATGAGAAACGATCTGCCAAAATCTGGACCTAAAAAATTTGAATCGGCCATTGTCAATCTTGATGACAGATTCGGTCTTGGAACTCATTGGGTTGCGTACAAGAAAAGTCGTGATAAAGTAATTTATTTCGATAGTTTTGGTGATTTACGACCACCGGAAGACCTTATAAAATATCTTGATGTTGGTAGCGTGAAATATAATCATAAAAGATATCAAAACTTTGACACAATTATATGTGGACATTTGTGCCTAAAATTTCTTTCCGGGAAACTTTAAATTGATATGACTAGTTACTCAGGACATTAGTCATGGCTGAGTCTTTCACGTTAACACTGACAGAATCGTCCTCTGTGTTAGAGGCAAATTATTTCCCACCAATCGAACTGTCAGAGGAAAAAAATTATGTCTTGGGTCTTGTAGAATTGCTGACGTTTAATTCGATACCCAATATAGACATTGGCGCTAATAAGTTTTATGTAACTTATCCTCCGGAAGAACAAGAAGATACAAATGACATTGAGGATAACAACGTTGGAAATATCGATAAACCTGTTGGAAAGAGGAAAAAACGAGATGTGACTATAGTGACGAGAATTGATGATGTTTCATTGGCTCCAGATATTGATGTGCAACCTGAAAAACAAATTTCCAAGAAAGCTAGCCTCAAAAGAATTGTTCCTGTTAAAGAAAGAGTAATTAAAATACCAACTGGTAGTTATGAAATTAGAGATATTGAGAAATACATACAAAAGTCATTACCGAGACTTAGCATCAGTATTAGAGCAAATAATAATGAGCTAAAAAGTGAAATTAAATGTGATCAGATTATAAATTTTATACCTAACGATTCTATTGGTCGGCTGTTAGGTTTCAAGAATCGTCGGCTTCAACCAAACAAAACTCACTCATCAGAATTACCTGTGGCTATACTAAAGCTAAATGCTTTAAGGGTTGAGTGTAATATTACCACGGGTGCTTACATAAATGAACACAAAGTGCACACAATTCATGAGTTTTTTCCGAGCGTACCACCAGGATATAAGATCGTTGAGTTACCATCACACGTCATTTACCTTCCAATCTCCGCAGATGCTATATATAATATAAGACTACGTATAGTGGATCAGGATGGAAAATTAGCAAATTTCAGGGGTGAAACTATAACCATAAGATTACATGTGAAAACGATATAAATGGGTATTGTATACGATACAAAGAGTGGTGCGGGCTATAAAAAGCTATCATCATGGTCAAGCGCAATCAGTCGAAGAACACCTCACAAGACGTTAACACATCAGAACAAGCTGTTCCTGAAAAGTCTCGGACTACGTTTACGTGGAAGATTAACAAAATAAAATTTAATTTCTGCTGCATAATTCCGTGTCGAAAGACTTAGGTGGTGAGCTGTTGAGTATAATGTCCAATAACGAAGCTTCAAAGAACTTAAGAAAGTATTTAGAAAGCCAACAAAGTAAATGCGGCACGGATTTTAAAAATAGCAAAGATAAATATTCGGCACCAAGCATAAAAGGTAGTACAGCGTACGGTGGTTACGAGAAAGGCAACAAGTACGGTGCAGTAGGTGACAGAGGATATAAAAAATAATGGCTAATATTTTGGATATCCAACGACCAATTATATTCGATGAGTCAATTGCTCACTATGAACTGCATGCTCATCAACCGTATGCATCGTCGACTTTGAACAACAATGATGAAGTTCGTATCACTATCCAAAATCAAAATTTGTGTATACTTCCTAGCAAAAGTGCACTTCATATTCTTGGAAAGTTTACTAAGAATGATAATACAGCTGTCGTCGCCACCACCAACTTGGTTAATATGGGGATTGGTCACATGATTAAAGAATTCCGATTACTTATGAATGGTGTTGAAGTTGATCGAAGTAGTAACGTTGGTATCACAAGCTTGATGAAAGGTTATGTGTCATTTAGTCCAAATCAGTTGAGTGCTTTGGAGAATGCTGGCTGGGTGATGGAGGATGATATTAAATTAACCAACGCTGCAGGAAACTTTGATATATTGATTCCACTGAATATTTTAAGTGGTTTTGCTGAAGATTATCTGAAAGTTCTTATGAATGTTCAGCTAGAGATAGTTCTTACAATTTCAAACAGTGACATTAATGCTTACATACAACAAGCAGCGACAGGAGCGGCTGCTGAAGAAGTAAGGTTAACTTTACAAAAAATTGAGTGGATTGTCCCATATGTCACCCTGTCAGACAAGGAGAAAATTCAGGCATTAAATTATATTACCGGTGATCCAGCATTCTCAATCAGTTTTCGAACCTGGGAATTGTATGAGTATCCACTATTACCAGCAACATCAAAGCACATTTGGGCTGTCAAAACATCAACACAACTGGAGAAGCTACGTTACGTCATCCTCGGATTTCAGACAGCCAGAAAAAACGATGCAAGGAAGAATGCAAGTCGATTTGATCACTGTATGCTTCGAAACGTAAAGTTATTTGTGAACTCACAGAGTTATCCGTACGGGGATCTTAATTTGGTCATAAACGATAATCAGTATGCTTTATTGTATAATATGTACACTGATTTTCAATCTTCATACTACAATAAAGAGGCTGAACCACTGTTAACAAAGCAGAAATTTTTGCAAGAAGCACCGCTCTGTGTTATAGACTGCTCTAAACAGAACGAGGCAATTAAATCTGGACCAGTAGACATTCGATTGGAGTTTGAATCCACTAATCAATTTCCGCAAAACACAACAGCTTATTGTTTAATCATCCACGATCGTATAATTGAGTATAACCCCATCAGTGGCACTGTACGAAAATTGACTTGAAATATGGTTGTGCAATTTGATCTGACACCAACTATACATTATATGTATACATGGAAGTATGCATACAAAACTGCTAGACGAGGTAAATGGGAGCAAATGACTCGAGATCGAGAAAGGTTTAAACTTAGGATACAAAGATCAAGCTATATTATAGAACCTGTATTAATTAAAAAAATTATATTAATAAATAAATAAAAATTTTTTATCGATAAATTAATTTGATTTATTTATAATCTTAACCTAATACATTCCAAAAACATTAGATACCATAAGTTTACTTAAATTTTATATTTTTTTTTTAACTTGTTTTATGAATTATTATTTTTATAGGATTACTATTTTTTATACGCTTTGGGCAATCTTTTCGGTATGGATAAAGCCATATTCCACAGATATCCCAATCTCCACCAGTCGCTGGGTAGTGGTCCATACAAAATGAGTAATCTCTTATTTTATCATTATTCTGTAATTCCAAAGGAAGAGTATCGTAAACATGACGTATTTGGGTCCTCGCAAAACGTAGAAGAAAGTGATCATCAAGGCAGGCGATGTCACGTTTTTGCATTTTTTTCAAATCAGACAGTTGATAATATATTTGCACGGATTTTTCGTATGATGGTTCTTCACCCCAGAAATCCAGGAACCACCGCTTTAATTGTTGAATATTTTGAAAAGCACATGCATGTGTTCTTCGGCGATGAAAATGCCTCAGTGGACATTTTTCTTTATCATAGCGATCCACGTTTTCAAATGAATAATGTCTCATTAGTTGGATGTCGATTATTTGTGCTGAGTAATCGGTCATGATCGTCAACCATTTGTATTTTTGCTTTCCATCGACATAAATGTAACTTGCTTTGCTCACCAAATCTTTTATAATTTCTTTGAGTTCATTGTATGGCACTTCACCCGAGTCCCACCGGATTCCATGACCGTAGCCACTTTCATCAAAAGTTTCTTGCATGATTGCTCCATCGTATTCCAATGGCGGTTGAAAGATAAAATGTTTACACTTAAAGAATGAGAATTTTTCATCTACTATATCACCTACGCATAATTCTTTTACTACTATGGTGTCATCAGGCATAACAAACCCCGTGAAATCTACGATGAATTCCATTGTCTTTTATTTTTTTTCGATACGTTCTTCTAGTTTTTCCAAACTTTCGATCACTTGATGCAGTTTTTTTACAGAGTCTTTGAATGCACAGCAGTATGGGCACGCTTTTTTATCACGTCTAGTTAAAATGATATTCAAAATAGTTTGGAAAAGATGAATATCACGTACAAACCTTTCAATGTAGTCTTGTGTTGGTTGTTCGAAATAACGTGATAATAATTCTGCTTCAAATAAAACGTATGGTGGATGGTTTGCCAGATACTCTATTTCTTCTTCACTTAATGGATCCATTACAGGTGTCTACGATTTATTTTGATGAGTTAGTCTTAAACATTAAGTGTGTTATAACGTATGTGACTCTGTGACAGGCTTGTTCGTTACCTTTACGATCTTTAAAGGAAAGTAATAAGTTCTTCCAATATAAGATCTGTAAGTCAATTTCTCTTTCTTGAGTAACTAATTTCTGAATATAATTGTCTTTTTCTTGTTCACTCACAACACACACTTCATCAAACTCAATCTGTGCTGGATGATCACAATGATCAGTGCATACATGAGGTCTGTAAAAGATTGTTAGTAAATATGATTGGAAAGATGCACACCAGTTCAATCAATAAAGATAAGTTTTTTAACTATACCTTAGAATTCGACGGTCCATTTGTTTATCACTTTTTTCACAGGTTTTTTAATTGAGAAACGATTGTTCTTACTACAGGAAACTAGGGCAGACTGATGCATATGGCTGCGAGAATCACCCACTCAACTCTTTATTCCTCCCCACTTAGTTACCGAAAAAAAAAACCAGTTTGGACTTGTCGTATGACGTAAAAGATGATGTAATCGGGTAAAATGACGCAATGGCGGGTGTTCATATTACCCCACTCGGTTTGAAATATGAGCTTAGTAACGGTAAACGACGCGGAAGGTGATGTAATCATTAAAGCATTTGCGCAGCTTCATTTCCCCCACTCTACCTCACAAAAAAATGAGTTCAGACACGCTGAATGATGTTATCCGCTAAAAAGAGGGGTGGGGAAAGGAATAAACCGCGAGATGGCAGTGACATCAAGGCTTCTCGCAAGTGCTCGTCCTACACCCTGTTTGAATATATAAAACCTGCGAATGATCTTCATATAAATACATGTCATGCTATTATCAGAGCTGGTATACGGTAAGGTATCAGCTCTGATGATAGTGTGATAGTATTTTGCATCATACACATGATAATTGACTGCTGGTCGATAAATTAATACCAAGTGACGGTATTCTCGACAGTCGATAGAGATAATCCCTACTTTACCAACCGAGAAATGATTCATCGATATCGCTTACATGCCTCAGATATGTACAAATTACCGGCCGCAGATATGGTAAATTACCGACTGGGGGTATCTGCGACTGTCGGTAAGGTAGGGTACTGCGTTATCGGGGGGGGGGGGGGTGAACCCCCCTGCCTCACTACTTCTAATGTGACAATATTTTCGATTTTATTCAGTAAATAAGGAAAATTTTTTGACATTTTAACAGTTATTTTATTACTTTTATTCAATACTATAAATATTCAGTCAATAAGAGAACTGAAACATAAAGCTGTCAAAACTTTCATTAGCTGTCGACATTTTTGAACAAAAGACACTAAATAAATAGTAAACAAAACGTAATCGATTTTGTAACTTAATATATTTTTTATAAATATTGCCCGTAAATAAAAATATTACAAGTCTATGATATAATTTAGTTTCGTCCTTGCAAATATTCAGAGCTAAAATTTTTTATAGTTCAAGAATTAATCTAGTTTTGTCTGCCCGTAACACGATTGTTTTTTAAAACAACAGATCAAAAAGAGCTTAAAATTTTTATACAAGATCAAAAACAGATCAAATAATTAATTAATAAATAATTAATTTTTACTTGTTGAAAGTTTACATAAAAACCCTGATTATTTCTAAACTAAAAACCCCGGATTTTTTTTTACTTCTTGGAGCTATTCTTGAAAGAGTTTGGAAAAGATCGTCATTAGAGAAATTAAAAAATTTCGATTCTTAACTTTTTTATTAACAATCTAAAGCATTGAAAAATAACAAACGTGAATAAAGCAATCAAGAAAATTTTATTTTTTCTATTTTTTTGATTATTTTGTTTTTTCATTGCTAAAAGATACACAACAATAATTTTGAAGAAATTTTTACTTGCATCGCTTAAATAATTGTTATAAACAAATGCATTGTTAATAAAATTTAATAAGCAATTTTTTTGGGAAAAAAACGCTTAATCAAAATAACGATTTTTAAGAAAAAAATCGTTTCTTAAAAAATTTTTTTTATTGCTAAAAAGCGAATTTTCTAATTAACAATTTTTATGTATTTATTACGAAGTATTCATAAAAATGACTTTTATTCATAATTCATTAAGCAATTGAGTTAGAGCTTCGATTTCAAGCTAAATCTGTTCAATGATTAATGGGGAATGAAAAAGACTTGAAGTGTTGTAGTCGTATCTTCAATAAGTTATTCTAATAACAATGAAGAATAACAGAAAAATAGTGACAAGTCCAAGTGTGAAATAATCGTAAAAACTATATGAAAAATAAAAAAATAAGTTTTTTCTATTTTACATTTTGGGAAATAACCCCAAATTAATTAAAAATGAAAATAATTTATAATGATTAAATTTAATCCAGGTTTGGCCTCGTTAGAGTGTCTATAGACCCCCGGTAGGCCCTGGCCGTCGATTATTTGATTTATTATTGTTTTTATTTTATTTTCGCGATTTTAACTATTTTACGACCCGGTCTTCAGGTTATTTATTATAGCAGCAAATAAATGGTAGGAAACTCGGCAGGAAACCCGAACTGCTGTTGAGCGCTCAGGGTTATAGCACAGGGTGGAACCGCTGATAAGCGCTTACCCCTGGGTGATAATAATGTTATGGACAGGCCATGGTGTAGATGAAAATGTTAAGGGCGCTAATTGGCACCCCAAAATAAGGTTGAATTAATTTAGAATTAATTATAGTTTCTTAATTATTTATGGAGAGTAGAGGTTCGAGCTCCATGAGCTTTCTCGTAAGACTGACTATTTTGTCGTTATAAAAATATAGTAAAGCTAACAGAGTTGACAAAATGTTGACGGTGCATCTCAGGTTCCCTGTGAGAGAATCGTCGTGGCCCGGGTCTCATGCATCGTCATCTGTTTTGACTACTCGCGAGCCACGGTGACTCTCTTATCGTGACCAATTTCCGTTACATTGCATAAAATTATTTTATTAAAAACAATTAATTTAATTTAATCAATAAAATATTACGAGAACGTAACATCTACAAAAAGAAAACGCATGGTTGATTTTAGTATTTAAAAAAAAAATGTTACGTAAAAATGTATTTGTTTATAACGAATTGTTTGCTTAAGAAACGAATAATAAATGAATGAAAAAATTTTTTTTTCTAATATAAGAGAACATGATATATGATGATTTAACAAAAAATTATGGTTCCTTAATATTATTAGGAGTACAAATAAGTTTCCGCCGTTTTATTGTAGATGGCGCGGCACGGAGTTTCGGTTAGCTTTCGCAGATGATAACCGGCTTAAAAAATAGTTTGGACATTCAAGAACAACATAACCTATTAATATCATTGATTTTATATTGGTAAAATATAATTTTTATAAGTTGAAAATGTCAAAATTTGAGCCAAGTAAGCGTCATTTGCGGGAAATATTAGTTTACTTCTTTAATTTAAAGAAATCTGCTGCTGAGGCGCATCAATTGCTCGTAGAAGCATATGGTGAGGGTGCTTTGAGTGAGAGAACGTGTCGAGAATGGTTTCAAAAGTTTAAAAACGGTAATTAGAAGACAAAGATCGCAGTGGAAGGCCAAAAATTTATGAGGATGCAGAATTGGAGGAAATATTGGAGGAAGATTCATCTCAAACACAAAAAGAACTTGCTCTAACATTAGAAGTCACTCAGCAAGCAGTCTCACATCGTTTAAAATCATTAGGAATGATTCATAAACAAGGAAATTGGGTTCTGTACGAATTAAAGCCGAGAGATATTGAACGCCGATTATGCTTAAGTGAAATGCTGCTAGCTAGACATAAAAAAAAGGGTTTTTTACATCGTATCATAACTGGTGATGAGCAGTGGATACATTATGACAATCCAAAAAGAAGAAAATCATGGGGATTACCTGGCCATGCGTCAACATCAACAGCAAAACCGAATATTCACAGAAAAAAAACTTATGCTATTTGGTGGAATCAGCTAGGTGTAGTGTATTATGAGTTGCTTAATCCGAGCGAAACAATTACTGGAGCCCTCTATCGAACACAATTGATGAGATTGAGCCGAGCTCTGAAGGAAAAACGCCCTCAATACTATTCTAGACACGAAAAAATTATTCTTCTGCATGACAATACTCGTCCACATGTTGCGGCTCCCGTGAAAAAGTATTTGGAAACACTTGATTGGGAAGTGTTACCCTACCCGCCGTGTTCGCCAGACATTGCACCGTCCGATTATCACCTGTTCCGGTCCATGGCACATGCTCTGATGGCGCAACGATTCACATCTTATGAGGATACCAAAAATTGGGTTGATTCGTGGATAGCCTCAAAAGACAAGGAGTTCTTCAAACGTGGGATTCGAATGCTGCCTGAGAGATGGGAAAAAGTGGTTGCAAGTGATGGGCAATATTTTAAATAAATTTATATTACCGTTCTTCTATAATAAATATTTAATTTGAGTTAAAAAACGGTGGAAACTTATTTGTAACCCTAATAATATTGAATGTAAAAAAAATTTTAAGTGGCAAATGCGCTGTTTAGCAATAAAAAAATTTTTTCAAGAAACGATTTTTTTCTTAAAAATAGTTATTTTCATTAAGCGTTTTTTTCCTAAAAAAAACTTTTATTAAATCTTATCAACAATACATTTGTTTATAACAATTATTTAAACAATGAGAGTAAAAATTTTTTAGAACTATTGTTGTGTAGCTTTTAGCAATGAAAAAACAAAATAATAAAAAAAATGAAAGAAATGAATTTTCTTGATTGCTTCATTTACGTTTTTTAGTTTTCAATGCTTTAGATTGTTAATAAAGAAGTAAAAAATCAAAATTTTTTAATTTTTCTAACGGAAATCTTTTCTAAACCCTTTCAAGAATAGCTCCAAGAAGTAAAAAAAATCCGGGGATTTTAGTTTAGAAATAATTAGGGTTTTTATGTAAACTTTCAAAAAGTAAAAATTAACTAATAAACAAAAGCATAGTTAAATAAAAAATTGGGGTGAAAAATTTTTTTCTGTAGATTATTATTTATTCATGTGTTTAGAATGTACAAAATTTTTTTTATTTCTTAATATTTCGATATATATATATTCGATTCTGGGCCCATGCTGTAAACACTCTGATTTCATCCTGCACTCATTTTTAACTCATTTTGGAAACACTTTGATTTCATTCTGGACTCCCTTTGGGTCCATTCTGTAAACACTTTGATTTCATTCTGGATTCACGCTGGGTCCATTCTGAAAACACTTTGATCTACTCTGGATCAACTCTGAAACCACTTTGGTTTCACTCTGGAAAAAGGGCACAAAACCAATCTGGAAACATACTGGATTTAGAATTTTTACATTCTGACTATGATTCCAGAGTGTTTCCAGAGTGGGTTGAAGGTCGCTAGGAATAGCTTGAATATATGCCAACATATAATATTATATATCATATTTGTATATTTTGAAAATATATTGTTAAAACAGAAAATAAAATAGTTATTTTAATACATATAACTTCTTATATAAATGATTATACTGAAATATAAACTGTGTTATATTATTCAGTATAATTTTAGGATATAAATTGTTTTCATGCGGGAGTGATTATAATGTTTACTCATTTAAAGGAAAATTTCTGTAAAATAACGAATATTATCATATTTCATTCTCTGTGTTGCATGTTTTATTCAACTTAACTATTTACATAAGACTATTGCAACTTATAAAAGTTAAAAAAAAAATTATTGTGGACCAAATGAATTGTATAGTTTATCAACACTTAACTATTTTAAAAATATTTCCAGGATATATTGTCAATAACTTTTACATAATTTTAGTATGCAAAAAAAAAATGGCAAAAGTAATAGACAAAGATTTCCTCGAACGTATAACTAAAAAAGGCCATTCGGCACCCGAAATGGAAGGTAGATTTTTTGCTCAATCGATCGAATAAGTTAATTTCATACATGAATATCTTGTAATACATGTTAGTATGTAGTCATGAAATTAGGCTCATCTTCTAAGAGTGAGGGTAAAAAAAAACGACTTACTTTCTTGAAGAACTTCAGATAGTTAATTTGACAAAACATTGTATAGATAATATACAAGTATAACCTTCCTGCAAATAAAGTATATCTATATTCATAGTCTACAATGTTTATTAAATTTTTAGATGATGACCATAACCTAAAAGCATTACTAGTAACAAAATATTATCTTCCAGTGCAAACAAATTAAAACATTATTTTATTACTGACAAAAAAAATTTAACGGAAATAGATTTTAATGTGTAATGCATAATATAAACTTATCCAAAAAATTAAAGGAACAAGAAAATTTTATAAATTTTTTAGTGATTTTTGAAAATTGAAGCTCGAAATCTCGAGTTTAAAGATCTTTCAGCAGAATAATTTTCTGAGCCACGGTTTTTGCGGAATCATAAGAAATAGGTCAAGACAAAATTTTTCTAAATTTTTTAGTTTTGTTTTTTAGGTCTACGCGGCCGGGAAATTTTTTTTCGGAAAAACCAATTCATGGCTCGTTTAGAAAATTTATTCAGCAACAATTTGCTTTTTTTTTTATTTTCTATACGACATTTTGTTGCTAAGATATCAGCCTTCAAATGAAAAAGGATTTTTTTGTCTTTGATTATCGATATCTCAGCAACTAATGGTCGTACAGTAATTTAAAGGGCAGCTTGAGAAAGTTGAATAAATCCCTTACAAGCCGCATTTTCGATTTAAGAAAAAAAAAAATTTTTTTATCCTTAATATCAATTTGAAAAACCCACAAAAAATGGCCATTTTCTGGTTTTTTAGTCAACTCATCGCTACTTTGCAAATATTGATGGAAAGGTTAGTGTTGCCAGGTGATTTTACAGCTTAATGTACCCCCAAAAACCCTGGAAATTTTCAAATTGATCCATTTTTTTATCTGGGTTTATCCGGGCCGATTGTTCAAAGTTTTACAAAATGATTAAAGGAACAACTTTTGTTCCATAAATTGTGTAATCATCTTCAAAGTGAAAAGATTAATTTTTTCCGGATTTTCTTTCATTTCTGCGTTAGTTATTCTGTAAATGTTAAGTTAAAAGGAAAAAAAAAAAATTTTTTTCCAAAAAACGAAAAAAAAAAAACCCCGAGTAAAACAAAAAAAGTAAAAAAATTCTTCTTTTGTCTCGTTTTTTGAAAAAAAATTTTTTTTTTCTTTTGACCTCACATTTACTGAATAACTAACGCAAAAATGAAAGAAAATCCGGAAAAAATTAATTTACACTTTGAAGATGATTATACAATTTAAGGAACAAAACTTGTTCCATTAATTGTTTCGTAAAACTTTGAGCAATCGGCCCGGGCAAACGGTTCGATGGATCAATCTGAAAATTTCCAGGGTTCTTGGGGGTACATTAAGCTTTCAAATCACCTGGCAACATTAACCTTTTCATCAATATTTGCAAAGTAGCGATGAGTTGACAAAAAAACCAGAAAATGGCCATTTTTTGTGGGTTTTTCAAATTCCACCAGAAAGATCACCAGCAAGACCAACAGAAAGATCACCAGCAAGACCATTAGCGAGATAGTCAGCTAATCGTCAAGAAAGATCACTTAGAAGATGTTTAACAAGACAATCCGCGAAATATTTACGA
The DNA here is from genome assembly GCA_964016945.1 of Microplitis deprimator. Taxonomy (NCBI): domain Eukaryota; kingdom Metazoa; phylum Arthropoda; class Insecta; order Hymenoptera; family Braconidae; genus Microplitis; species Microplitis deprimator. The sequence continues at coordinate 5,997,629 of OZ024716.1, read as the reverse complement.
ATATGTTTAGTAGGGTGCATCATTTCGGAGCAACATTTTTTTAATGCATGTGGAAAAAATCATGATTCAACACAAAAAAAAAATTTCGCGCAAGAAAAAATATTATATGTCGATTACAGACCTAGCTCATTGAAAAATTCGATTTTTCCGTTTAAATAACACGGGAAAAATTTTTTTTTTAGCTTCGAGTATTGTTAACTAACAAATTGATAGATCGAATAGACTAATACATATTTTTGTAGGAAATTGAACGCTCTACAAAAAAGGTCTCTTATCATTTTTCGATAAATCCATCTGTTCAAAAGTTATTGAGACTCGAAGTAAAGTTGGAGATCTTTTCACTTTTCCGGCGAAACTATCAAACTTATCACAAAATGTTGCAGGATCTTTTTTGTTGACAATTTTACTTTCTACAAATTATTATCACTAAAGTCTTTTCAAATTCCGCATTGTTTTGTAGTTATTTCCATTCTAATGTCGAGCTCTTGAAATCGATCAGAACCACTTTTTTAAGAGCTTGAAATTAAAATAAAAATAAATAGAAAAGAATGCGGAATTTGAAAAAACTTTACCGCTAATAATTTGTAGAGAATAAAATTGTCATCAAAAAAGATCCTACAACATTTTGTGATAAGTCTGATAGTTTCACTGAAAAAGTAAAAATATCTCCAACTTTACTTCGAGTCTCAATAACTTTTGAACAGATCGATTTATTGAAAAATGATAAGAGACCTTTTTTGTAGAGCGTTCAATTTCCTACAAAAATATATATTATTTTATTTGATCTATAGATTTTTTAAAGAGTTAACAATACTTAAAGCTAAAAAAAAAATTTTTCCCGTGTTATTTAAATGGAAAAATCGAATTTTTCAATGAGCTAGGTCTGTAATCGAGATAGATTTTTTTTTTTTTTGCGTGAAAATTCTTTTTTTGTGTTGAACTATGATTTTTTCCACATGCGATTAAAAAAAAAAATGTTGCTCCGAAATGACACACCCTAATGTTTAGTATAACGTAAAATGAGCGCTTAGCAAAGTCTTGAGCAAGACAAAGCAAGCGAAATTAAAGATTTTAAAATAATGTCCCTAGCGTATCGCTATCTACTAAGTATACACCAAATATACGCGGCGTATATACACTGAGTATACACCAAGTTTACACCAAAAATTTTAATCTAAGTCCCATTTTCATGAAAATTTCTAAGTGCTGTAAGCAAAGTCAAAAATTTTTTAATATGGATATACAAATGCATGGAGTGAGCATCGGGTACTGATACATGAGCAGCGACTGGGGCTCTTACTTTATATCAAATATTGTTTCAAAGAAATTGATCTTTTTCCTTCTGAAATCAATATTGAATATAGCGAGATGTTCCAGAGATGGCTTCAAGGTCAACAACCTCTTTTCAGATTTTTTTTCAAATGTTCAGACAAATATGAAAAAAATTGATCAAAATTCTATGGCGGAGGTTGAATTTATTTTTCTACTTCAGTAGTAAAATGAAAAATCTCTCGAAAACTTTTTTTTATACTTTCACTCACTGAATTACGACAAATTCATTAACGATGAATTATAAAAACTTGTCCACTGTAAAAAATTTGCGGAGTGAATGCGAGGTGGATGATTTTCAGTTGATTTAGTCCCTACTGAGTGAATTTTTTTTTATTGAATAAAAACAAAAAAACAGTTATTACGCAAGTTTATTTGCAAAATTTTATTTTTTATCAACTTTTCGCTGAGAAAATTGAAAATTTTCGAAAATTGAGTTTTCATCAGATCTCAATGTTTTGAGGTCTTACGAAGCTTGCCCGACCTTTTTTACAATGGTGCCTGTATGACTGTATATATGTATGTGTATGTGTTTTTTTTAATTTTCCTAAAAATTTTAATTTTTTTGAAAATATTATTTTTTTTTCAAAATTTGATTTTTTTTTTTTTAATTTTTTTCAAAAAAAAATTTTCTTCACAACTTTTGTTCTGAGGACCTCAACAATTTTTTTAGTGCATACTCGGTGTAAACTCTGTGTATATCGTGCGAATATACACCGTATAAATTCAGTATGAACTTTGAGTGTATTTGGTGTATACTCAATATGCACCGAGTATACACCAAATAAACCCCTAATTTACACTGACACTAGGTATATATCGAGTTTACAATAAGTTTACACGGTGTATATCGATCCGCTAGGGGTGTATATCTATGTCTATTTGAAATTGCTTTTATTCTGGTAAGACAATTCAATTAGTTTTCAAATTTCTTTTTTTAATCTGGGTTGCTTATCATATAATTAAAAATCCGTAATTATTTTTTGTCGAATCTCCAAAAGCTGTATTTTCCATAAAAGCATTATTTTCCATTAACAATTCTTTCTATAAAAAGAGAAAAGATAAAAAAAAATATACAAATGTATTCTAGGTTGTAATTGTGTGTTTTGTTTCTCTTCTGTGAGAATTTGAACTTTTTAAATTAAATAAATAGTGTATAACTAGAAGTTTACTATTGCGACGTTGCCAAACTTATTCATTCTAAGGAACTTTATGCTTAGAATCGTCTCCTCTATTTAAATTTTCCCGCTGTGAAGGTAATTCTGAATCACCCTGTATATATATATATATATATATATATATATATATATATATATATATATATATATATATATATATATTAGGGCGTTTACAAAAAAACAAGAACTTTTTTTTTTTCTCGAAACTAGACTCAAAAGTTTTTTTTAGATTCCTCTGAAAAAAAAATAGACCTCTGAAAATATGAGCCCTTAATGTTAATATTAAGGTTGTCCGCATTGCACTTTTCGATTTCCCATAAGAATAACACAGGAAAAAAATTTTTTTTTCTTCGGATTTTTGAAACTAATGAACTGTAGATTACATTGTAATGTCCATCAACTATATTTGTAGAGAATTGAACGCTCTACAAAAAAGTTTCTTATCATTTTTTGATAAATCCATCTGTTTGAAAGTTATTGAAGCTGGAAGTTGAATCTACAGTAAATTTCGAGATCTTTTGACTTTTTCAGCGAAACTAGCAGACCTATCAAAAAATGTCATAAAACCTTTTTTATATACAATTTTATTTCTTACAAATTATTTTCAATAAAGTTCATTCAAATTCCACATTGTTTTCTAGTTATTTTCATTTTAATGCGAAGCTCATAAAAATATATTATTGAAGGGTTGAACAATAGAATTATTGTTCTTGTTTTATTACTTTGCACACACACACACACACACACACACACACACACACACACACACACACACACACATACATACACACACACACACGCGCGCGCTTGGTCCTGGGCATATTTTTAGTAAGATGAGCCGTTTCTTCACTATTAACAAAAATAACTGAAAAAAGTGAAAAATTGTATTTCGGAGCTTATACAATGGACGTGGATCGAGTTCGACCAAAACCGTTGCAATTTTATACGATACAAAGATCGTGAAAATTCCGAGAATTTTTTTTTTTCATGTAGTGGTTGCTATATTTATATTGCGATGATAATTTAATCGAATTGGGCTTGCTCACTATAGAAGTATGATTGTCGTAACAATTTTCTTTCGGACATGCGGAATGAGAAATATTAAAGTTTGCTACTTAACAGTCACCTTCACTATACTTTGTAGATACTGTTAACTAATATTATATCGGTTAAAAAACTGTAGATGATAGTGGAGGTCTCATTTAACTATTTTTTTTATCGTTCAGAAAACCATTTTTTTCTTTTTTTGTAAATTACAGAAATATTGTAAAAAGAATGGAACGTAACTTCAAAATATTAAGCTGCTCAATGAAGTTAAGAATCCATTTTTTTGATTCACAATATATACGTGCTCGCGTGCGCGCGCGCGCGCGTGTGTGTGTGTGTGTGTATGTGTGCAAAGTAATAAAACAAGAACAATAATTCTATTGTTCTACCCTTCAATAATATATTACGTCACATAACTATTATACGCAAGCTTATGTTTCTGTTATGCCAATGTCCTTATATATATATATATATATATATATATATATATATATATATATATATATGAGTTTAGTTGAATGCCAATACAGAGAATTCTGTCGTATGACCCTTTGATTTTACACTCCCTCACTATAAATGATAAAAGCTTTATATGATATGCATCGACTTTATATTATCTACAAACTTCTGCGTGATTAATTTAAACTTTATTATTGTATTGTATTGTCTGTAATGTCTAGAAGTAGAATATGGGTTTCACTATAGTATAATCAAGTCACGTCTGTTTTACTATCTATCTCTCTACAGCTATATATACATATTCAATACCTATGGTATAGTAGAAGATAAACTATAAACTATATAGGGTAAAGGAAAATATTTTCCTTGAGAATTTAATGAAGTACAAAAGCCTAAACTTCATTATAGTTTAATCGACAGTTTGACCAACTTTTAGTAAAGACTAATGATCGTTATTTTCATTATTTTTTTGCTTTTTTACAAGTTATTTTTGTTTCGTCGCAATCTTATTCATATAATTTATTTTAAAACATTATTTATATATTAATTTATTTACGTATTTTTAGTTTTATTCTTGCAAACAAAATTTATTATGGTTGAGAAAAAATAATAATTTACTACTCTGGGGAATATTTTAAAACCTATTAAGTTATATATCTTACAACATTTCTAATTTTTATCACTCTAAAATTTCTTATTTTAAGGAACCGATTGTAAATATATTTTAAGCCGAATTTTTATATTGCTCGGGTACACTTGGGAATTTCCAAGCACTCAGTCCTGTTTCTCAGACTTTAACATTCCAATATCACAATTTTTAAAAGTATTGTTAAAAACATGTGCTCCATAAAAATTGCTGTTGTACAGCTAATTTTTTTTCTGTATTATTGCATTCCTCTTCTTTTCCAAAAAAAAGTTCTCTTTACGGGCAAAATATTATGACTCTAATCCTTTAAGCCCCTCATAAATCATAACTTCCTTTTCCTCAAGTATCCGCATTGCTCACCTCTGACCTCCTTACCCAAACTCCGTTGGTCCCAGTTGAATGTCCGCCTACAAACCTAGCTAATTACCAATGGCAAGACCCATTATCCCTCTTTCTACTTTCTTGCCCGTAACTGCCCAATAATTTTCTCGCTTTTTTCCTTGGTCACTTTCGCCACTAAAATAATTCCGCCTCCAAAAAACTTCAATTATTTTTAAGCATACTTATTTTGTATCAGTAACTCACCAGACTTGTAAAGAGCAGCAAGCTCAGTTAAATAAAGTAGCCTAAGATTATTTTATTTTTTGGTTTTCATTTCTTGAACCAAACTCGCACTTTTTATTTAATATCGCTCATCGCATCTTCCTTATCAAATTATTGTCATTACTGCGGTTAACTAATCGCGGTACAAAACAATTTTTATGATTGTATCTTTCAGGTTATTCAAGACTTAGATCTCGTACAAAATGGTAGTGTTAGAATACAAGAATTTGTTCATACGGTTTCGAGAATGTCCGAGTTCGCAAGTACATTCCGATTGAAGATTTTAAAAAATTTACTATATACCTGCTATAAATTCAGAATTTCTAATCATCTTTGTGGCTGAGCTCTCAACTTACTCGGTCAGGGTGTGAAGAAACAATGAGGACCGGGTTCGATCCCAACGTCAGGCAAATAATTTTATATTCAAGCTTCCATTATAAATTATTTCGCGTTTGTGTATACGTATGCGTTTGAGTGTTGTGTGTTTGTGCGTCTCGTGAAAGTGAATCCCCATTTAACCTATATATGTGTGTGTGTGTGTAAGTCCTGTTCGTTAGTAGGTAGTAGTACCTGAATACGTGTCTCCCGACGCTCATGATTATTATTTTAGAATGTCGTTAAGACAAATTGCGACTCCGGGAAATAAAATTACTACTTGAGATTGTGAAATTACTCGCCAGAATGCAACTTTCACAAAGCGCGTTGAATAATACTTACTAAGTACAATAGTAAAAATGGTTGGTACATTGTAGTTTTCATTTTGTCGTTAGTAAATTTTATTTTGAATGCAGTAATTTTTATAATCAACAGAGATTATTATTCTAAATAATATGTTCTAATTTTACTTTTAATTATGTAAAAGTTTCGATTTTTTTTAACATTTTGAGATTACTTTCTCGGATTGTAATTTTTTTTGTAAATATAGTAAAAATTCTTTAATTTTTTTCTCCGTGTAGGATTCCTTTTATGACACTCCGAAGTTCCACGAAGGGTTTAATTCGATATTTTTATATAATCTATGCGGATCTATATCTTTATATATACAGGGTGTCCCAGAAGTCGCGCACCCCATTATAGGGATCGGAAGAGAAAAATATTCTGAGACGAAAAGTCCTTAGCCATTTTTTGATCAGACGCATAGATAATTAATTATTAATTAACAAAAGTGACCAATCAGCAGCGCGCGACAGAAAAATAAAAAGTGAGTGGAAATGCAGTAAGAGACGCGAGAGTGAGACTCCAGAGCTGCTGCCGGCTTCTCACGCAGTAGACCGAGAGTGGGGACGGACTAACCGTGGACGGCAGACGTACGTGATGCTAGGTGAATGTGTGACATCGTGCGTTAGTGTGGTCTAGCGTGAGTGCATCGGTAACAATGCACATATGAATGTGAGTGAGGATATTTTTATTATTTTTACTACAGGCAAAAGATTTAACAGAATTCGACGGGGAAAACCTGAGAACTTACTAAAGTCAATCGGCCATGACTGAATTTTGATTTTTAATTGGAATAATTGGAGTAATTTCAAATTAAAAAATCAGTAGCAAAGCACTGGGCGGCTATGACTGAATTTTATTTTTATTTGAAGTAATAAGAGTAATTTTTATTTAAAAAATAAGTAGGAAGAGTCGGTTAGAGGCCCTAGGCAGCCATGACAGAATTTTGGTTTTTGATAAGAATGATTAAAGTAATTTTTAAATGAAAAATAAGTAGCAAGGGTAAGTAAGAGGCACTGGGTGGCTATGAATAATTTTTCATTATCATTTGGAATAATCCCGAGTCAAAATCTGAAGTATTTTTCCAACGTCTCAAGCGTCTCAAGGGTCATTCCAACGTCTCAGACGTTGCAAATGTAAAATCCATGTTTTAAAAGCATTACAAACATGAACTGGTTCAGGCTGGAGTCCCAATGGTACTAGCTGCCAGGATGTAAGATGATGAAAGAGCTTAGATTTTTTATGAGGGCAAGGGGGGAGGGGGGCAGAAAAATAATGATTTTAAAAAACCAACTGATTCAGGCCAAAGTACAAAGGGCGCTAGCTCTCAGAATGTCAAATGGTGGAAGGGCTCAGATTTTTGTGGCCAGAGGGGTAGGGGCAGAAAAATATCTGAACGCTTCCGTCGCAAAACAATCTGACAGCTAGATCCCTTGGTACTCCAGCCTGGACTAGTTGGAATTATTAATCATTATTTTTCTGCTCCTCCCTCCCCCCACTCTCACAAATAAAATCTGAGTCTTTCCATCGTCTTACAAGCTGACAGCTAGTGCCTTTGGTACTCCAGCTAAAACCAGTTGGACTTTTCAATCATTATTTTTCTGCTCCCCCCTTCAACTTACAGAACGATCTGAGCCCTTTTTTTATCTTACAACCTGACGGCTAGTTCACTTGGTACTCCAGCCTAAACCAGTTGGAAGTTTTAATCATTATTTTTCTGCTCCCCCTTCCCCCCATCATCGAAAAAAATCTGAACCTTTTTATCATCTCACAACCTGACAGCTAGTCCCATTGGAACTCTAGCCTGATCCAGTTCATGTTTGTAATGCTTTTAAAACATGGATTTTACATTTGCAACGTCCGAGACGTTGGAATTACATTTAAGACGCTCGAGACGTTGAAAAAACACTTCAGATTTCGACTCGGGAATTTACGTAATTTTTAAATGAAAAAGAAGTAGCAAGGGTAAGTAAGAAATAGTGGGTGGCTATGATTGATTTCTTATTATCATTTAAGACAATTTAAGTAATTTTTAATTAAAAAATTAGTGGTTAGTGTCAACTAGAGGCCCTCGGCGGCTATTAACGAATTTTCACTTTTATTCAGAATAATTACAGTGATTTTTAATTAAAAAATTAGTGGCAAGGGTCAGTTTGAGGCTCTTGGCGACTATAAAAGAATTTTCACTTTTATTCAGAATAATTTAAGTAATTAAAAAAAAAAAAATTAGTGGCGAGTGTCAAGTAGAGGCCCTCGGCGGCTAGGAACGAATTTTCACTTTTATTCAGAATAATTACAGTAATTTTTAATTTATAAATTAGTGGCAACGGTCAGTTTGAGGCCCTGGGCGGCTATGAATGAATTTTCATTTTTATTCAGAAAAAATAGGGTAATTTTTATTAAAAAAATAGTAGCGTGCCTCAAGTAGAGGCTTTCGGCGGCTATGAATGACTTTTCACTTTTATTCAGAATAATTACAGTAATTTTTAATTAATAAATTAGTGGCAAGAGTCAGTTTGAGGCCCTGGGCGGCTATGAATGGATTTTCACTTTTATTCAGAAAAAGTAGGGTAACTTTTAATCAAAAAATTGATGGCGAGTGTCAAGTAGAAGCCCTTGGAAGCTGTAAGTGAATTTTTATTTTCATTTGGAATAATTTAAGTAATTTTTAATCAAAAAATTAGTGGCGAGCCTCAAGTAGAGGCCCTTGGCTGCTATGAATGAATTTTCACTTTTATTAAAAAAAAAAGAATAATTTTTATTGAAAAAAATAGTAGCGAGTCTGAAGTAGAGGCACTAGGTGGCTATGAATGAGATTTTATTTTCATTTGGAATAATTTAAGTAAATTTTAATCAAAAAATTAGTGGCGAGCCTCAATTAGAGGCCCTGGGCTGCTATGAATGGATTTTCACTTTTATTTAGAATAATTACAGTAATTTTCAATTAATAAATTAGAGGCAAGGGTCAGTTTGAGGCCCTGGGCGACTATCAATGAATTTTCACTTTTATTCAGGATATTTTAAGTAATTTAAAAAAAGAAATTAGTGGCGAGTGTCAAGTAGAAGCCCTCGGCGGCTATAAGTGAATTTTTATTTTCATTCAGAATGATTACAGTAATTTTCAATCAAAAAATTATTGGCAAGTGTCAGTTAGAGGTCCTGGGCGGCTATAAACGAAGTTTTTTTTTTATTCAAAATAATTAAAGTAATTTTTAAATGAAAATTAAGTAGCGAGAGTCAGTTAGAGACACTTGGCGGCTGTGACGCAATTTCTCCATTTATTTTAAATGCTTGATGTAATTTCCAATTAAAAAATCAGTAGCGCAACCCAGGTAGTGGCACTGGGCAGCTATGGTTCAATTTTTTTGAACAATTTCTCGGACAGCTTCTAGCGTTTCCGCAGTGACTGTTGTCTGAGCAGAATTAATTCTGGCGACGGTCTTCATTTGGTCCTGGGGCTTTAAAGAAGACCGTTTCCTTGAAATGTCCCCACAAAAAGAAGTCCAGCGGCGTCAAGTCAGGTGATCTAGGGGGCCACCTTCGTGGTCCGTTTTTTCCAAACCAACACTGAGGGTAAACCCCGTTGAGGAAGTCTCGCACTGTACCAGCATAGCGACTCTGTGCTCCGTCATGCTGAAACCACGTCGGCTGCTCATTCACTTCATCTAGTAGTTGAGGAAGTTCATCACGCGGAAATGTCAGGTATTGGGTGCTCTGTAATAAGGAGAATTCATGCTTTGTTATAGGTAGGCATGCAATGCATGTGGTCGCCTCACCAACAGCTACTACGAGACCGACCTCACTTGGACCCAAACACTCCTCCCATCTCAGGAAATAGAGAGACTCTGGTCAAAGTGGGGCTTGGAATGGGTCCCCCATAGTACCAATTCCCTGTATTGGTCTTCAGATTGCATAGGGTTAGTGGTGGGACACAATTTCTCCCCACACCCATAAGGGTTCCCTCCATTTATAAGCACTAAGATTTTTAAACAAGCCATTATACACACCCTTGCCCTCATCCATCACCTAGTGTTCTCTTATCTCTGAGTTTATGCGGGCGCCATGATGTTTTGAGACACAAAATGGCGGGGTACGGCCCACTCGGGGCTGCCGTGGTCAATTAATTAATTAATGTAACGGGACCTAAGTCCACCTCCGCCGACCGGAGGCCGTTTCCTCGCCCTTTTGGGCATACACGCGTTGCGAGAGGTCCTTATCCTCTACCATAATATTATAAAAGCGAAATGTGAGCATGAGCTCACATTAGCTTACGCATTCGTCATGCAGTGCATGTGGGTGCCTTACCAACAGCCACCACGAGTCCAACCTCTTCTTGGGCCAAACACTGTTTCCATCTCAGGAAATAGAGAGATTCTGGTCACAGAAGGCTTGGAAAGTGGTCCCTCGTGGCACCAGACTTCAGCTCTGGTCAACCGGTTGTGTAGGATTAGTGGTGGGACGCAACTTCTCCCCATACCCATTCGGGCTTCCTCCACTTATACTCACTCGGATGTAAGACAGCAGCTATAAGAGATTGCCCTCTGTTGTCCCCGAGTGATTATCACTGTATGCTAGTGATAAGTATTGTTTACGGGCTAGTATCTCTTAGGCTTTTAGACAGCCTGAAGAGTTGGTCACGCCCGCACAGCGGTACCTATTGGCTTTCTGCAACCACGGAGTTGCCACAAGTTACAAGGTGCAAAACATGCGGGCACCACTAACGGTTGAATTACTGGTCCCAAAACCCACGTAGAGGGTGGTACGTACTTGGTCTGGCGCCCCCTAGAGGGCGCCAAATCCCCTTTTGGGGCTGCCGTGATCAATTAATTAATGTAACGGGACCTAAGTCCACCTCCGCCGACCGGAAGCCGTTTCCTCGCCCTTTTGGGCATACACGCGTTGCGAGCGGTCCCTATTATACTTCTACCATAATATTATAAAAGCGAAACGTGTGCATAAGCACACATAAGCTTACCCATTAGGCATGCAGTGCATGTGAGTGCCTTACCATCAGCCACCACGAGTCCAACCTCTTCTTGGGCCAAACACTGCTTCCATCTCAGGAAATAGAGAGACTCTGGTCACAGAGGGCTTGGAAAGTGGCCCCCCGTGGTACCAGACTTCAGCTCTGGTCAACCGGTTGCGTAGGTTTAGTGGTGGGACGCAACTTCTTCCCATACCCATAAGGGCTTCCTCCACTTGCACTTATACTCACTCGGATGTGTGACAGCAGCTATAAAAGATTGCCCTCTGTTGTCCTCCGAGTGATTATCACTATATGCTAGTGATAAGTCTTGTTTACGGGCTTTTTATCACTTCAGGCGTTTGACACCTGAAAAGGGGTTCACGCCCGCGCAGCGGTACCTATTGGCTTCCTGCAACCACGGAGTTGCCGCATGTTACAAGGTGCAAAACATGCGGGCACCGCTAACGGTTGGAGTACTGGTCCCAGAACCCACGAAGAGGGTGGTACGTACTTGGTCTGGCGCCCCCTAGAGGGCGCCAAAACCCCTTCTGGGGGGCTGCCGTGATCAGACGTGGATAATCTGTTGTAAGAGTAGCGTGCGTGCTCTTGTTGCCATTAAAATTTAGTACGTAAAATTAATTAAAGTTGTAGACGCCATTTGATATTGGTGATCAACTACATAGTATCACTGTTACCACCATTTGGGTATTTTGTTGATAACAAATAATAAATTTTTCAATATGCTGTCCGGTCAATTGAGACCACTAAGAATTTTGGGTAACGTCTACGAATGTAAGTACCTTTGAGCTATATATATACATAGCGCAATCATTGTCAGCAATTTCTATGACTTCAAAACTAAATGCATAATTCTTGATCCCGGTGGACAGTAATTCAATGTTATGTCCGACTATTATTTAATTTAATATTTGGTTGCGTGGATTAGGCGTTCGGACTAGCAATGTAATTTTCGGCTCAAATATTTTATTCAAGCCTTATTATATTTGTTTAGGGATACGTTTCGATGCGGATCTTCCTTTATTTCTAGTTCAATTAAAATAGAGTTATCTTTACTAGTAAATGACTGTAAAATGCGCTAATTAATACATACAATTTCAGCTTTATAGCGTTCTTATTTCCTCTTACATTTTTGAGACTGATTGGAAAATATGTTAATGCTGAAGAAGAAAAGAGGTCAATTATAAAGGCCATACCTTTGCGCTGATATATATATATATATATATATATATATATATATATATATATATATATATATATATATATATATATATATATGTATATATTTTATCTTATCCTTGAGACTGTTCCCACGTTGTAGACCCTTGAATTAGCTGCTAGCTCTCGGTGCAGGCAATCTTCGGATGAGGGTGAGGTGGTATCTTATTATTTAACTTATTTTTTTATGCATAATACACAAAAATTATTGTCGTTTATGTCCTTTTTTTTATTTTTAACTCAAATTTTAAATTGCTAATAAAAATTCTTTTAATTTTCTTTAAAGGAAATAGAGTTGATACTCTTTAAAGAAATATCTTTGTTATTTTAATCATTTAATAATTACACTCGAAATATAACACAAAGCTTTATACTGATTATAATGTTTAGATATAAATTTGAATTTTATATATTTTTTTGTATGGACATAATAATGCTCACAAACGTGAGTCAACACTTAAGGGGTTAGGGGTAGTCACGATTTTCAAAAAATCGATTTTTTTTTTTGCATTTTCGTTAAGTGTAATATCTTAAAAATATTCTCTGAAAATTTGAAGTTGATCCGATAATTATCTTTCGAGTTATTCGACAAATAACAAAGAGCGCTTGGGCACTCCAAAACGCTCGGGAGCAGGTAGCTAGCGGAACCTGGCAAAAAAAGAAGATTTACATCGTCATTTGGAGTTTCTTCTATAATTGGCTATTTGACTGGAAAGATTCGTGATATCTCACTAAAAGTGCTTATTGTAAGCTATGTGAGTATTGGAAAAATAAAAGAAATACGGTTAAGTTCGAGGAATTGTATGATTCGCATGAAAATGAGTGTAGTGCTAATCACAAGGGGTCTTCTGGGAAAATGGAGGCGGATACGATGATTGAAATATTTCAGCAGTCTGAAACAAAATATGGAGTTAAATATATCAACTACATTGGCGATGGTGATTCGAAAACCTATTCTGGAATTATAAAAGCAGATCCTTGCAAAAATACAACCGTAAATAAAAAGGAATGTATAGGCCATGTTCAAAAGCGGATGGGGACTCGACTGCGTACTCTGAAATCTAAACAAAAAGGTCTTGGTGGTAGAGGTAAGCTTACAGGAAAAGTTATAGACAAATTAACTGTGTACTATGGTTTAGCTAAACGTCGTCATTGCGATTCTATGGAAGATATGAAATCTGCTATTATGGCAACTTTTTACCACTACGGTTCGACTGATGAAAATCCGAATCATGATATGTGTCCAAAAGGCGAAGATTCTTGGTGCTCTTATCAGCGCGCTAAAGCACGTGGAGAGCTTGATACTTATACTCAAGACTATTCTCCCTTACCTCCTGATGTTTTAACAGCTATTAAACCGATTTACGACGATCTCAGTAATGATAATTTACTTTCAAGATGTGTAGGTGGATTCAATCAGAATAATAATGAGAGCTTCAACCAACTAGTGTGGAAAATATGCCCAAAAACCGTGAATACTAGTTATACTATCGTACAAATTGCTGCAAACATAGCTACTTGTATATTTAATGAAGGTATACATTCATTATTAATGATTATGAATACCCTAGGACTTGACTGTGGGTCTAATTCCCATCGGTATGCTGAAAAAAAGGATGCTGCACGTGTGAAAGTGGCAGATCAGCACGCCAACGACAACACTCGGGAAGGCAGAATGCTTCGTAGGCAACACCAAATTGACGTTTTGGAAACTTCCACAATGGCTGAAGATCTATTATATGGCCCAGGAATAGATGACTCTGTGTAAGTAATTAAATAATTCGTATTTCTGTACGTAAATCTAGTATGAAACTTTAAATGCGTTTTTCTCAAAACTATGTTTTTTGAACTGGTGACAACTGTAACTCGATAACCGCTCAGTAGATTTTAATGAAATTTATACAGCTTTTAGAATACATAATAAACTCAGGCCTGATCGAAGGATTTTTTTTTTTTTCAAAAATTTCGATTTTTTAAGACCAATTAACTGTTGATTTTTTCCTGAAAATCTAGAAAAAAATTTCCTGAGGCCGCCATTTTGTTAATTTTTGAAAAAAAAAAAAAGCTTCGATCAGGCCCAGGATTATCTATTTATAAAACTAATTTTTTTCATTCGATTGATTTTAGATGAATCTCCAAGGACTTATGACAGTCACCGCAAGGACCTTTTTTTGAAACTGGATCATCACAGACAGCTATAACTTTGAAAATTATAAATTTTTTTTCAAATTTTCGTGACTTCAAGTCAAAACATTGTTTAATAATGCCATATTATTACTTTTGTAAAATAAAATGATTTAATAGCAAAAAAAAATTACTGAAAATTCTCATTTTTTCGTGTCTCTGACTACCCCTAACCCCTTAATGCGCTGTAACTATTTTCTGGTTTTTTTTGATTTTTCAATGCAAATTTTAAAACCGCTCTGACCGCGATAACTTTTACTTTTATTTTTTTTATTCTAAATATTTTCTTTTTCTTATAAGATATTATTTATATAAATGTATATAAATATTCGTTTTGAGTTGATAGTATTATTCTGTGATAAAATTATCCGCGAATTTTTAAAGAGGATACTGCTGTACCTATTAGCGACTCTTCGTTGAAAACTTTGAATTCAACTATGACCGTAAAGCAAACCTGTGCTCGGTAGAGTGATTTGCTCTTGAAAATTTTCGAACACTGCAACCACGGGGTCCGAGTTTGGGAAGGGGAAATTTTAAGTAAGTTGCATCGTGCGAGATGTCCATTGACGGAATTTAATTTAAGTCAATGCTTATTGTGCGCATTAGAGTGATCGTAGTTGGCAGTAAGTGGGGAACGAAGAATAAGGGAATGAAAAACAAATAGAAAGAACTCTAGTAGAACGTCTTGTAACACTCAATCGAACCCATCCTTGTTTCTCTCAAGAGAAAATGGAATATCTATTCCTTAAGGGTGTTCAACATGAGTAACTAAAAGAAAGAGTTTGCGAAGTCGGACATAACATCAACAATTAAAACTGGTTAATTATTAATTTTTATTGTTGAATATTATATACGTTAAATATTCGGATGTTTCCAATATTATTTATAATAATTAAGTATTATTTTGTTATTTCATCAAATAGTATATGTGATACATATTTGACGTAATTTTCAAGACAGTTATTATTTTATTATCACCAGGTATTAGTGCGACAAATATTAATATTTACAATTATTGTTTACTATTTATTATTATTATTTACAAGTATTTATAGTTATTGTACATCATTTGCGATTGATATTACTAATTATACGTATTAAAATATTATTTGCGTCTAATATATTATTATTTACAAGTATTTATAGTTATTGTGTATCATTTGCGAATGATATTACTAATTATACGTATTAAAATGTTATTTGCGTTAAATATATTATTAATTTCATTTATTCAACAATATCTGTAATTATTGAATTATTATTTACATCAATTGAGTATTATTTGCGATTAATACGGTATTATTTATGCTTCTTAAATATTATATGCGAGTAATACATTAATATTTCCGGTTATTGAAATACTATGTGCGATTATTATAGCGTTATTCACGAGTATTAAATAATGTTTGCGAGTGACTCATTATCATTTCTTTTGTTAAAGATTATTTGCAATTGATTTTTTATTTACAATTATTAGATATTATTTACAATTATTATCTATTATTTACTCGTGACACGTACCACTGCGATAAATACATAAATTATTTATTATTATTATTATTATTATTTGCAATTATTTATTATTTTGATGATATTATAATATTATAAACAAACAATTAGCGTTATTGTTTATTAATAAGAAATATTAATTGTATACTACATTTATTATTATGGTTTAAATTATACTGAGGAATAAATGGTCACCAACCCGGTTATTATTTAATTTTATTTGTTCATTTAATTGCTATCTCTTTCTTGCTATCCTATTTCTAAATCTAAAACTGCTTTCCTGTAATTTATTATTATTTCCATTTTTCTTTTCACTTTTATTTTATTCGAGTTTAATTTGTTCATAGGGGTGCACGAACTGGCGCCCAACTAGGTTGTCTAAACCAGCCTGAGACGAGCTGCGGACCCAGTGGAGATTTCCGACTTCAAGGGAACTTTGTTCATCTTGCTTGTTATTATTTTATTTTCAGTATTTTCACCATCGGAGGGACTACAACGGCTATTTTTACTAACAACACTCCGCCGTGGGTTGTGAAAAATAGTAGAGAACATTATAACTTGTTTATTGTAAAGACTTGTTACTTAATTAAAGGCTTGTTAATTAAATAAATTAATTACATTATCATTTAATTCTTGTTTACTTCTTATTCTTTTATAAATGAGGACTGTTGTTTATTTAAGTTTTCGCTTGAATACCTTGGACACCAGCGAGTATATCTGAGCCGGAAACTAGCCGTTACAACCTAGAAGTCGCGCTTTATCTTACAATGAAAGTTTTATGTTACACTAGATTTATTTAATAAACAATATCATATAAAAATTAAAGAAATTATTTCACATGATCAGACAAGATTCCGTAACAACTGGGATTGAAATTTTTTTTTTTGTACTGAAATATCGAAAATATACCTTTATTTTGCCTATTGACATCACAAAAACGTCGATTTGAAAAAAAAAAAAAAAAAAAGATCGGTGTCGAGCAACGGTTGCGGCCACACTAGAGTAACTAGTTACCCCATGTAACACGACTTTATCTCCCCGGACAAAATCTCCCCGACAAAATCTCCCCACGACATAATCTGCCCACGACAAAATCTCCCTATTACAGAATCATTCTATGACAAAATCTCTCCAGGATAAGATTTCTAAATTTATTTTTCTTAGTTTAATCCCTATATATTTATGATATACACATAAAATGTGAAAAAAAACTGTGTGTCAGCTCCGACGCTCGAGTGGAGTTTACTCCTTCAGATCGACTGTGTAAGTAGGCACAAAATAGGCTTACTAGTCTAAGAAAAAGATTAATACCATATCAAATGGTGAATAAACGAATCAGTGAAAATACCTGAATAATGTATTTTTAATCTATTTTAGTCTAGTCGAGAAGGTGATTTCCTGCGAAAAATATTGACAGGTCTCCTAAAAATATGGTTGATGGCTTTAACGATCCGGAATGGCATCTAGAAAACCAGTTTTTTGGATTTTGTTCTGGTACAGAAAATTACAATTGTTACTAGTAGTAGATTAATAAGAGGGATTTTGGCCCCGAAATCAAAACAGCACCTTACCTTACCGATCTATGGTAAGTGACGATCATTGGTAATGTAGATTTGAATTTATCGATATTTTGTGCTGTTGTCGATAATGTAGATTTATTTTATCGATATTTGGGGCCTTTTCATATATAGGGTAATGTAGATTTGCTCTTATCGATTTTTAAGGCTGTTATCGGTAATGTAGATTTATTTGATCGATATTTGGGTCCTTTTTAATATATGTGGTAATGTAGATTTGTTCTTATCGATATTTGGGGCTGTTATCGGCAATGTAGGTTTATTTCATCGATATCTTGGGCCTTTTTCTCATTGATAATAATGTAGATTTGTTGGGACTTGCTCATGATAATGCAGGCTTGGTTGAAGCCCGATCATGGTAACGCAGATTTGATCGGATCCTGATAATGGTGATAAAGATTTCGTGTTTCCGCTTATCGATAAAAGTAGATTTCGAGACTTAGTAGATATTCAAGAACTTTTTAGTATAGATATTTTTTGAATTTTGACTGTTTTACGTAGGATTGGAGGGGATCGAACATTCGAGAATTATCTCGAATTTTCTACGCATAAATTGGTGAGGATATTCTTTTTCATTCTGGATCGTTCTAGACCTTTTAACAGCTGTAAGGGGGCGGTGTATAGACAAAAATTCGAAAGTTTTTCCGAGAATATTTTTTATTTTATCAGAAGTAGGAGGTTTATCGGTTGATTGAACCGGTTTTGAGCCAATCATTTTTTACTCCGTATCCCCAGAAAGAATATTTTTTTTTTAGAGGGAAGTTGCCATTATAAAACACATGCTTTTTTGTTAATTCCTCCTAGTTATAGCTGTGCTAAATGGAGGAGCTAAGTGATAGTGAAAAACATTTTTTACGTATTAGTCACCCGGGTATGATAGACACTGATGAAATAGTCGAAAATTATTTTGCTGACATATGTCCAGAGTTTATTGGTTCTTTTCTTAGTGATCTATTTTCTTATTATAAAAATTTGGATATAATCAGAAGTAAACGAGATTCCTCGTGCCCAAGTTGCATTGCTCTGAAAGATTTGATAAAGAACTTATATAAAATCATTCAAAATCTTGAAAAATTAGAGAGTCGCATAGTTGATAAATAAATAACAATGGAGTAAATAGTGGATTTTGTTGGTTATATAGTTTCCAATGGAAAATTTAACGTCAAAGAACTATGTGTAGTCGATATTTATAACCTAAATAATGCAAATGGTGTTTATCAATGCAAAATTTGTGTATTCAAACCTATCCAGTACACTGACACTGTGATTGTGCAAAAAAGTGAAGATCAAGATGGGAATCGTCATGGTATTCACTGGGATACTGGTGATCATCCTTATGAATCATTGCAACCTATGGTAAAACAACTAGTTTAGAATGCACGATATTTTTATGTACAAGGGCCAACAATGCAAAAACGACTCGAAGAAATGATTGATTATGCAGTCCCAGTTATTAATTTAGAACAAATGAGATTTTTTTCGATTGGTAATCTCGAAAACATGAACAGACCTCGATGTGCATTCAGATTCAACCACACCAAACTCGGACATTATGCTTGTTCATATGAAACTGTTCAGCAGCTAAACCAATGGTTTTTAAAATATTGGGGCTGTAATCCATCATATGAGAAATCAGTACAGTTATTATATCAACTCTCAGATTTGAGAAAAATGGATGCAGCTGACATCGCTTGTCTTGATGATGTGTTCATTCTCCAATTCGCTCGGTCTCAATTACGATTTGTCTGGGATAAACTACCAATTAATTTAAAACAGAACTTTAAAATTATGGACTATAAGTTTTGCATTGAACATAATTCAATTACAAGTCTTGATTATGATGTCCCAGGAATTTATCTTTATCCTTACAAAAAAGATTGTACTAAGTGTAAAAAACTAAAAGATGCATTAAAATAATTATAAATTCATACTTAACATTTATTTCAAACTTATATAATTATATGTACTTATCATGCTATATTAATTAATTGATTATGTGTATTGGGTAAAAGCAAAATAAAATTTATTAAAACATATTTTTAATTGTGAAAAAAATAATTTATTTCTCTCAACCTTGTTATCTAATACAATAATTATTAAGTTAATTTTCTTACAGTACTACTTAATGGATTATATTTAATAATACGGTCATGCAGAATTAAGCAGTATGCTGATGTCTGATCGGGAAAATGATCATTTGATTCAACACGAATGTCAACTGATTCAGATTTGATTGATTCATTTTGTTTTGAACAATCGATAATGTAGAGTGGTGCTTCTTCCAAAAATCCTGCTTTCGTCAACAATGGTTCCGGCTCTTTATTATAGTATGACGTTTGAAGATTAGTATACATATCATACAATAAAGCATACTGATTGCGATTAAAGTTTAGATTCAAATTTCCATATGGATAACTTTGAGAATTGAGGAAAACTTTTACATCTCGGATATTACAATGATCAAAGTGACTGGAATTTTCCGTCACAATATTTTTTCTTACAGTTTGAAATCCTAGAACCAAACATCGTGGTTTTTCCAATTGCGTTGAAGTTTTGATAGGCCAAACATGTTTCGTTGTTTTCGGAAGTAGTGGATATTCATACAATTGCCATGTACGATAGCTTAATGGGATAGCTGGATCGTTTGCGATAAAACTGAGTGCTTGAATCTTCTGTTTGTCTGACATTGTAATGTATGGTACATATTCCATTCCACTTTATTAAGAACTATTTTAACTTTTTCAGCAGCTTCTCGAGCAGTAGGTGTATGTAGATATGCGTTCATATCAGTGTTTGATCTTATGAGAATTAATTCATGCTTAGCATTCATAATAATCCGATTATAATCTTCAGCGAATCCAAGTAATAAACTCAGCGGTATAGAAATATCAAAATATCCTTCACCGTTAGTCAATTTATCATTAGTTTGTAACCATCTGGCGTTTTCCATTAAATTAGCCTGTCCGGGAGTTAAAGATATATAATTCTTCATAAGGCTTGTAATTCCAACATTCTTGCATCTATCAATTTCAATGGCAGTCAATTCGTAGCGTATTTCTTCAAACATGTGACAAATGGCCATGTTAACCAACTCCATAGTTTCACTAACAGCAGTGCCATCTTCTTTCGTAAATCTCCCACAAATGTGTAAAGTACTCTTACTCGGTAGAATGCATAAATCTTGATGTTGAATACTGATTCTTTTTTCATCACTATTATTAAATATTGTTGAAGCATAAGGTTGGTGTGAATGAACCTCATAGTGAGAAATCGATTCGTCAAAGATTATTGGTTTTTGAATGTTTAAGATTTCCGCCATGGTAGTATAATGCAGCACAAAACGATTTTTCTTATTTTACCGATCTTCCACGTAATTTTAATCCCAGGCTTTTGAGAAATTGGACGTTCTGAGATGTTAGCACCCTGACAGGGACACGACGACTGATGGGCTTTAGGCATGATGCTTGACTTTTATAACTGCCTCCAATTCTTTTATCAAATACAATCCCCATTATTTCACTCACTTTATATGCAATCTTATTGTAATCGTTTCACCACAAAAATTCACCAAATTCCCATCTTGATCAACAATTCGCAGCTGAAGATTGTGTATTGACTGTACTTTGACTGGTAAGTAAATGATGTGGGATGGTACTTCGATGATCTTATATCCTGGTGCAGCACTTGGGAAAAACTCATGAACTATGTGAACTTTATGGTTATTCATATATGCACCAGTAGTAATATTGCACTCAACTCGCAGTGCATTGATTTTAAGGATTTTTATTGGTAAATCAGATTTGTGTAGAAGGTATGGCGTAAGTCGATGATTTCCAAATCCCAATAATGATGCGATAGAATCTTTCGGCTCAAAATTTACAATTTGATTACATTTCATTTTACTATGTAATTCATTTTTATTTGCTTTGATACTCAATTCTACTCCCTCAGGTAATTCCTTTATTAAATACTTATCAATGTCACGTAGTTCATAACTTTCGGTTGGTATTGTTATAATTTTATCTGCTTTCTTCCCATTTATGCTGGATAAATAGAACTTATTACAACCTTCATCGATATTAGGTATAGAATTGAATGTTAACAACTCTAAAAGCCCCAAGACATAACTTTTCCCAGGCGATAATTCAATGGGTGGAAAATATTGAGCTTCCAATGTGGAGGTCGCTCCAGATAGTGTTAACGTCAACGAATCGGCCATGACTAAACACATTTTATTCTCGTCATATATATTTATATTGATTATTTAGAAATTTAAGACACAAGTGTCCACATATAAAGGTATCATAATCTTGATATTTCTAATGATTATATTTCACGCTACCAATATCAACAAATTTCATGAGTTCATTTGGTGGTTGAAGGTTACCAAAACTGTCAAAATAAATGACGACATCACCATTCTTCTTGTATGCGACCCAATGAGTTCCACCACCATTTTTGTCATCTAGATTTATAATCGCTGATTCCTTTTTCCATGGGCCAGATTTTGGTAAATTATTTCTCATGAAAACACCTCCGAAATTTGGAATTTTCAAATTCTTTGCATATTTGATTAAATCAAACTTGGTCAGAGCTCGATGAGGTAGCGTTACATGTTTTTTGAAGGAGGGCTTAAATATAATCTCATCCCAGACTTATGTGGCGACAAGTATAACCCTTTTCCCAGGGCTATAGCTTCCATTGTTGAATTATGCCGTTTAGTCTCCTCCAATTCACGTTTAGCAGTCTTAGCAACAATTACAGCTTTAGCGATACCTGCAGCGCCCCCAGCTAATGCACCAGTAGCGCTTAAGCCAGCAAGAATTGGTATTACAAATGGTAGCAATCCACCTACTTTTAGTGGCGGTGTTACGAGCGGGAAAATATTCAGGGAAACTTTGAATAATTTAATTTCATACAGAATAAAATTTGTTTCCTGCGCGAAGCAACTTTCATTTGGTAGCCTTTTTGTTCTCTCGCTTTTATCTTGAACAGCTGCACAGAGGGTTGACAAAAGAAATTCTAATCAGACGACCGAAATGCAGGTGTGTGAGTCAAACACCACCACATTAGAATCATAGCAGAGTTACAACTTAAACGGTGACTAAGAGTCTAGCACAAAGAATCTCCAACCGCGACTCTTTACCTCCCGTAGAGTGCCACCAAATTTCCACTAGCCTCTATTTGTTCGGGCATCCGGTCTTTTGTTCAATCAAGAGTCGATCCATATTTTAATATCTTTTACACGACAATACACACATTGCTCTTCAATAAAAGAATAATAAATCGCGGTAACATCTTTAACACCAGTTTTTGGGCAGCTGTGTCAATATCGAGACGGATAATTCATTTTATAGCCGAAATATATAAAAACCACATCCGGTATAGGAATCAGACAATAAAAGTCGAACAGTCTAATTACCCATACCCCCCTTGACCCCCCTTCTCCTCCAGCCTATAAAACTCACTTTATCAAGGTCTTTGATAAAGCCGCTAGCTAACTAACCGTGACGTCTTCTTCGATAAGAGCCAACCCTTTACGTTTCGTCTTAATTACATCACCTGTCCACCAAATCTGTAGTCACCTGACTTTGACGCCCCTACTCTTTATACCTAGTCCCGAGTCCCGAAATAGGAAACTCCCCCTCCCAATGGCACTGCCCAACTACTTCCTCCATTGTATTCTACCTTCGATCCCCCACTTATTCGATCACCATATCGATCCACCCTTCTCTAGCGATCGCAATTTGGGGAATAAATACTTATGACTCTTGATTGGTCACTCTCTCATTCCTGGGGACCTATGTGGTTATCTCCCCTATCAAGGTGTCATAATGTCCATCCAACCACCGATAAGCCGAATGTGCATTGGTTCCCCAGAAAAACTAGAGCACTTACGCTTGTAATTCACCCCTTCCTCCATTAGCCCCCGTAATTACCAAAAACCGCGAGAATATATAAGGAATAAGTCGTCTCTATTGAGCAGCCGGCAGCTGGCAGCTGGCCTTCGCTTACCATCGCCGCTTGCCGCCGAATTAAGTCAAACCTGCGTCTTTTTGCCTTTTTCCTATAATATCGATCTAATCGTTCTACTACCGTCAAGTAAAACTGGAAATTCCAATAATTATCTAAACTCTTTTACTCAGTCTTGAACATCCAGTCTAATCGTTTAACATCTTTCCAACGAATTAAGGTGCAGCTTAACTCCAAGTCGCGAATTCTCTTTACTTATTTAAAGGATAAAGAAGATTCTAACTCATTCATAGAGTCGTTTAATTATTAAATCCGGTATTTAATTATTGGCCATTTTCCTCGAAGACGGGGCCTTGTTTAATAATTCCAATTATACTCATTAAAACGGCAATTATCCCTCCGGTTCGGAACTCGCGATCACGAGCATAGTGCGGGTTGAATTAGAAATTGCCTAACCTTCGGTGCAAGTGTTAATTTATCTCCCGAAAATCAGTGAAAGTGAATTGTGAACGATCCGGTGCCACCTCAAAAGACCAAACTCAGCGTAATCACCTCCGCTCCACGTCAATCAAGCGGGTCCAACTCGCCACGGGTGTCCAACCGATTGTCCAGCTAACACAGAGCTACAGCAGCCATCACCTGTTGTATTGTAACAACGAACATCTTGAGACTCAATGAAACTACCTGTATCTGTGAGTCCTGACATTTTTATTTTAACATTAAGAAAAGTATACATATTCCTGACCCATATCCATGCTCAGCACCGAATAACGTGGTCCCCGTTACCCGAGTAAAGGACTTAAGTGTCTTGACTCGAAATTAAGGGACTGTCGTATGTTATGTCTGTCTGGACGTAACAGCGGTATGGGTAATACACGTGATGATCGTATTTTTTTTTTCTCACCAACCATTTTTACAGCTTCACAAGCACCTCGTAATGCAGACTTGAACGGTGAAATGAGCACACCTTCGTTCATCGTTTTTTTAGCTGATTTTATAATTTGGCGGATAGGGACAAGTTATTTTTTTTTCTTTACTATCTTTTTCTTTTTACTATTTCTCTTAGACTTCCCCCTCTTTATTTTCAACTTCTTTTTAACTGCAACCATCTTTTTCATGCCCATACCCAAACTTCTCTTCACTCTCATGGTTTCATTGACCCCCCAAGCCACAGCTTTTTCACCAAGGCTAGCATCTTTTGCATGAAGACGTTGTAAAGCTTTTTCAGCAAGCTCTTTATCAGCCGCATGACGTGCCGCCATATTGTCAGGATTTTGAGAATAAGCAATGTCATGCGCTTTACATGCTCTGTCCAGAGGATTTATACCTGGATCACCTCGAGCTAATCTTTTCGTTAATTTTGTACCAGGTCCACAGTACTGATATCCAGGCACATGTAATTCTATCGGTAGTTTATTTATAACACTGTTGATAAAACCTTTGCCACGTTTAGTTGCAACTTTACTAATACGTCTGCTCTTAGCCATTGCAGATCTATGACTAATCTCAATCGTATAAATACTCGGTACTTATAAGCATATTGTTGAGTCAGAATTGAGTCATCAGCAGATTAACATAGTATTTAGTATCATCTAAAATAATTCAAAATGAAGTTTAAAAAACAGGCAGCTAAATTACCTGTAATCAATTTTGATCAAATAATTCAAGGTGATGAGAAAAAAATCCAAAAACGTCATGGCGCGCTGCTACCAAATACTGTTCAAGCAGTCCTTTGTGGGGATTTATGTATACTCTCAATCATTGAATCAGCCTAAATATAAATTCTTAGAGTCAGCACTACAGCCTATAGAAGGAGTTGGATACTTCCCATTCAATGATCATGAATCAGTTGTTAATCCAGATGATGCACAACCGAATTCGCTTATGATATTCGATGGCGTAGCTTGTGAGAAGCAAGATCATGTCAGAGCATATTTTTGTATGGGGCGACACAAAAATGTTGATAGCTTTTATCTCTGTCAAACCTATACACGTATACCAAAACATATGATACGTGACAATGCCAATTTTCTTGTACTTTTTCGTCAAGATGAAATGAATTTGAAGCACATATATGATGATCATGTGAATGCAGATATGCCCTACAGTGAATTCAAAGATTTATGTACAGCATGCTGGAATGATAAGGAAAGTGATAATAAACACGAATTTGTTGTTATCGATAAGGATAGTGAATTGAATAATGGATGTTATAGAAAAGGTTTTGATTGTTTTATAAGTATAAATTAATCATACCCTATACAAATTGACCCAGTCATAAATGACATTCAAGTGTGCAAACATGGCGTGTAGAAATATTTCTCAGCAGAAAGATATGCTGTTTCCGATATCTAAAGTTAGTGATGCGATAAGACAGAAGCATAAAATATTAAAAGTTGATAAAGATACTCCTGAACAAGCTGCAAATGAAATGTTTAAACCCATAGTGACGCCGTTAAGGGCATTAGTTGAGAATTCTAAAGTTTTAAAACATGAAATTGAAGAAGAAGCTGTGGAAAATTTTCCGTTGAAGAAACGCGAGCATAGTGAATATCCACGTAACTATCAAACTGTTTATACTAATGACAGTGAAATATATGATGGTCAAAATACTTATGATGACTTAAATGGTGGTAGTACTAGTACCACCAACTTGGACGCAACCATTAAATCAGATCCTCCAATTTCTGCAAGTACACCGCTGAGATATCATAGCTCCATCTCCAAATATATTGAGATGTTAAATAAAAAAAATCCTAAAGGCTTAGATACAAGATTTGGGATTCGTAAGAAAAATAATCAATTATTTTTTGGCAATTCACCTGTCCAATTTGGTGATAATACAATTTCAGTGAATCGTCAAAATTATGTCTTATCACCGGGACTTATAGAATTATTCTTTAAAAGTGATCCAAATGAAAAATCTATTACAAAAAATGATTTAGATCTATACCATAAACTGATCATTTCCACAAATACACACAGGAAAAATTATGAATCCGAAAGAAGTCTTTATGTTGAAAGGAGTTCTAAATATATTAAATATATTGCTGACTATGTTCAATCACCAATAAAAAAGGGTAAAGGACTACCAGACTTAATGACTGTTTCAAAGAAGCGAAAATATGTGGATTATATTTATTGGGATGATCCTAATGAACTCATATTGATGGCATCTCAAACAGCTGGCAACTCTAGTCATTCGAATGAGATTATTTTAATTATTGAAGAGCTGCGTGAAGCTGAAATTATTTATTAAGAGAAATATTGACAATAATTCATCATTTATAAAATAACATTCGAGAAGAGAGGATCATCAATATGGGTATCGATATATTTGGACATGTATCTTCCCAATCGAATCAGACACAATTTAAAGGTTGCAGTAGTGGTGTTGGACCACCTGGAAAAGGTTTCAAGTTAACAAATAATGGGCAGCTCGACTTAGACCAAAAGAGGTTATGTAATGTCGCTGAACCTAAGAATGAAAGTGATGCAGTCACATATAATGCTATGAAAGCTGCAATAAACCATATGGATAATAAATACAAAACTCATTCAGACCTCATTATCGAATTGAAAACCAAAGTGAGTGCATTAGAAGAGAGTCTTAGTGAACTGATTCTATATAGCCAAACGCTATCAAATCGTGTAACAACGGTTGTAAGATCTGTAGTACGTGATGGTGAAATATCAGCTAATATCGAGCGTAGAGTATCTAAACTTGGAAAAAATGGAAAATAAAAAGAAAGTCATAGCCCAAGAGCTTCACAAACCAGCACGAAAAAATTATACTCGTCGTCATGTTGACATTCGAGGACTCGATAAAACTTGGCAAGCTGATTTGGTGGAAATGATACCATATAGTTCTGTAAATAGTGGATTTAAATATCTACTGACAACTATAGACATGTTCTCAAAGTATGCTTGGGCGGTTCCTATTAAAAGCAAAAGTGTTGGTGATGTCAGAAATGCTCTTAGGAGTACAAATAAGTTTCCGCCGTTTTATTGTAGATGGCGCGGCACGGAGTTTCGGTTAGCTTTCGCAGATGATAACCGGCTTAAAAAATAGTTTGGACATTCAAGAACAACATAACCTATTAATATCATTGATTTTATATTGGTAAAATATAATTTTTATAAGTTGAAAATGTCAAAATTTGAGCCAAGTGAGCGTCATTTGCGGGAAATATTAGTTTACTTCTTTAATTTAAAGAAATCTGCTGCTGAGGCGCATCAATTGCTCGTAGAAGCATATGGTGAGGGTGCTTTGAGTGAGAGAACATGTCGAGAATAGTTTCAAAAGTTTAAAAACGGTGATTTCGACGTAGAAGACAGAGATCGCAGTGGAAGGCCAAAATTTACGAGGATGCAGAATTGGAGGGATTTTTGGAGGAAGATTCATCTCAAACACAAAAAGAACTTGCTCTAACATTAGAAGTCACTCAGCAAGCATTCTCACATCATTTAAAATCATTAGGAATGATTCATAAACAAGGAAATTGGGTTCCGTA
The DNA here is from genome assembly GCA_964016945.1 of Microplitis deprimator. Taxonomy (NCBI): domain Eukaryota; kingdom Metazoa; phylum Arthropoda; class Insecta; order Hymenoptera; family Braconidae; genus Microplitis; species Microplitis deprimator. The sequence goes on along the minus strand of OZ024716.1, from coordinate 5,969,691 downwards.
CGAATTAAAGCCGAGAGATATTGAACGCCGATTATGCTTAAGTGAAATGCTGCTAGCTAGACATAAAGAAAGGGTTTTTCACATCGTATCATAACTGGTGATGGTAAGTGGATACATTATGACAATCCAAAAAGAAGAAAATCATGGGGATTACCTAGCCACGCGTCAACATCAACAGCAAAACCGAATATTCACGGAAAAAAACTTATGCTGTGTATTCTGGTGGGATCAGCTAGGTGTAGTGTATTATGAGTTGCTTAATCCGAGCGAAACAATTACTGGAGCCCTCTATCGAACACAATTGATGAGATTGAGCCGAGCTCTGAAGGAAAAACGCCCTCAATACTATTCTAGACACGAAAAAATTATTCTTCTGCATGACAATGCTCGTCCACATGTTGCGGCTCCCGTGAAAAAGTACTTGGAAACACTTGATTGGGAAGTGTTACCCTACCCGCCGTGTTCGCCAGACATTGCACCGTCCGATTATCACCTGTTCCGGTCCATGGCACATGCTCTGACGGCGCAGCGGTTCACATCATATGAGGATACCAAAAATTGGGTTGATTCGTGGATAGCCTCAAAAGAAAAGGAGTTCTTCAGACGTGGGATTCGAATGCTGCCTGAGAGATAGGAAAAAGTGGTTGCAAGTGATGGGCAATATTTTAAATAAATTTATATTGCCGTTCTTCTATAATAAATATTTAATTTGTGTTAAAAAACGGCGGAAACTTATTTGTAACCCTAATATGAAGTCTGTATTACAACAAGGGAGGCATCCTGAAAATCTATACGTCGACCAAAGCAAGGAGTTTTACAATAAAGAATTCAAAGATCTCATGAAAAGTCATTAAATTCATTTGTACTCAACATTTAGCAACCTAAAAGCATCTATATGTGAACATTTCAATCGAACTCTAAAAAATAAAATGTGGCAAGAATTCACAGCTCAAGGTAGTTATCGATTGATCGATATGCTTAAAAACTTAGTTGATGCATACAACAATACCAAACATCGCACAATCAAAATGAAGCCCATTGATGTAACGGCTGAAAATGAAAAACAACTATTCAAGAAAATTGACAAACCCCTTCAAATCCATCAACCGTTGAATAAAAAGAAAAGCAAGTTTAAAGTTGGCGATAAAGTGCGAATAAACAAATACAAGCACGTTTTCGAAAAAGGTTATACACCAAATTGGACAACAGAAATATTCACAATAAAAAGCGTGCAAAATACTAATCCAACAACGTACAAGCTTACTGATTATCAAAACCAATCAATCGAAGGTGGATTTTACAATACAGAGCTTAGTAAAGTTAAATATCCTGATGTCTACCTTGTAGACAAAATAGTGAAAAAGCGTGGAAATGAATATTTTGTAAAGTGGTTAGGATTTGATAGCTCACATAATAGCTGGATAGACGAATCAGATTTATGAAAATTTTATTGTTTTAAAGATGATTCTTATATGTGATGTATTTTAATGAATAAATAAACAATTTTTTCTATATAAATGTTTTCTTTATTTTTTATTACTATTTTTTGTTACAAATTTTAATTTACAAGTTTAAAAATGAATAATTATACATCACTTTTCTACTTCCAAATATCCCCATGATAGTGTATCTGTCGAATTTTCAAGCAAACGTCTTTTATCATTATTCCAACTTAATGCTTATTTTTGTTGTAAAACTGTCCTAACAATATGTTTATCACTTTTGATTAACCACTCCTTTTCTACAACGTTGCAATGTTCTAAAAGACATTTTTTAAAATCATCAAACTCAATCCTTCTTAAGGTTGAACCTTTAACCCCTTTAGCTCTTTTTTTAACTTTATTATTTTTATGTTTTCTATATGTATAAAGCTTGGCTCTTAAACCTGTAAATTCCTCCATAATTTTACCATTATTTTCATCTTTTATCAGACCTAATACTTTTTTATTTTTTAATGGGATATTATATACATTATTAGGTGAAAAATCAGATGTATCAAATTTATGAATGTCGCGTTTAATAATTTCGTAGATATTAGGCACTGTAAAATAATAAATGAGACTATCAGTATCTGTATACATTAATTTTGAGGTATCATTATGAAAATTTTTTTTTACATAGTTAATGAAAATCATAGATGAATGTCTTAGCTAAATCAAGTATACTAAATCCAATATATATGGGCTTTGTAAAATGTACATGAACGTTTTTTAATTCAATTATTACGATGTCTTCGCCAAAAACAGTTAAACTATGAAAGTTAGGTTTAGAAATTAGAGATTTTGCATCAAAACGTCCTGTCCATTCTGTAACTATTCTAATTTCTTTATGTTTTCTAACATTTTCCATTGTTTTCCCAAATACAGCATTATTCATAAGCTTAAAAAAGTTTTTCTCAAATTCATTCTTCGCATTTTTACGGCAATCAGTATTTTTATCAATGTATGGTTGTAACCAAGCTGACTGTTCGAAGCCTAGAACACGATGATCTCTTACGAGCCTCATACCTAACTGAAGACACTGCTGTAAATTCTTATAATGAATTACAAATCTTTCTTTTGAATATAAAGTAGTAATTAATTTAGATTGCTTACGGTTTGGTAGTACAAAATGCTCAGGACATAATGGTAGATCTTTATGCAGATCATGAAGCTCTATCGGATATTCTAAATCTACCTCTACTATAAAACCTTTTGAGTCGTTTAAATTAAAAATAATATCTATATTATCTACAGTTATATTTTTAACCCATTTAAATGACTTACACGGTAAGGGCATGCTCATTGCAGCTCCATATAAATTATTCCCACCAAAATACATTAAATAAGATTCAGGTTTATTTGGATTAAAGTCATCAGCCATAAATCGATTATTAGCCACAGCATGACGATTTGTACACTGTGACACACCACCTCTTATACCTTTTTCTATAAATAATACCATTTCAGCATCATCTAGCAGTTCTAATTGAATACCAGTGAGCTTTAACATAGCATCAAAGGCTAATCCTGGTGCTGTATAATAATGAAGGGGATCTAAATTATAAGTATTATAACAACTACGTCGAAAATTTTCAAAAATATCAGCTAATAATAAGACATCGGTTTTTAAATACAAATCAGAATATTCACCGAGTGTTTTAATATTAAATTTACTCCAAACTAATTTTGCATGATCATAATCTTCATCAGATATATTATTATCATTCAGTTTAGAATAAAAATATGATTTTTTAGGTAATTTCTCTTCATTCAACTTTACTATAGAATCTATGTACTCATACGGAAATACTTCTTTACGAGTAGCTAAACTAAACTGTTCATGATCAGAGTAATACATTCGTGTAATTTGTTTATCATTGTCTGTAAGATATGATGCTAGTTTCTCTAGACCAGATGCCATTAATCGAAATGAGTCAATAAAACGAAATTCAACTAATGTATTTTTAATAGACTTCGTAAAAGATATATAACGTTCTTTATTAATAGGTGAAACAGTAACTGAACCTTCAAATCCGGTCACTAATGATTCAATAATAAAATAGGAATCGTAACCTGATAAGTTATAAAAAATAATAGGTATTTTATGCGATTGTTTGTAATTTAAATTGCATGAATTATGCGCAGGCCCACGATATTTGCCGGTGAAATGACAATGATCACGACATTTATGAGCATTAGAATCGATTATTTTCCCGCAAGTATGACAATCTTTTGTTTCGTTATGATATCTTTTTTCATCATTATTTAGCGGCTTCATGGGTATAGGGCTTTTAAGTTTAAAATCAACTTTTCTTCCTGAATTTTTCAACTCCTTAATAAACCAATCAATACAATCAGAAGAGCGTTTGAGCTCAAACTTTGATAACGATAAATCATAATTACATAAGACATAATAAGCTTTACTATAAGGAACGTGTTTTTCAGAACCATTATCAGATTCAAGAGTACATTCTAAATCGGCGTAGACAACAAATGGAACAGGATCTTTATATTTAGAATTTTTAGATTTCAATATTTTATTTTCTTTATCGGGCAAGCTCATTCTAATCTTATTATATTTAAAACAATCTCATTTATGTTTTTCTAAAGAATTTTCAAATCTAAAATGACACAAGCATCTCTCACAAAACCATAATTTATTTTTACTTTTTGATATTTGACTTTTTACTAAACGTG